>CM060951.1:128758834-128768834 GCA_030765055.1 Mantis religiosa
CTTTCTTATATCGTTGCTTCTCATTCAATATTTACTTGATATCCTTAGCGCCTCTCTCATAAATCATTCTGCACTTTGTTTTATTTTTATCTTTCTTCCTAAAAAGTTTCATTTTGCTACCATAAAATAACACTGGGTTAGACATATCAATCGACAAGTCTGAGTTTGATTTCCATCTTCATTTTTATTCAATTAACTCACATTCCAGATATTTAAAATTATTAACCTATTTTGTTTTTATATCTTTTATTACAACATTAACTGTTCTGTGGTGTTTTCCTTTCATCTCCTTGACTTTGGTTTTACTAATTGAGATTTTCATATTAAAAGGGTTCTAGAACTTTATTTCATTTTGTTACATTTTCTTGCATTATATTTTCAAGTCTCCTAATAGTATTGCACCATCAGCAAGTAACAGACTATTTCATGACATATCTGTTATTAATACAAATGTTTTAGGATTTAGTAATTATCATTTTTGATGAATTATTATTTATTTGTGACAAATAATGCTGGAGACAACCCAAATACTTGTCTGAGACTTTTATTAACTTCTAATAAGCTTCTATTTTCTCTGTCATACAATTTTCGTAATCTAGAAAAGGATAAATATTGGTATATTTAATTCTGTCCTTTTTCCATTAATAGTTTTATTACAAAGATTGTACTTATGCATCATCTGCCCTTTATATATATATATATATATATATATATATATATATATATATAGTTCCTTCCTATGATTGCCTCTGTTATTGGTTGTCGTTTGATTTGACTACAGAGGTGCATATTTTAATACAGTGAACTTAACAGCGATAGATGGGTGTTAAGGGCACTCAGATGCCATGTCATAGCGCCCTATACAGCAATATAGCTGTAGTTAGTGTAATTTTTGTTTCCTTGTTGTTTCTCGGTTGCTATTTTCCATTGCGCTGGCGTTTTATTTCAGATATATGTTCACATTTTAAAACGGCATATTCAGTATTTACAATATCAATGCCCGGAGCTTTTATATTTATCGTAAGACCTGAATTTTAAAACACACAAGTCGTTTTCTTTGGTCTAGGAGTAACATGCTAACCTTCTGTTTCCAAGGTCGCGGTTCAAACCCGGAGGAGGACAATAGATGCTTCCTGGGTAAAAACCCTTCCTTCGAAAAAGAAGTAAATTCGGTGGTCCCACGCCACCGAAAGAACCTTACACCTTTTAAAGAGGCCTCTGAGCAAAATTAAACTGTCTCTCACCTCTATGTTTAATGTAAAGCAGATAACTGAAGCAGTTAAAGAGCATCCTTAAGCAAATACATTTTAAAATATAAGCCTCTTTTATCAACTTATTCACAGCTACTTCATGACCATCCTATCGAAGTGCCTCAGTCATATTTTGCCAAATCGTGGGGTTCTTCTTCACGTCTGGTACGCACATTTTACCCTTTAGCTTGCCAAATTCTGGGCATTCTTTCTCTTTCTAATTTTAAGAACTAGGAGAAATCCGTTTTTATGTAACCCTCGGATATCTGAATGTTCTTAGTGGTATTTATTCGAAACTTGTTGACCGAGTTTGCTGAAACACCTTTTGTCTTAACTATTGTGATTTTTGGTTGCTTTACTTCAAAACGTAACTTACTCGTTGAGGAGTTCTTATTCACTGCCACAATTATAAATTACCAATTATATCCTTTTATATCATTTATTCGTCAAATTATGAATTTAACACATAAATAATTCTCGTATCATTTGTTTTTAAGCTTAAAATTAAAGTAAATATTACACTTGGAATGATACAGCTTAGATATTTTCTTTTTCCTTCTTTTATATGTTTTTTCAGTTGAATATCTTTTGTAGGTCTAAATTTAATCAAATTTGACGTCAGAAAAGGAATGAAGCGCGAGTATAGACCTCTGACTTTTAACTCACTGCCATTTCAACATTTGTGATACGCTCTTCTACGAATAGCGTTAGTTTACCTGCGTTATATTTGGTAGCATTAGTCAGTATTGCGCGACACATTCAATTGTCCATTCATTCGTATGCTATGATATTGACACAATGCTAGTTGGATTTTTAATAATACAAGTAAGAAATTAATACTTATATATGTTGTTACATTTTATCATGGAATAGTCTTAAAAAATCCCAAGCCGGATTATGAATTTCATATTTAAATTGCAGTCTCTCCTGTCTGTCTATAGTAAGCCACTCTGTCGCTTACAGAATTTAAGATTATCATCTATAATACCGTTTTATAAATTGTGACATGGCAATGTGGAGTAACTCGAGGTGAGATTAGTTATATTCTGTATTCCAGACCACTGTAGGTATATTTCCAGCTTGGACAGTTCTTGCAAACCATTATGGTAGTATTACACTCCCTTCTTCTCGAGATGTCTTGTCAGTAAGCCTCTTAAACGTGGGGAGTCCGCAGGAAAATACAAAGCTATGATAATCAGATTAAATTTCGCAGGAAAGTATGTAATCTCTCTCTTGTTATGTGACTTCGTTTAAAATTCAACTCAGATACGACCTCAAAATATTCCAACAACCATGACTTTTTGTCCTTTTGAGACATGAGGAGCAGTGTGTGGGTTTTGCATTGCGATTTCACAAGATGTAGTCCCTGGTATAGCCGACTTAACCAACCTGCATCTCTGCAATGACTGAGCAATCCTCTTAGCTCACGTTACTTTGATAGCATCTTTTAATTCAGTTTTTGTAACATTGTAATAGCTTATAACTTCCCAGTATTAAGACTGGGAGTTTGAGTTCAGTAATCCAAACCTGATTCTTTCTTCTCTTACTGAAGAAAGAAAGATATAAAAACGAAATGTTATTACAGAAATAGTAATAGCACCTATTGTTCTTTGTTTCCTTCTCTTGGGAAACAGAATACAAAATGTACTTCATAATTAACAGAAAAGACGAAGAAAACTAAGGAGGAAAACAGGAGAAAACACAAATGTTAAAAGTAGGAAAGGAAAGGAAAAGGAACAAATGTTAAATTCACAATTTATTTACCTCCTCATTACTTCATTTCCTTAAACAATAGAATTGAGAGTAGACAAGTAACTTTTATATTTTCTCTACTACTTCCACAATATTTAGGGATTCTATTGCCCTGAATTAAAAAGTCGCACACCAAGATGTATATAGAATACAAGTTTTGAGGTTCCATAAGTAAAGGCCCTGAAAGTTCGTTGTGTTTTATTTAACAAATCAACATCCTCCAACGTTGTCATTTCAGACGATGACTGAAAAGGATGAAATGAATGGTCAAATGAGCCCACGGTCCATAGAGATTTGAATTACCCGAAATTCATCTTTCAGCACAAGGGAAAACTAGAACTTGAGGCTGATATGCTATCACCTACACTACATATGAGGGACTTGAAAGTGTCTTTGCATTCGTAAAGTGCAATTTAAAACCTAGCATTCAAGTTCAGCACTTTTCAAGGATAAAACGCGAAGATCTTCAAGAAAATCCTCTACCGCAGTGAATTCTCATTAAGTGAATGAGTGAATCAAGCTCTCGGTGAATTAAACACTTCCAAGATATTCCTTATTAATTGATTTCAAGTCCTAATTTTCATACTTTACTCAGATGGGAAGTCCTTATTCATTTTTCCCTCCCCATTTCCATTTGTTTTCTCGTAGCTTACCAAGAGATTGTAATTTCTAAGGCATAGCATAAGGACCAACTCTTAAAACGCTTTGACTATCCCTTAAACCTACTGTATTCCCCTTTTATCAAGAAACTAACCAGCTGTGGATGGAACACAGTATTAAAATGATTGCAAATGTTGTCCGCTGCGCGATTTACCAGGAAACTCCCAAGACGGTAACCATGATGCTACACAATATAAGCCATGTTAGATCAATAATATTACGTAATTCCGATTCGCACCGTAGTCTGCTGTTAGCCTCGGCCCTCAGATTTTATTCGAATTTAATTATAAAGCATATTACATACCTAACGTTATTAAAAGTACGACGATGTTTTCCTGTGCATGAAAACAACTGTAATGCATTTTATTAGATATAAACAAAAATAAGCACATTTAATTAATTATTTGTTCACACATAACTTGCGTATGTTAAAGCTTTAGTGAAACACCAATACTGGTCCTGAATAATGAGCCTTCAGTTTACCGTATCGTTACTCGAGGCAATCATAAACTACAACGACCACATGCCGGTGCAACATTAAATTCCGCAACAGACTAACATTTTGCCTAGAAACCTCAAGGTGCTCTCAAATTAGTTAACAAATTGCAATTTGCCATTCCGGATGTTTCGTTTAAAATCAATTGCGGTATACCATAAAAATATCTGAAATATACACTCACCTTCTTCTCCACTCACTTTCGTACAAGCTATTCTTTCAAACATTTAGTTTTCTATTTCCTCTTAATCGAGATAATCGTTTGTAGTAATGGTTCTGTCGTATATTTTCCTGGAGATACCATAGGAATATTTTGAAACACTTTAGGCTTACGCGTCATTTGAACCTTTGAAGTGCGCGTAACTATGTGAAGACTTGGAATTTACCTTCTCTTTGTATGATCAGGAGAAGAAAAGAAAAACTCCTTTTTCTACCTCTCTTGAGTTCTCAGAAAACTATAAGAATTAAAAAAGTATAGTCAATAACGATATTTTGGAAATAGTTAATTCTAAAACAAATTATTTGATGTAATCTCATTTAACGAGCTCTTCATGCTTTGTGTAGCAATACTTTGTATATCTGTTTACCGGTTATCAAAAGTCAGAATAAACAATATCAAAGGATCTTCTCGGAATATACAAGATAACATTCCATTAATATATATTAAGCATAGGGTATTTTAAGTATATTGTTAAACCTCTCTCGAAAAAATAAAAACTATTTTGAAAAGGATTGCATATAAAGGGTAGTTGCACGCGAAAGTTTTCCGAAAATCTTAGTATAGCAAAACTGAAATATACGAATTTAAGCTACTATAATATTTATATACAATAATATAGTATAATAGAAAATTACTATTTCCTCATTTCAGTTTATACTGTTCACAGTAAGACAGCGGTGTACATTAATACCATATAACGCATGCACACGTGCATATATCCGGTAAAATATCGGAATCGAATTTTTGGGTTGATAATATTTTGTGAATCTATGTACATAATGGAGAACTTGAAAACGTGAATTTGTTTAATTTAAATTCTTATTAGCATGTTGCCATGGTGGCTCGTTTGATTAAAGCAGGGGTACGATGAGCCGAATATCCATGCTTCAAATCCGGCTATGGCATTCCATTTTTCAGTCCAATAGGCGTATAATTTTCAGAAAACAAGGTGTTTACTAATTACGAGATAACACCCCACACCAAATATATGTCCCCTCAACCCACAGTTATGCATGGTTATATGCAATAATTGGGAATCAGAAGTATCACATAAACATATCTTATGTGCTACATAATACATATTTTATTAAAACCCTGTTTAGAGGAAAATAGAGAAAAATAATGGGAGTAGAGCTGGTATACGCATTGAGACTACCCGGAGCTGGAAAAAACAGCTTGTATGACTCCTTTATTAGCCCCCCCCCCCGCGCAAAAAAAAAAAAAAAAAAATTAATGAAGCCAGCATTTGCACTCGAACTTGGCGTCCTCGGACCACAGACAACAACGCCACGGCAAAGTGGTGTAGATAGACACGTAAAGGAAAATGAAGGAAGTATAATGTTTGAAGTGATTTTGAAACACATATTCATTGTAAATATAACTAGGGATCAGATTTATAGGCACTAAAAATGTGTGAAATAGGCAGGCAAAAAGTCACTAAAATGGGCACAAAGGCACTTAAATAAGCACTAAAAGTTGCTAAATAAACACTTAGAAATGCGCAATTTTAGTAAAATGTCTCTTAAATACACTATAAATGCAATATGACAAAATGACAATCATCGCAACATATGCTGCAATAAATTTGCTAAACACGTACTATATTGCGGTTCCCTAGGCGAAATAGTTCTACACTTATTCCAAATTTCATAAATGGTTCCAAAGCAAGTTAAAATAACAGATATAGTCGTATAATTGAAATACATATAAATACACTTTACTAAGTAAGAACCATAATGTGAAAAGATGTTAAGTAATTAACTATGTCAAAAAACAAAAACATGGGTTTGGGGGGGGGGGGGCTTAAGGATGAAAATTGAAATATCTGAAGCTTTTGTTAGATTTGCTTCAAATTTATACCCTTTATTGTTGTGATCGATCAAGAATGGAATAATACCAAGTTTCTGCTTTCTAGTTACAATAGTTTCTGAGGAATTAACAGTTAACGTCTAAATAGCACGCGATTTTCAAAATGTCCCACATATTGTAATTTTAAAAATTAATGCTTGGGGTATAAGTTTAACCTATTAATGTCCTGTATCTTTGTGAAATATTTCTCTTCACCATATCAACGAAGGGAAGAATAAACACATCTATTTAAAAAATTATTTTTCTTGCTGAATGAAGTAAGCGTAATTGGCCCTTCCCTTGGCTAACTTTTAGAGATGCTGATGAAATCTGTGTCCATTATGTCTGACTGCAGCTTGAGTGAGGCAGAACAACCAAAACTGAATTCACTGATGGTTGTCACAGCAACCAGAAGTCTCTTCTTTGACATAAGTATTTATTTTCGGCAATTGTGCCATATCATGTTATGTAAACTTTCATTTGCATTTTATGTCTTACCCAATGTATATCTTCATAAAATTTCATGTGATGTCAGACTTTGGTACACTGGTATTGGTTTTCTTACCGCATCAGGCCTCAAGTATGTTCCCATTATTGTGTTGTTATGTTTAGGTGTTTCTTCCCATGTATCGTGTAGCCTATTCATGATCCTAACTATGTACACAGTCAACAAAAGTTCAGTTGTTTCAATGCTTTACCTACAACCTATATAAAAGTTATAGGCATGTTTTGATGCATAAAATACCTATATAAATGTTAAATGTCACACTAAAACTCATCAACTATGCATAAACAATATATAGTTTAACGAGAAACACAAGAAAATAACGACCAAGTGAGAAACCCACACAAAGCAAAATATAAACATTACCATTTGCTTTCAATGTCTACAGCCAGTGTTTTGTTTCCATAGTGCCACACATTATAAGAAATAACCATCATACCAACACACAAAATTCCACCAGAAACTTTGCCCGCTAATTTCAAATCTATTAATTTAGTACGTTCAATCGAGCTCAAATGACATAATTCTGTGAATCCAAGGGCCGGCACGAACGTGCGCACTGGCATTTTTAAATCGTCATGTGAGGGTATTTAAATGCCTGAAACTCAAGAATTTAGTTGGATTATGATACTATAAGGTTCAAATTATTTTATGAGCTCAAAAACCATTAAAAAACATATTTGTTCCCATATCTTTAGCAAATTTCGGTGCTGCATTCCCTTAACTTCTTTCCATGTTTTAATTTTATATGATTAATAAAGAAGTAAAAGAGCAAGCTTAGTACTTTGTGAAAAACAAACACAAAAAGGAAGGAAGAATGAAATTTACAGTCAGTGTATACAAGATATAATTAAATTTTTTCAATGTTGTCACAATTTCTTCCACGTATAAAATTGGTCATGGATCGAAAAAGATAATAACCTGATGGTGCAAGATCAGGGCTGTATGCTGGGTGTGGTAGCCGTTCGATTCCTCCTAATTCCTGAATGAAGTACACTTCTTTTGCTTCTCTTTTTGGCATATTTGCGTAGGAAACTGACCTATGTGTGTGCACGTGAAACACTGCTTACATAATGGGCTGTCCATTCCCCACATAAAGCTGGTCTTTGCTACTCGTGTTGGAGCGAATTCTAAGATCCTTCCATGACGTTATTAGCGCATTGTAACACATCAGTAAGCCAGATACCTACCTGACTAAACCCCTTTTTGTACATTAAATATGCAGCAGTAAGAAATTTCTCTTCCCCGAAAACTTCACGTTAAAACCAACAAATGCAAAAGCTGTTATCACAAATTACAAACATAAAAAAATGGGCTAAAAAGGCACTTTTAAGCACTAATAAGCAGAATAGGTATAATCGTATGAAACGTATGAAATAGGCGTTTATAGGTAATATAAAACTAAGAAATTAGGCTAATAATTGTAGGAAACGTGCTTGTAACTTAAAAGCCTACGTATCTGAACCAAGTAATAAAATAAACAAAAAGGGCAAAATCCACAAACTAATCATAATGCATTTAGAGCTACTAAAGATAACTAATAATACAAATAAAACGAGAGAATTTCTTTCCATCTATTATATATTAATTATAATGGACTTTAAGGCATCCCCCACATTACCAGAAATAAAATTAAAGCAAATTGGGAAGTAATGTAACACAGTGACAATAAACTGTCTAATATGGGAAAAATGCATAAAAAGGTAGCTTCACATGCCATTGGCATATTTTACGACGAAATTACAAACAAGAAAATAAGTAGGAAAATAAATAAATAGATAGCCAGGTAGCCAGACGGACGGACGGACAGGCAGGCAGGCAGGCAGACAGACAGACAGACAGGCAGGCAGGCAGACAGACAGACAGACAGACAGACAGACAGACAGACAGACAGACAGACAGACAGACAGACAGACAGACAGGCAGGCAGCAGGCAGACTAGAGTAACCAAGCTTAGGAAGTTCTGACTTAAGAAATAATGTACAGTATTTTACAATATGAGCATATTAGCCCACTTAAAACAAAAATCTTTTAAAAGGTTGCGACCATAAAAATATGCCAAATAATACACAATATTAACATGGATCGTTCATATGCGGAAAAAAGCAACACTAAGAAAGAGGGAAGAATGAAATTAACATATACCTGCCGTTCGTTTAAAGGAATTAAATAAATATCAAGCGTATAACAAGATATTAGGATTGATACAGGACAAAATATTATAAATGATTCTGCATTTAAAAACATAGCATTCTCTTAAACATAAGCACACAAATAATACAGTGAAAAGTATATTATTTTGTTTATAAAAGCGGATATTCCTAATATAGAGAATGAGCAACTAATCAAAGGGTGTAAAAATAGTTCACCAACTAGCTCTCAAATGTTTTGTGGTATTCAACATTCAATGCAAAACAATAAAAGAACAAATGACGCCCAAAGTGTGTCATATATGATTGTAAATATTGAAAAACATGTGTAGCCGCAATTAAATGTTCTTAAGGACACCTGCCTGATTTTCTAAATTAAATTTTACACAGTTTCCTTCAATATTTTAACAGGGCAATCGGGACGTACGTTGTAATGCTGCAAAAGGCATCACACTTATTTTAAAGTAATTTCCTAAGGAAATCACTTGTTAATTTTTACTGATATGGAACGTTGAGCATTTTTTAAATCAGTGGTTTATATTTAAACCTTTCAACGGGATATTACTAAATTAAGAATTAATTTTTAAATACTCAATGAGTTTGGGATAAAATAAGCTATATATAATAGATTTCAATGTTTTCTGCAACATTTACATAATTCTAACATTATTGTTTAATATTTGCATAACTAGTATTTTAACTAAAATACATCTAATTATTATAACTTTATTTATAAACAGACGTAAAATTTGTATTCTTTTATACATAAAAGTAAATTGTCTGAAACAAATTTGAAAATGAGAGCATGCTCACAAAACGTAAGCTTTAGAAAATATATTTTTAATATTAGAATGTTAAAATAACAGTGTTTCTCACTTTTGCTTTAAAAAAATGTTCCGCGTTCCAAATGCTCTTTTTCCTGTTCCTCTGCAATTAGTCCAACATTTAAAAGATTTCTGAGGCCTTTCGAATAACATGTTATTTTTTATATAGGGAAAATATTTCTTACTAGAGCTTAACAGTAAACTAGGCTTAGAGGTAGATATTTTGATATCTGTAGGATATGCTTCGAAAGCTTGGAAAACTACAAAAGTTACCTATAACTAAAGTATAAGATTT
>CM060951.1:128771334-128778834 GCA_030765055.1 Mantis religiosa
TGTCTATTTTCAATTTTCGCATTTCAATTTATCACTATTCAATTTCACATATCAGCATCACTTGGTGGCTTCACCACACACGGCATCCAAAACAATGTTATGGCTATGTTTGAAACTCTCGAGCCATCCATTGGAAATTCTGAAATTGTCTTTGCCTAATTTTCTTGCTGTCTTTAAAGTTTAAGTCTGAAGCAATGGTCCAGAAATGAGAATTCCTTTAGCACGTGCACTACGAGTAACAAGCTACTCGAACACAGCACGATTTATCTCGTGATATTCTGTAGATCTTGTGATGCGTTTCACATGACCTGCAATTCTCTTTACCCACTCATCTGTATCTTTTTTTTTTTTTTTTTTTTTCAAAATCTCATAAATCTGAGTTTTACCGACTTCAAGCAAGGCAATTAATTCTTTAGCTGCACGTTTGTTCTTTTGTGTTAATTCTTTCCTGCAGTGATAATGTCTTATATTTACGGAATTTGGGTACAAAAAACTGTGTCTTTAAAAATCACCAAAGTTCACAGTTCTATCCCACTCGTACTTCATCACTGGTAAGAACGACACTGGAAAGCAGTTGTATGTTGCAAGAGACTTTAAAGAGCTAAGGGTTTGTTCTCCTTTCCCACGAAAGATTACAGTTTATGACTTTATGGTTTATGCAATTTCGGTACAAGTACTCGCCTTCAAAATTATTTCACTTTTTTAAAATACGTACGTTGAAACCAATAACACATAAAGTAATCAGTTTTTATCAGGTTATTTACGGAAACGGTTCCCGAATAGTATTTACGGTTTCGTGTCAGATAGCTTTCCGGCTTAAAATATAATTTTACATGGGAAATGGCTCCGATCATATGCTCCGTTTTTCCAGGTTTCCGGCACATCCCCGCCTGTGCTGCCGTATGTAGTAATCATCGAGCATTAAATACTACACATTTCATTTATACCGTTTTATTCGGATTTTGCAGATACTTTGAAACAAAATAATGGCATTCTCTACATATTCTGAAACAACCATTATTAAAATATCGTATTATTACATCCATTTAACGTTAATACAGATAAATAACTTTATTACATTTTCCCTAGTAGGTACATCGGAATTTGAGCAGTACAATTGGCTTAAGCAACAGTGAACATTTTAATAGTGGGTAATTTCTGCAATCCTTCTGAATGTTTATGCATAAGAAAGATAAAAAGAAGAACAACTACCCACTTAAGAAAGCTATAGATAATTAAAAATTTAAACCTGAAACAAGGAGCATCTAGAAAATAATTAACTCCACAAAAAAAAAAAAAAAAAAAAAAAATACAATGCAACTAGCTTATATATTTATGGTATTTTAATACAATTTTAGAGCGGTTTTGGGGGATAAAGTTAAAATTTCATACATATAAAGCCTGTAAAGTGTGGTTTGAGGTAAGAAAACCTTTTTTGGAAATCTTCGTGGAAATCATCTTTGGAAGATTCCTAATACTGGGATATTATTAAGCGGGCGTATTGTGGTATGTAATTGTTGGGTTTGTCAGTTGATGGAAGTAAAGCTTCTGATGAGTGCATCACGTGTGCAAGCGAAGCATGAACTTTTCCTCTCATTATTCTGAATCTCATTTATCTACTGGGCATTACATGAATTCTGTGTTTGAGTGAAGGATTAAGGCAGGTTAATGTAATAGTTTTAGTCTCTCTCACACTTACTCACTATTTAAGTGCCGTAGCTTTGCAAACATTTCCTTCCTTCTTGTGCCAAACGTTGATTTTCGTGATCATAAAAAGAGCAAATTAAACTTTTGTAGACATTAATACGAGTGGTTACAATCCTTTCAGTGTAGATGTATGGCAAATTAAAGCAACTTTTTGTTTCTTTAAATACTTTGGAAATTCAATAATTAGTGGCAACATTTGAATTAACTACACACAAAACATTATTGGAGCAGTCACAGTATTGCAGTGCTTAGAAGTAATCTCCTCCAACATGAACTCGCCTCCACACATCAGGGAGCCGGGGGATGCCATCCACATCGTATGGTTGTCCTTATATTCAAGAAGATTGCTCTACTACTGCTGTAAATAGCCTGTCTAGTTCACACGGGCTCATACCTGGGGAGTATGGAGGATACTCCAGAATCTCCTAGTTCCATCTGTCTGTTGTCTGCGCCCATGTCCTGGATCCCCTGGCGTTCAGGATAGGTGGTACTATGAACATTCAGAAAAGGTGTAAATTTGGATGAAAGGGATCGAACCAGAAATCAGCATAGAGTATAGTGAGGTAATCGCCTGCTTCACCCATCCTCAGAGGTTCCTGATGTACCCCGAAAAGTTAGATCACCACACAAATTTATAGTACTAGTACTACAGTCTCTAGGGATACTGGATGGAGTTTCCCCACTCGATACTTCAGCTTCGAAACTAAACGAATTAAAAGATGGGGCCAGTCTGTGGGGATATTGTGGCTACAGTTCTCGATTCTAGGTTAATATTTGTAATACTTTAATCTTGCTACCGTACCTTCGGCCCGACATACAGACTACAATTTTTCATAGGTTATATATCGGATTTCATTGTTTGTTGTATTCAAGGGTTTAGCGGAAGCCCTCCTTGGGCTACCAAGAACAGTTGTATGAATTTGCTTGCTTTTCTTTTGTCTAACCTGGTTTTGAAATTTAGGAATGTTTAGGTATATACATTATTTAAAATACATTACAATCTACATCCATCCTCTCTCTGGCTCTTACGCACTCACATCCATACACTCTCGCAAACATACACTCTTGCCCACATACACATTATACACACTTGTTTCGGTAGACGTTTCCACTGTCCTGCTGAGTACAGAATGTCACGAAGTGTGGTTTTTGAAGCAGCGGCCGGTGCAGTAGTGCTGTGAGGCGTGGGCCTGTGATGACGGTGCGTGTTTTGGCGAGCGGCGAAAGTAGAATATTTTTATATTATGCTTAGGTTTGCGGTGTTTGGGTTCGCCACTGCTTATTTCAGAATTAAAGTGTTTTTACGATGCTGAACATGTATCCACCTCGTGGTTGCCCTATTTTGTGCGTCTCTGTAATTGTAGCTATGGACAGTTCTCGGTGGTATGTTTTACTATTGGTAAGTAGCCAGTAACGGAGGATCTTCCTTAGCGATATGCTCCACCAGGTTTGCAGTTTCTGTAGGGCTGTGCTTCAGGCATTTGTCCTGAGCAGGTGCGCGTAAAATAGGGTGGACAGTATGAAGAATTTATATAGGATTATATTGTACTTCCTTGGTGCTAAGTACGACGGTGTACATGTTGAAATGCTGTCGACCTTTGTTGACAATAGTCTTCGGTCTAAGATGAGTCATAAGGACTTGACCTACTGAGAGAAATGCAGTCATAAGATTCATTGCCTACCATAAGATCCATTGTCGATAGGTGAATCTTCATTGAGAAATAATAATTGGAATTTTTTGGCTTAATTTCGATTTTCCAATAATGAAGCCATTAGAGGAAGCGGTCAATTTGCCACTGCATTTCGAGAGGCCGAAACGAGGATTTTTATGGTGATTGCAAATTTCAGTGTCGTGAGCATACACGGCAACATTCCATCTGAAGTCCCTAGGGAAGCAATTGTTAAAGAGTAAATATAGAAATGTGGACGTGATTGCCCCTTGTGTACTCCAACCTGCATAGTTCGCTCATGAGGGGCGACAGTCCACCTGGACGTGGAGGTGTCGGTTTTCTAAATATGTGAACATTTGTTCTGCAGCTTGTGTAATTAGGTTATTGTGCCAGCATCAGTGGAATATACGTGAGTGACCTTTTCTAAATTCACATTGAGTTATCGCAACTCCATTTTTTTTCAACAAAGGTACGACTCTTTCGAACAATTTTCCAATGTTAGAAATACAGCGGCGGGCGGAATAACCTGCGATAGTTTTGTCAATTGGAAGGGACTTAAGTTTTTAAAGTGCGGGACTTGAGTTGGTAGAGTGCTTCATTATGATGGCCAACCGCTTAACTCGGGCTAGGTGATTTAGTTCAGACGTTTCCAGCGTTGTTTACCATACTTTGTTAGTCTTAAATCTTCCTTCTTGTTGACGTTATTAGGAGTTTATGGATTTCAGTCGCTTTGCAGTATAAATGTATGTGTAGTGGGACGTTGATAACGGACACCTGTACTTGCATAACGGATGATATACTTACAGGAACAGGACCAAAGATAGCCTTCCTTAGATGTTATGTTGAGCAAGAAGGAGGATGGCACACTCGGCCATAATGTACACCACAAAGTCACCCACATTGGCGGTTGGCGTACGTAAGTTAATCCGGATAAAAGTTAAGTCACACTACTTAAAAAGCGCCACATCCCTGCAGACGGTAGCACCTTTAAGTTTAGAGGCCGAATGAAACTCTATTCAGTATCGAGTGGTAAATTTGGATGGGGGTCCAACTTTTCGTGAGCATATCAAGGTTCTCTCGGTGCGGTGTAGGGATTAATTGTCTCACTGCACCCTATGCTAAGTTCTGACTCGATGCCTGTAAGCCTGAAGCTACACCTCCTCCAAGTGCTCATAGCCTCATTCATCCTGAGTGAGATCTGGAGCATGACCGCAGAGAGCGGGCTGTTGTGCCTAAAACGTGCGCAGAGTACAGGACATCGGTCTATCTATTCTGTGGGCTTCTCCTTCCCCGTCAGACTGTCTCATGAAGCATAATCATTCCATACATGAAGGACGAAATTTGGCGCCGGACTGTACAATTCTGCGCAAAATTACTTCATCCTGAGAGATCTGGTTGATCCTCTGGAGCATTGTGAACCCAGAAGACGCCGATTTAGGAAATATCGGGTTTCTCATGACTTGCGGCATCCGGGGTAACACCAATGCAGCTCCATACAACAGCAAAGCCTGAGTTCCGCACTCAATTCGGCCAAGAAATGATTTGCCTCAAAATGTTCCCTACAAGCAATGAACATTTAATACTATTTTAACCAAACCAGGGTTCAATGCGTTGCACATCTTGTACACAGACCCAGAGGAGTATAATGGTATCTCATGATCTTTTCCAAATTATAATAAAAATCCTACCTAAATAGCCCCGAATTAAATAACCCTCTGCGGGTAAACCCTACTGAGGCTGAGTACGCAGCAAAAATATTCGGACTCTGCATAGCCTGCCAGCAGCCTGGTCGGTCGGTCTACAGCCAAAGTCGACGTCGAAACACTTCGACCTTACTACTGCCACTGAAGACGTCTATTGCAGGCGTAGACGAAACATCTGGAAGTAGTCCAGTTCACCATGGTCTACGAGCCCGGAAATTTAACTAAATGCCCATATGGATCTGAAGTATCAAATATGCTGCATCCACAATGCTCCTTTGTGTTACCGCACGGTTACTCACTCTTCAAAAAAGTTTATTTTTTCCTACTACTTCTTAATTCTTAAACCGTCTTTACAAATTTACAATTTTCTTACAGCAATAAGAATATAGCAGACTGAAGCAATAGTAATCCCTTTTAATAAGGGATTGCTGTACCGTAACTTTGAAATTCCACTCGTTTTCACGATGAGAGGGAGAAAAAGGATTTCCACTTGTGCAAAGTTAGAGTATCTTCAAATTCTAATAAGAAAAAGTTAGGGAAATCTCGTAAAGGTGGGACAATTTAAAGAATACCTTTCTGATGTAAAGTGTGGGCTTTAAAGGTATGTATTTGATTTCAGCAGTAAATTTTTGCTTCTTAATTTTGCCAGTTATGCAAATCCATTCAAAATTAAGAGTATTTGCAAGCTATTGCAAGATCAGAAAATACATTTAGTAACGGTTCTATTTTTAAAAATACATAACTGTATTCAACGTTGTTATAGGCAGCTGTAAGGCAGTTAGAAGTAAAGAAACTTTCTCCATATAAACGATGGTTTGTGGAGAGTAGAGATTCTGCAAAATATCCGCGTCGCATCCCTAGAAGACGCTAAACTCAGACACCAATTTTGACATGAAAGGATCGGTCGGACGGTCAGTCGGTTGGCCGGAAACTTTAGACTCACTGTATCGCTCTCACAAAAGACTTAGGGAGAGGCTGCTACTACTTTTACCTGGTAATAAAGAATTTCGGCTCTAATTTCATCTCGGTCGGTCAAAGAGCTTTACATAGAGCGATATTCTTTTAATACTAAGTAAAGTAGTAGCGGCCTCTCCGAGGAACTTTTCTGAGGACAATAACAGGAATCTAAGATGTCTCACCTACTCAAGGGCGTCAACCCCACAGATGAATACTAACGAAAAGCTTCATAAGTCTAACGTTTTTCCCAGCTCTCCAAGCTGATACCAACGTATATTGAGTGCTTCACTACCCCATCCCCCAGACGTCTCATGGGTTTCGTGAACTACTGTAGTGCCGAGTAAAATTCAGCCCGAAAAAACTCCCAGTGGGGAGGGGACCCGTGTTTTTCGCGAAACGACAGAAATACTAGGGTTGCTACAGTTCTACGGGACGCACATCAAATAAGCTGTGCGGATGGGTATCCTTCCCCTACACAGAGGTAAACGCATATAAACACTTATTTTTCTAAAACCGTTTCAAGGAAACGAACAAGATACATTTCCAATTAAATCTGCCTGTCTAATTGTTAGGTGGTAGGAGAGGCCCAAGCTACAATCACCATAGGGACAATGTGAGCGGATTCCTTAGAACTAATTGGCTTCCAGCGCATTTGAAAGATTATTGTTCGACATGCTGATGCTGAGAATAGGTTTCTTTAGGGAGTATATTGTATTTCTTAGTAGCTATTGAATGCATTCACATGTTTATCTCTACTTGTGCTAGTATAAATTGTTTAGTTAAATATTTCCTGGTAGGTACAACGGGAACAGATGATACAGTAAACGTAAGTGATAATAAAGTAATTTAGGATCTGATCGCTTTTTGGTGGTTTGAAATTATATTATGTTTGCATGTCCGGAACATAAACAACAAACGAATAACGACTTCAACTTTAGAGAATTACACCTACCAGAAAATTCAAACTAATCTAACTAATCTAACTACCGTTGTCAAATTCAAGGACTTTCCGTTTCTAGACTATCATGGCACAAATCTCCTGTTGCTTTGAATATCTGTCGAATCACGAAATATACATATTTTTCTGCAAATTATACATTTTTTACTTAAGGACCTTCTTTAAATAAACCTGTTGTGTCTCTCATTAGACTGAGATTTATGTTTAGATAAAATGAACGGTATCTATAACTATTCACTCTATTTTAATTTTTAATTCTATGATTTTATTTGATCTCTTGCAATATTTTCTTCGTATTTACAAAGTTCGCTGATGGAAATCAATGTGACCAGTTAACACTCCAACTGTATGCTTTAAGGAGATATTTAATTACCGAACTTGTTTTTTAACAGACCTTTCGATTTTGAATTACACACAGAGCCTGAGGGAGACAGAGAAAGAGGGGGGAGGACCTCCTTGAATCCAGAGGATCTCAAAGTGTTAAATTCTAGTAGAATCTACGTAT
>CM060951.1:128783834-128826334 GCA_030765055.1 Mantis religiosa
TTATTCCAACAAATAGGAGTTGGGTACAGAAATAAGTTTTCCTAGAACCTTAAAATTTCGAGAATATTTCTGCGAAAAATTTATTTTGAAATCCTAATGAAAATAGAAATCTAAAATTATTAACATGTGATCTCTATGTGATGGAATTCAAATTGTTGCTCTCTTTTACAACGAGAGACGGGGAGAGATAACAAATTTTCATTTGAAAAAAAAAAAACCTGCAGAAATTATAAACGGTTAACTCCATACGAAAAGCCTCAGGTAAATTGTTAACGACATGTACAGTTTTGTATAGCATTACTTTGAATCTATATTACAGTTTACTAGTTATGCAAAAATCATCCAAAATGAAGAGAACTTGAGATACCATACGCATTGCATTTGTCATTATCTTAATAATAGCATATTAATCATAATAATTAAGAACCATTTTTAAGGTAATAAAGTACTTCGAAAAGTTGTCCTGCAAAAGCTAGTTTGGACCAGAGAGATTTTCTTGAAAATCTCCGTGACACATTCTTGCAAGAGCCTGAACTGAAGAACCTTAGTATGTAACCGAATTAAGTTATGCTGTTCATGTGACAGAGCGAGTGGCAGTACGTGCTCTTCCAGTGAACTTTTACTATCGAGATTTTCGGTGGTATACAATACTTCCTCTATTTTAAGACTTCCTCTACTTCCTCTATTTTAAATAAAGAAAAACAAAGTGATTAAACAAAACTCGCTAATATGACGTTTCCTCATCTTAACGTTTTATGTGGTTGCAGAGTTGGAAGGACGAAGCTTGAATAGGGCGTAGCTAGATACTTCATTAACAACTTAAATCATATGTTCGTATATGGTTTTGTTTTGTTCACCTTAGTGAATCAAAAGTGCGGCGTACTTAGCCGAAGTGATTGCTGTGATCCTTGATAAAAATGGCATTGTTTCACTAAAGGTGTCTGTATGTCATCTTACTTGCTCTCCATTTTCTGATATACTTATTTGCACGGCAAATTATGTCAATATATTTAATTTTTTAATATCCTCTGAAATGTTTTTCATTCTAATGACATATATACGGTAACAGTAAAAAATAGACAAAATCTTACTACGAAAAATGTATATGTAGATCCAAATAACCTAAACACACTTTGTGTTAAGTTCACAAATTTTTAAATAATCTTTGTTACTGGCTTGAATTTTAACATAATTACACATTTCTCTCTCTCTCTCTCTCTCTCTCTCTCTCTCTCTCTCTCTCTCTGTCTGTCTGTCTGTCTCTTGTCTTGGCCGTGCAAAATGAACGGGGTTTCAAGATCACTACCATTACGTAGCAAGCCACTCCTATGTCTTAAGCCGTCTTATTTCCTCACTCCAATCCTAACTACAAGAAAGTATGAAATAAAATCATGTGACATCGACCAAATCTAAATGAATTTGACTATCGGTTAAGCTCATATTCCCACTGTGTCTACATAAAGTTATGATGAACTGATAGAGAAACTCGTATGAATGTACTGTAATTGTTTCCGCAGCATCTAGAGATATAGTAATGTTTACTCTTAAATGTTTGACTGTTTATATCATGTTATTAGAACGAATATTAAGAAATTACACACACCCTTTGTTACTGTTATTCGAGGTAGGGCGAGAAGCTAAGTTCCAATGATTCTGTCCGAATTACTCATATTTGCTTAATTTTACACTGCGGGCCCTCTCTCTACTTTAAAAATACCGTGAGACAAGTGTTCCACTGCATTATGTCAACAGGCTGTTTGCATTTTTCAGTACAGAAATAACTTATTCCTAAGTCACATGGTACTGTCACATTCATTTCATTTTTAGTATTTTAATATGTTTTGCATCTTTTGACTGCTAATGCCTTCAAAAACTGTAAACTTGCAGACCAAAGTCTTTCATCGAAACTAAGAGCTGGAATACTTTTAAATAAGTGCCAACTACAACAACTGTTGTAGTTTATGAAGTTTAAATTAATTTTATCTTGATTTAGTTTACAACACGAATGGTATTTATTCAGCTTCGAACACTTTAACAAACCAAGCAGCTTCGAAAAAAGCATAATTTATGTGCGTTACAAAAGAGTTTGGATTGCAGATTTGGAGTCCGAAAATAAGCAGGCGACTGCAAATAAGATAACTCAAAAGCAATTTAAATAATAGAGAAAGTTCAGGGTTTGAATCAGACATACATATTAGGAATAAGTTATAGAATGGGGATTGGATACTACAAAAATTACTGAGGCTGCTAGCTTCTACAGAGAAGAGATAAGACGAAGGAATCACAGGAGGGTATAGAGAGTCCAAAAGGAATCGAGGAGACCCGTCCTACTTCTATCCTCTTTTTTAATTTACTCAAATGAGCTCACGGTCCATACAGCTTCAAGTTACCCGACATACATATTTCAGGATAAGGAAGACACCGGTAAATAAAAATAAAAAAAAACCTTACTCAACTGACTCACTCTGACCGAGATTCGAATTCAGGACCTCTTGAACCTGAGGTAGACACTACCACTTACGCTACAGAGGCGGGCGCGTCCTACTTTTGGAGCTGCCTAAGAGGATGATGAATGACCTATAATGTCTATGAGGATTACTCTTTCATTTAAGCCAGCATCGCCCTTCTCTTCGGCACCGCCACACACCTCGAAACCTGGAAGCAATCTTAAAAGATAAATAGGAAACAATTAAAGGGAAATAATGGTTAGAAATTCTTAACGACCAGTGAAACCACAGAAAACCTAGGGTTATGGTCGAAGGGAATTTTTCCAAATGCGGATCTCGTATATTACCACGGAGCCATCTCGTTCGGTTTGGATCCGTATAAAAGCGGACTTGACTGAATTTTTATATCTCTCAGAAACTGGATATTTATACTGGTTTTGGTATCCGTAAAGTTTCACCCAAGGCTTAAAAAGAGTAGAAAATATCTGATATCTTAGATTCACATTGCATTCTCTACATACTTTTGTCCAAAGTATAGTTACACAAGTTTATTGTTCTGCGTACTCTATTACTAATAAATATGAAATACCAAGCCGTACCTAAAGTGAAAAGCTATTTTGGGAATAAATAATATTTCTTTACTTTGAAATTTTAAAATTATAACTCATACTTGTTTACAGAGTAATGTTTCATTTTAAAATATTCTTAATGTTAATAATATTCAATTTTATATTTTTCCCAGGTAAATTCAGATTGAATTGTCAGAGAGAAGTCAGAATGCTTATTTCTAAACCTAAGAGATAATTCCTATTACTATATCAATAAAGGAAACATAGCTATATGTTAACTGTGGTAAATTCACTAGTTTTTCAATTGTAACAGGTAATTCAAGTTATAAAAATATTATAAATCACGTTTAATGATAATAACTAGTTGCCAGAGGAATGTAATTATTAAATGTATTTTCAGATTATACGTTTATTACCATTTTACATAAATTAAATTTATACAAATTTGGCTAATGTTATGTTCATGTGTTAGTATATCTTATTGTTAAATTAATATCACGAATACATGTTTTGCAATACTGAGTAAGCATACACGCATTATTACTAAGCTACTTTAGATACCACTAACAGAAAAAAAGTTTGATTTTGCAACAGAACAAATAAGGAGCATCAGGCTGGGTACTCTACCTCCGTCTTTGAAGGGAGTATTGATATTCAACATTTTTGATGGCCTACACTGCGGTGCACCTTATTAGGTGACTTCCTAAACTTTTATTAGTTAACCCATGGTGTAATAGACCTAAGTGAGCCTGAGTGTGCCAAACCGTCTGCCGGCCTCACGCTCACATACTCGAGGGAGAGGTGGGCGGTCATCCAACCGATACGGGGAGGAGATGTGGTCGTCTCAGCACTCACAGCCGGAAAGTTGGCTTTCTAGACCAGGGTTCGCCTCAATTTCCTCACGTTGCTGAGTGGGCACTGGTCATATACCCCGGAGTTAAAATCCGCAACCTCTCCCAGCCCAAGGGTTGGGATAGATCCCGGGTGCATTGAAGACGCAGGGAACCAAGGAACACGCTCCAGCCCACTATGCCGGAGCGCAGGAATTAAATTTTTATTGAAGATGCCAGACATCGTAATGGGATGTGACTAGGCCATTTCATGGAAAGGGCTGACCCCAAATATGATAAAAGAGATCCAGTGTATAGAAAATTAATTAAAACAAATCATACAACAGATACGACATAATACTTCTATATATTGCAAATTACTGACATGGTTTCTGGTGGTAATTTAACATTCTGAACTGCAATAACAGTAGAAGAGAATAAAGTCAAAACTATCTCGCAAAGATAGTTTTGGTTTTATTCTTATAAAACGTTCGCTGGCCATACTCATCATACATACTGCTCTACTTCATTACAATAACTGTGAATGAGCACAGTTTGAAAATTTCTGTCGATCAGATATTATTTATAAGCTCTTTGGTAACATTGTTTATACTTTAAATGCATAAATTCATTGTCCAATAAGCGAACAACTAATTATATTTTTCTTCTCTCTATTACATATCATATAGAGATAAATATTTACGAAAATGATGTTTCATATATAATGTCACGTATAGAGTTTTCGTTATTCAAAATTCATTAAGCTTCTTATAAAAATATCGTAATTACTAGCGTTGTAGCGAAATTGGTTCGTCCGCGGAGCTTTGTAGACCAGTTCTAGAAAAGCCTGGGACAATTTATATATCACGGCGCATGCGCCATGCGGTATGAATTCTGCTTATTAGAAGTTCTGTGGACGGTAGTACATAGTACCTCGTGAACGGTAGGTAGCATCAGCATATTTCGGAATGCTAGTTAACAGAAGAGTAAGGCAAGGAGTAAGGAATAAGAGGAAGAGTAAGAGTCTCGGAAGTTAAAGAGCAGTCATGAATAACAACATGCATAACTGTGAGGTTATCTGTGAAACTAAACCATGTAACATCAGTTGATATATACAGGTAACATTTGTGTAAATTTATAAATAAGTATTTAATTTTTGAAATTGTATAAAATTAACTTAGTTTGTACGTATTATTTCCACTCATATGTTGTAGGATTGTAGATTTCTCTCTGAGGTTCCCGGTATACCTCTGAGCTAGCTGCCTTCATGGTGACTTCGACTTTGTTTTAATAGTAGTAATAATATAAGTAAAACTTAACCATGTAGTGGCTACAATGTTTCGTCATAGGAACAAAGATAAAGGAAGTTGAGGCGATAGTTATATCCTTAAATCCTTAAAAGTAGGTCGCTATATGCTAGCTCTGAGATTCCTTTCCCCCACTTTCGCGAAAAAAAGGAAAACGATGAATAGGTGCAGCACTTAGAGCTGAAAAAATATGAGATGCATAGGTGATAAAATATAACGGAATATTTTTCAATGTAAGGGATAGTTTGAGATAAGCAAATGTGTTGCAAATATTCATTTCGTGTCCTTGGAAATAGCAACAGTTAATAATAATTCAATATGTTTTTGAGTTCTGCTATTAGTAGGCGCGGGCATAAACACCCCCATCCATCCATATATAACTTTTTTCAAAAACATGTCTGTATGAATTTATTCATTTGTAATTCAATAACATGTCTGCCTCACGTTCAAGAGGTCCCGAGTTCGAATCTTGGTCACGGTGAATTACCTGGATAAGGTTCTTCCGGGGTTTTCCCTTATCCTAAAAAGATGAATGTCGGAAAACTCTAAGCTCCATGGACCCTGGGCCCATTTGAGCATCATTGCATCCCTTCCATTCATTGTCCGATATGACTTAAAAAGTTAAAGGATTTTGTTAGTTAAATTAAATTGTACCTTAAAACATAGAATTCGGTAATATCTGGACATGGCGTTTTTGTTTGCAATATCCCCGCTAGGATAAATAAATAACAGTTTGCGAAACAAAAATTAAAACATGTAGCCCGCCTCGGTAGCGTATATGGTAGCATGTCTGCCTCACCTTCAAGTTGTCCCGAGTTCGAATCTCGGTCAGGGTGAGTTGCCTAGATAAGGGTTTTCCGGGGTATTCCCTTATCCTTCAAGACGAATGTCGGGTAACTCTAAGCACCGTGGACTCTGGACTCCTTTGAGCATCATTTCACCCAACTCATTCACCATCCGATATAACTTAACGTTGGCGCGGACGTAAATTCCAATAATAATAATAATAATAATAATAATAATAATAATAATAATAATAATAATAATAATAATAATAATAATAATAATAATAATAATAATAATAATAATAATAATAATAATAATAATAATAATAATAATAATAATAATAATAATAATAATAATAATAATAATAATAATAATAATAATAATAATAATAATAATAATAATAATAATAATAATAATAATAATAATAATAATAATAATAATAATAATAATAATAATAATAATAATAATAATAATAATAATAATAATAATAATAATAATAATAATAATAATAATAATAATAATAATAATAATAATAATAATAATAATAATAATAATAATAATAATAATAATAATAATAATAATAATAATAATAATAATAATAATAATAATAATAATAATAATAATAATAATAATAATAATAATAATAATAATAATAATAATAATAATAATAATAATAATAATAATAATAATAACAATAATAACAACAATAACAATAATAACAACAATAACAATAATAACATCAATAATAATAATAATAATAATAATAATAATAATAATAATAATAATAATAATAATAATAATAATAATAATAATAATAATAATAATAATAATAATAATAATAATAATAATAATAATAATAATAATAATAATAATAATAATAATAATAATAATAATAATAATAATAATAATAATAATAATAATAATAATAATAATAATAATAATAATAATAATAATAATAATAATAATAATAATAATAATAATAATAATAATAATAATAATAATAATAATAATAATAATAATAATAATAATAATAATAATAATAATTGTATATCATCATCATTATCATCACATAATCAGCAACTAACATAGGCATTTGTTTACGTTTGTTTGTACATTATATTGTAGTATACTTCACAATAATTCTAGTATTCAACCATCTTCCTTCACATAATATTGGAACTTTGGCTTCTCTAGAAGTGCCACGGTATACTTTATCCCCAAAATGAAATTTTTCTTACAATGTCCGATGTTCTATGAGTAATTAAACTAGTGTATCAATCACCTCTCTGAAAGCAAAATATCTTTTATGAAATGTCGCAAAATTGATAGAAAAGAAATTGTAACGAAATTTGTAGGTACTTGGAAAATAGACTACATGGCAACTTCAAATTTTTCCAGCAACAGAAAGTGTTTACTAAGCTTTGAAAAATGCAGCGTTATTTTGTTGACTGTATGCTTATAACAAGACTTTATATTTACAAACTTTCGATACAATTATGAATGTTTAAAAAGTTATACTAATTTTCACCAGTATTATTAGTTTACGCTGAAGGATCACCACGAAAGTAGTATACCTCCGATCGCATTGCGAGCTTAAGTAAGATGCTTAGATTTATGCGCTTTTAAACATTTTGCACGATGTGCTTTTCCACCATTACATTAAACGGCCACCTCGATAGAAAATGGTCCAAATTTGAAGTTTCTAACCATATCATTATATATTATGCAAATAAAATCAATGTAATTTACGTATGCAATAAAAGAAGCACGCCTGTCTGCTCATGTTTCAATCCCATTAAATATTTCATCCATATACTGTCATCTTAGACTTAATTCATGACATGACTGTTAATTATATTTGTTCTAGCACTTAGCGTATTTATGTTTTCGTCGCTGAAATCTCGTAGTGGTTTGTATTAAAATATACAGATCTTTATGTGTATTATTTTAAACCAAATTATCTTACTGACAAGAAAGGAGCTACGAAACACACATTTTTTAAATCCCTAACCGCAACTTAACATTTAAATATTTCAATTAGGTGACCTAAAGGTATTTCTAAGAATTAAATTTTAATATACCTACTTATTTTATAAAAGCATTTAAATTAATAAAATTCTCCAATAAAATACCTCAAATATTATTACAATTTCAAACGCCACGCAACTTATATACTGTTATTTATGTGTTACCCTTTTCTGACAACCAAATATAATAAGATCACATTTATTCCTGGTTTCAAAACAAGCCATTACATAAAACTTACACAGAAAACAGTAAAACAGATGAGGACGATGGAGATAAAGAAAGTAGGAGACTCAAAGGGAGAGAAAAGCAGAAAGGTGAGGAGAAGCGATGGGAAAACGAGGTATACAAATAAAAATTTCCGCACTTTAAAGAGAGCATGTATATGGAAAAACCCGTAAAAACACACGTTCATATTTCAGTTAGTGTGGAAGAACGATTAATTTCCATGACGTTCATTATTTTCTGTGCAATATCCTAGTTTGGAATTTCCTCTTTAAGTTGCTAAACCATATAGAGTCATAGGCAGAATACTTACATTTTAAATATATTTTTCAAATCTAAATACTGATTTCTTGTATCTTTAAAGAGGAAAAAACAAAGAATAACCCTCACAAACTTTGAATAAATTAGATAAACTTTAGCTTATTCTTAGGAATGCACTACTTTTAAGTGAGGATACTTCTGTGTAATCAAATATGTCGTTTGTTTCATTGAAAGCTGTTTATTTTCTCCATTTTTACTATGTGCAAGGGCTTTCTTTGTTTGTGAACTACATTTTGTGTAATGACTGATTTGTTTCTTGAGAAACTAATGAAAGAATTAAATTTTAGGATCATAAAAATAATTCATGCAGTTGTGCATTTACTTGCGTGTTAAGAGCATTGCCCTTATTTTTTAAATAACAAAGTGTAATATTCACATAAATTTATATACACACTTATATTTACTACTGGTATAAAGATTATTCTTACGAGATCTTCTTTTCCTCTCTACTTCATTTTAAGCAAAATAAGTCTTTGCAGAAGTAATTATATTACACACTTCGCTGTGCTTGAAAGGAAAATAGCAATACATAAATGTGTAGGAACTGGACGTAATATACCGACTTTAAAATTCCATATATTTTCTATGCAATCGTAGGTAGCAGTTAAACATTCAAGGGACTTCAATAGACCAACGAAGTATTGAACAATTATTGGAAGCATTAGTAATGAATATCTAAAAATTATTAATGTAATTAAAATGTTAGTGCAAATAAATTCTGTGTTTTAAAGATAGGTACTTATGTTAGTATTATGATCTCGTATATCTCATAATTTTCTTTCTAAATAAATGAGCTTTATAGGCTATATCCAGACAATTCAAGATGGAAACAATTTGTCAGTAAATGTCTAAAATAAGTGTTATGTGATATATCAATGAACATTTTTGTTTGAATGATATATATATAGTGATATGATATTCAATGATATACCTTAAAAAGAAAGAAAAAGCGCCTCTCTTCATTTCTCAAAATTTGTTGTTCAGATGAGATCTTGTTTACAATTTTAATGTGTTCGCTCTACTGCCCACTCAGCACTGTGAGGAAACTAGGTGCTGCGAAGTTAGCGATTGCGACGAAGAAAGCCGAACTTCAGACTAGGGGATACTGACACCATTACCTCCCCAGCTGGATGGATGATGCTCACTCTACAGCAGTAACGTGCATGAGGTCGGCAGTCCCATTGGCAGCCAAAGGCTGTAATAGCCGAGGATTTTTGTATGATTATGCAATACCTTTACTACTTACTAACACATGATAAAGTAAATTGCTCATAAAGTTTAATTAAAAGGTGCTATATTTAAAAAAAAAATCTCAATTCTTTAAAAATAAACTTAATATAGTTCAGTGAACATAGGCTGCGTGCAACCATATTATGCAGAAGATAAATAATTTCTGAAAACGTGGCTTTTACTTTAATGAAATAAGGCTTTGGATTTCTCTTCAGTGTAAAACACAATGGTACAACTGCTGGCGGTTTAGTTCACACATTTTCATTGATCGTCTGATATAACCTAACCGGTTTAGGTACGTTAATTAAGAAATTAATGAAGAATAAAATAAATTAATTACTTGACGAAATAGAAGTACCGTAAGTCTACTCACAATAAAGTAATATAAATCAAATTATTAAATGGATTCCTTTGTTCGGTTTTCTTTAAGTTGAAGTTCCTACCTCTGTTTTTTGTGGGCCGTGTTAATAGGCAATATATCGTGGCTTTTGTACGCAACGCTTGTGTTCTCAAACGCCATTTGAAGTGGGCATGTTTCGGGAGCAAAGCCCCTAAACACTTTGTTCTCTATTGTGCTAAAGTTGGCACGGCCGAGTGCATGTGCGCTCTCGCCTGAATGCCGATGATTTCACCCGTCTCTCACAGAGGTTCCATTATGACAAAGGCATAATATAACACGAAGCTGAACTGCTAGGAATAATATTCAGCAAACAACGCAGTAAATCAAATGCACGTGAGGCTATTAAAGGTACCATATTAACAATATCGTTCACTTGTTGCAAACTTCTCATCAGTAAAACCGAAAGAATACATAAGTAAATAAGAGCAAAATCCTGAATATGGGAAACAATTTATATATTAGCAATATTATCCCACAGATTCAATTAATTGCCGGTCATTGATTTATCATTAGCTTTTATGTGAGTACAGTTACTTTATACATTATTCTACTTTACAGTTAAATTGGATATGTAGCATTTACGGAGTGTTCTCCACGCTCCTCTTGGTCTTGAGGTATCCTGAGATTCCCGAGATAGCGGGTTCAAATTCGGCGGGGTTTGATGGCTTCTGCGAGCGTAAAAATCCGTAATAGATTTCGTTCGGAAAGGAAGAAAAATCGGTGGTTCCATTTTCTAGATTTCGGACACGCAAGAGATCTTCAAGGCGTAGTAACAAAATCTCTGAGCATTAAGCTATATTTGACGTCCAACAACAGCATGGACCCGAGTTCGAATCTCGTTTAGGGTGAGTTACCTGGATAAGGCTTTTCTGGAGTTTTTCCTTATCCTGATAGAGAATGTCGAGTAACTCAAAGCTCCATTGACCCCGGACTCATTTGAGCATCATTTCACCCATTTCATTTATCGTCCGATATGACTTAACGTTGGAGGACGTAAATTAACAAAAAAAAAAAAAAAAAAAAAAAAAAAAAAAAAAAAAAAAAAAAAAAAAAAACAGCATGGACTCTGAGAACAGTAGCATTTAAAGAGCGTCAATAAAGTCAATTAAATTTTCACCACCATTTTTAATATTTGTTTATTGTAGCTTATCTACTAATGGTTCATCTGCACATACAAGAAACATAATAAAAATCACAGCACCATAATATTCACTTAAACAAAAATCAAGAGATTGGATACAAACACTAAAACCAATATGAGCACGGTATAATGCAGAAAACTGTGTGCAGTGTACGTACGATCATTACAATATAATATTCACAGAAAATTCAAGAGATTTGATAAGCACATAAAAATAAAAATTACAGAACTACACAGTATACATTACAGAAAGGAGTATACAATGTATTATATTATAATTTTATACAGTGCTGTACGTGGAGAAAATGTTTCGGCACTACTCAGTAAACTAGAAAAAGTTTGGATACTACTCACCAAAGCAACGCTTTACGAATTTAGACGGTACGCTTACAACGTGTTCAAATTTTATTTAGTACGGCGTACCGGCCCGTACCGGCCCAACTACATCACTGGTTTTAGATTAAAAAAGTAGGTATTCTAATTCTTACTTGTTACGGAGTGGGTCCTATACCTTTTTATAATTGTACGTGCTTTAGCTTCTTTTTTAAGTCATATCGGACGATGAATGGAATGGGTGAAATGAGGCTCAAATGGATCCAGGGTCCATGGAGCTAAGAGTTAACCGACATTCGTCTTTTAGGATAAGGGAAAATAATGGGGAAAAAGTTTATCCAGGTAACTTACTCTGACCGAGATTCGATTTCGGGACCTCGAACGTGAGGCAGACATGTTACTGTACTTTGTTAAGTTACAGTTTGTGGTAATGTTGCGTATAGAAATTTCAGGACAAAGTGAATCACTGTTGAATACTGTTTATACTTATATTGACTTCTCTTCTGTTTTGTTAATAGGCTGTTATTTCACCTTCACCTGTTGAAACAGTTTAATCACACATTATCCACTTTGTTACAGATACAAAGCAAATAGCGATATATGGAAGTTTAAGAACTGAATGGTATGAGTTGGCATTAAAATCCCTATACTGTTTTCATGCAACTGCAGAAAATAACTGAAAATTGATAAGTTGTGAAACGTGTGGCAAAGTATTGATCAATTTAAAACATTACAATGGATATCTCGGAAACGGCCTATAGCAAACTAAGTTCCAAAAAATAAATTGTCATTTTAAAGGGAACTACAGTTTTTGCAGTAAGTATTCATGTATAACATTCTGTTTTATTCTTATACGTTATCCATGATTACAAAGCTTTCTTCCGAAGAGGACTTCACAAACTATTTCCTGAACATTAAACACATAGACACATTTTGTTTGCCCTGAATTTCTCTGAATCGCAATATACTTAGTCAGACCAATTTTACAGAAAATAATATTTTTAACAAATCGTGTAATTGGTAGTTGGGTTGCCCAGATATTTTCTTTGGAAATACTGAAAGCCATATCATTGAAATATACAGAACACAGATAGCAAAGGCTCTTATTTTCTGAATTATGCCGTTCATAGTTCGAAGATAGCACACCGAAGATAATTTCCCTCTATAAATATTTTCTTAGGCGTGGGGGGGCCTCAATACATGAATTTCTGATGAAAACTTGGTATTAAATTTTAGGTGGAATACTAAAGTATACCTGAAGTACGTGGTTGAGAAGGAAAAAGCAAAATAAATGAAAAGAAATATAATTAAAGTAAACAAATAAAATAAGGCACTTTTGAAAATCGAAGAGCAGGAATTGTAATATTGTTTATTTTCTATGCATTTTAAAATAATTTTCTCTCCATTAATTTTACTGAAGTTGCAGATTTGTTCGCAGTCTAGAAATGTACAGTTTTATTAGCGAAATGTATGACTTTCCGCTGACCCAAATTTATTGCTGTATGGCCCTGAGAAGTTGACGAAGATTCGGCATACTTTGTCTTCATAGAATACCACAAGCAACATCTGTCTTGTTTTCAACTTGGTCGTGTAGTTGCAAGACAAACATCGAACTCTAAAGTTTTACATTTATGATGCAAGTCTGAAGCAGTCCTTGTTTTGCTTCTGTCGACTGTCCGGGTTACTGCGCAATTTCTTGGAGTTTTAGGCACGTATCTCTCTACCATCTAAAATATTAACGAGACATCCTGGAAAAATCGAAAGACATGGAACGCTGAGTAGCATTCTTTTGTCTTGTAGAAAAGAATAGTTCGCACATAGCTAAACCAGCGATGAAGTAATATTGACGCTTATTAATCAAATTTTCAGACATGATCGGCCTGTGCTTCATGTTTTCATTTTCTTCTTGGAATTAGGACTGACTTGATTGCTTGTATATCGGATAGCAAATTCTTCCATCTGACCAAATGGCTTCTTGCCTTCTGAACTTATACCTTATATCTTCTCGAGGTAGTCTATTTAGCGTCAACCTTTGTAGGTGTTTATATTAATACATTTCCGATATTAGATGAATTAACATATTACACATGTTAATGAATTTAATATATGTAATGATTCCTTACGGAGTAGAAATTTTTAGTTTCTCTACTGCGCACTTATGTTAAGTAGAGTAAGTGTTGTATGCAGCACAAAATTTCAACGTCTATATAAAAATATGGTACGAGGCTTTCTATACTTAACAAATAAAACAAATAGATGTTTCTAGGAAAAAGTCTCAAGCACGAGTCTGTTATCTGAGAACAGCATAACTCCATAACAAAAAATTATAAATATCAAACTGCATGTTTAATTTCAGTGTTCTCTAAAGGTGTTAAAAGAAGGTTCAAAGAAACGTCCTCTACTCTAAAGACTGTGATTTATCCAAAACCTTCCATTATGTTTTTTCTCTAATAATGGTCCAAGTATTTTGATATAAATCTATATATTTAATGTATTTGAATGATAAATATTGTATATATAGGTAAATATGCAAAACGTCACTGTTAACTGATTTATTTGTTACTAAATCGTTAGCGCAATATTGTGACGGTTATTTAATGATTTTTAAATTTTAATAATTTATTTTGAATTGAGCTGGAAAAAGTAATTTGTACAAAATAGAAAATGTGAAATTAGGTAGGACACGGAATGATACAACTCAACTTAAATGTACAAAGTATTGTTACTATTGGTAATTAAAATAATGCAATTAGGTAATGTGGTGACGTGGACCAATAAAAGATAAGTAGTTTAGTTGTTCTAAGAACCCAGTGTGCAGACAACCCAGAATAGTCAGAGAGATTGGGTCCTTTTGTCCGAATAGTAAGACGTGTTTTTGTGCCGTTCTGCGATCGTGCAGAAAAACATTTAGTTGTGAATGCATTTGTGTTGCAGTAGTATCGTGTGGCATAAATATAAAGTTCTTTGATGCAACAGTTGTTTGTGAAAGGACAGTATCTATGTTATTTAAAATTGTATCAGAATTTACTAACTGATTTGTGGAATAAATCCCACAATATTTAAAAGAGAAGAATTGTTGTTTATTTTCCAACAATTGTTGTATCAAATACCTTTAATACGAGACTGCAACCAGAGGTAAGGCTCATTGTTCCAGAGATCCGAGGCATCTACAAGATTTCTACCAGATCGCCACCAAAGATGAGAGAAACTAATCAGCATCATCCATCATCCGCCTTTTGCGACAACCATTCTGTTTCAATACTGACAGTCAGCCTCTCTTTTACACAAAGAAATACTTCGACACGTTTCTGCAATGTCTGTATATCTTTCTTTACTCTGTACTCTTATTTCTGTCTTACACACAGGTCCACCTCAAAAATGGAGCTCTACACCGATTCCGAACACAACTGCGATAATCATGCATTAACTGTTACGTGCCAATTCCAGAGCCCGCCGATTGCTTACTAAAGAGCCACACTTACTGTCCTATGTACTGCTTCCTGCACCGTTCGAATGCACCAATTCTTCCCATGGAACTGCACTCAGCTCGAAGCACCACGCCGCTCTGGGTACTATTCACTGTACTACTGTCTCTCTACTGACTACTTCAGTCCTTGCGTCGACTTTTATATGCCGTGCGTGGTAGATCTTTCTAGACCTAGAAACCTCTCGAAAGTTGGTCTCGAAAGGTCCTTTACGGAGTGACAACACAGTTCGGCCCCGGTCTACTGACGCCAGTATTGACGTGCCTCTGCCGTCCCGCCGTCCCGAAGTAGCCGTCGCGATTGCGGCATAATTTATCCACGACTACTGCACGTTTGTCAATGTGCCAATATAGCTAATGGGTCAACCATAATAGCCTATGTAGCAGTCTTCATTCGGAAGTCATTTCGTTTACTTTTTGTTTACGAGTAGCATATAAAATATAGATGTAAACGTATGCACCAAACATATGTACATATATGTTGAAAACCTACAATGTATTTTAAGAAAAAGTTGTCTTGACTTCAGCAATTTTCCAGATGACCATTATCATTGGTTTATATTTGTAAATACTTATATACTTTTAATGACGTTACTAAATAAACTCTTTCTCGCGATGTTATTCAAGGGATATGGAATTTCAAGAGACTGTTTTACACATCTGACTATTGATTCAGTTTTCTCTCTCCATACGCTAAATGTGTATCGAAGCTATTTCTGCAAATGTATGACGATTAATATGAAATGCATAAAAGTATAATCTTTCGTAGATATATTTGACAGAGGCTGTATAAAAATAAACATTGTGAACAGAGAAAGTAAGTGAATGGAAACCACCGCCCTTTTTGAATTACTGTGTAACAAGTCACTGAAACTTCATTTCTGCTCTTTATGATTTGTACGATATCTATATGATCTACACACGCCTTTGGCTTAGTATATCAATCTATAAACCGCACTGCTTTGTAAAAATTTCAGATATGTCCCTTTAAAATTCTGTATTCCATAAGATTGTTTATTTTATTCCAGCAAATATATAAAAAGTAAAGTTGTTTATTTTTTACATAATTGTTTACCATTTAGCACAATTGTCGGTTTTACTATATTTGCTGTTCTGAAAGATATCACGTTTGAATTTGTTTCCAAAAATAAAATAGTACTATAATTAGATGAAAGTTGTTGAAGTTTCTACTCGACTATTTGTGAGTCGTCTTGTGATATGCTAAATCATCTGTGAACAAAATTGCTTACGATGTATAATTTATTTCAAAATGGTTCCTTAATGTTAATTGTTATTGATTAACAATCTCATCGATGTTCATGGAGGAAATAGTGTACGCCCTTGTTTTACACATTTATTTTTATGTATTGGGCCATTGTTAAACTGTCTTCTTTGTCAATTAACATCTGACCCTTAATATGTTGATCTGAGAGGCTCAATTTGTCAGTCGCTGACCTACTGATTCTTAGTGTTAAGTAGTTATGGGTTCGACAGGAAAGAATATAGTTACTGGTTACGTACCCACTTATTCACTGACCATCGGAGTCGCGTATTATCTTCATCATTGAGTTATCGTAAGTTGCTATTTCTGCCTAGATAACTAAGAACTACAACTCCTGGGGCGAGGGGGGTGCTTAAAATGAGTGATAGAATAATATTGTAATATTTGTGTTACATAAGCATCTGGATGATACGGCTTTGATGTACTGTAGTCTACTTATTTCCCTTTTTCTAATTTGGAACATTTTCTGTTGTAAAAATTCCTCCTTGTGCACTGTCTTTTGTTTCGTCTGGTGTTTTTCAAACGTACACTAATCATTTTTACGTAACCGGTGGTTTTTACCGAACTGATAGTTTCCAGTAATTGAAACAATTGTAGAGCGTACCGTTCAGCTTTGAGTGAAAGCATTCGCATTCGTCGTTCGTGTAAGAAAAGAGGAGAATCCTTCCCTTGGTGATTGTAATGTGCGGCTTGATCTACTCTTCTAACACAATTTGAAAACTCACGTGCAACTTCCCGTCTGTTGAATGACCTTAATGTAATTTACGAATCAGTCGTCTACCTCACTAGGAATGCCCCAAAATAAAGGTATCCTGGTTAGTATATTTCTCTACAAGGCCCAAAGATTGTACTTTTTAACCACATCTGTCCAAAGTGGAAACGATGTCATTTCAGAGACGCAATAGTGAGAACAGCAGAATTAATGGCCACTTCAGAGTCAACTTAATCAGCCTCTGAGAAAAACTAACTGGCAAATGGTTACTCAAATGTTGAAATGCCATTGTGTATTTATCAATAGACTTGCTCGCCAATAAAAATATAATAATTGTATAATTCTTAAAACCATGGACCACGAAAAGTATCTTAACAGAACGAGGCATCATTAACAAATGGCCAATTTTCTCACGCAATGTAGCTAATAAGTTATTTAGATACAGAAATATAATGAGTGCAAATTCAGGAGTTTCCATAATAAACACGGAGAATAATGCATACGTTTTATAATCAAAATGACATCTTTGTTAATTACGCTACTTAAGTCATAAGCAAAAATCTCGGAATGGGGAACTCTGCTTGTCTGTTCGCTTAAATGCTCAAACACCTTAGACTTTCAGGAGTTGCTTGCCTCCTCTCTTAGCACAGAGTGGTCCATAGGTATTTATGAGAGGTATTCTTTCACGAGTCGTACATTACATTAATCTTCAGATATGCATCGCAAGTCTTTTTACAGCATGCACATCGTTGAATTTCACCAATTAGAAGTGTACAAATGTTGGTTCTACCAGTCTCTATCACAGGTAGTTGCTTTCCTTTCTCACTGAATGTCAGTGAAGGCCTACTCCAAACTCCACTCCAGTGATTGCGAAAAAGGGGAGACGAATTTTCTGTCAGGTATGACGTAGTCATGGGACTCATTTAATGCTTGGTTACCTGAATGAGTGAAGTTAAAATGCCTTCATGCAAAAGTGGAGAAGGTGGAGTAAAGCGACGAGGTGATATCATTAAATGGTAAGAGCGAACGTTGGACATCACTGATCTGTTGTACTTAATCAAGGTCTGTACGCAATGGTATGTTTACAGTTAACCGCGTATCAGTAACTGAGCGCCTATTACTTCCCCTATATCTGATATTTAATTTATTTATATGGTGACTGCGTGGGTTACATACCTTCGGAAATCTGGTTTACCAAAGTTTAGAACAACTTTTGCTGCAGTAAAAAGACGTGAAATTGACAATCAGCTGTCTTCGAGGCTGACTCAGTATTTTGCTGTACGAAAACAAATAAAGAAATAACTGCGGTACAGTTCAATCGTCGACTGTCGCAATAACCAACAAACGACTGCCGCCTCTATCACCTCGCCTGTATTTATACCCCCATCCATTGTTTCTAGAGAGCCGCAGACCTTCCGAGAACTTTCGTGGCCACAACAATGGGCAGAACGTTCCAGAGTCTCTCTCTTCTCTTGGCAAACGTGCAACTCTGCTGGAAAACGCCCAGCTCCAACCTGTCGCAGCAGCACAACAATGCCACACGTTGACAATTCGAAACACATTTTTTTTTCAAGCACGTTTCATGGGTATATCAGTTTTGCAAAACTTATACTTACAATTGAACACGAATTATTCGTTTGAACTAATTACTTAAAAAAGTATTTCTTAATAAGTATAGGTCAAGAAGAATAGCATATATGAAGCTGTAACAGGATATCTATTGTGCTGCTCATGTGGTGATTGGAGATACTATGGTCCCCACTTTGTGGCGACACCTGTGGTAGGATTCCTCCGTTGTTGTGGGTTTCGATGCGCCAATGTTGCGGCAGCATATATAGCAAGATTCGTGCTGTTATCTCGTTGCTCGTCGTTGGTCTTACTTCGTCGATCTTACTTTCTTCCAAAATATTATGACTTGATGAAGAATGTGTTCCCCGAAGTTATCAGCAAAATACTTAATTATGCCTCGGCTAGCTTTTAATATTCTTCGTTTATATTCTTACTTACGAGCAATGAAAACTCTAAGTTACAAGGGTGGCAACGAGTGAAGAAATCATTAAGATTTTTAATTTGAATTTCTATAAGAAATCAATCTTTTGTTTATTTCTTTTAACACCAAATCCGTTACCATTCTTATCACAAAACTTTACACTGTGATCGAAATCAATCGATAATTCAAATTGAACTAAAACTTAAATATTTTCGAGCAATTTAAAAAGCGTACGATCTCTTCGGCTTTCCAGAAAGTAAGACGAAATTTCTTTCTGTTTCTACACCAAAATTATTTAATCCTTGGTTACTATCGCTACACATATATTTTACTTTTATATGATTGGCCGAATTATTACTACGTCACTACATTACGTAATACAATTATTATTACCGCCAATCACAAAATTAAATACATCTTTACACAACTTTGTTTCTTTCTTTTATACATTTATAAATTTTTCAAACCCTTTGTAAATATAAATCAAAACAACTGCTACAAAGTGCTGTTTTAAAGCTTTAAAGATTGCTACAAAAGGAGCATTCCTTAGTGTAAAATAAATTTAAAAATCCATAAGATAGGAAGAGTTTAAATATATGCACCAAACCTTGCAACCGCGCTCCTACATTCATACTCAAAATGTGGTAAAATACAAAGATATAGACAAAGTACTTTCGATTTTTTGGCTCTTCTGCGTTTAGAAACAGCGTTGCATTAATAGAACTCGCAAATTAGTACTTTTGTTTTACTTACAAGCTTGTTCATTAATTTCGTTCGTTCATTCATTCATTCAACTTGGTTTCTATTATAGGGATTTCAAAATGCTAACGTTAGTTGAATACCTCATCACAGGGGTACAGAAATGTTAGCACCGAATTATAATACTACGTAAACTAAGTTGTTTAGTAAAATAAAATTTTCGATAACTTCAATTTAACTTACTTTAAAGTTAAGTTAAAATTTAACTGGTTGGTGAAACTGGCTCTTATAATGCTGAACTAAACTCCTTCTACAGCTTCTGCACATCCCTAATGACAAACTAATTTGAGACAGAATAATCAATTAATATGCATTACATGTGGCGTTTGCTATCGCTAAGAGCAGTATTTATTCAATTACTCATATCTTGGGCGACAGGCCATTTAGAAGATTGCTTCTCGGACGGTTAACTTCAGCATTTCCAGTTCTTTCCATTGGAACAGTTTATAACAATGAACCATTGGGTTTGTTGAGGTCAAAGAACAGAGTGGAAACTAGCTAGACATGGTGGTACGCTACTCTACGCGTTTGTGTCTGCTTAGTTCCTGCGCCCTTAGCATGGAGATTACAGGTTCATATCCGGCCCTAAGCGATGGTTTTAAGTATGGTTAAAGGCAACACACCTATGTCAGGAGATCTCCTGTGGGACAAAATGCCGGCACACCGGCGTCGTAGTTATGACCCTGGCAATTGACACTGTCAGTGTGTGCTAGAGTGCATTGCTTCCATTTTTTCACCACAGATTATAGTTATTGTGTAAGCTGTATAATGTCTTTTATGCTGTATAGTCTACATTTAAAGCTTTTTCATGGTTTTCCATATTTTTCATTCTTTATTAAGACTCAGTTTATCATAATTCCATTTTTCCATTTAATTTTTACCGTTGGAAGGTTAGTATGTCTTAGACATATTTCCAGTTTGTTTATAACAAAACCGATTCATTGCCAGATATGATCCCTCCTCAACTTTTTCTCTTGTGTGCCTTTCATTGTCATATGGATTGTATTGAAAAAGCAAAAACACAGTCAAATTGGCTAAGCTTTCATTAAGTAAAATAGTAAACAATCTTACAGAACTTCCTCATCCTCACCTTTATTCATCAACTAACATTCATAAACATGCAGTTCACCTACGCGCTAGCTAGCAGAGCGCGTAACATTGCAAAGCGAAATACAAAAACCAGCTATTTATTGATTTGTGCAGCCAATAATAAATTAATAGAAAGTAGAGAAAGTGTTGTGTAACATAGACGTAAAGACACGGAGGGTGTCCGCAACTGGAACAGATCACTGGACGTAGGCCCTTAGAACCCTTTTTGTTTGCACCCATAACCCTGGGAGGAAGCGATATCAGGAAAACTGCGAAGTTCTTATAAATCCGGATGACGACGGATGCAAGCATGGATAAGATTTCTATCGTTTCCAGTAGAAACCATCCGACACGCCCGTCCTCACTCAGATCACCATCTCCAGCTGGTATGTATCAAGAGCCTTATAACGGAAGCAGCACCCGCCTGATTTAGCCTCGGAACCACCCAGGGTGGAGATAGAACCCGTCCATTCCGACACGGGATAATGCCTTTACAGGGGCCATCGAGCTGCAGCCCGCCGAACACTCTCGTCTTTTCTTACAACCTCAAATGGATGAGAAGAGGATGAGAAATCCAGAATTCGTCTGTGATGTGGAATATCAAGGGAAACTCGACCGTGCCGTGGCTGATTCGACTCTCATCAAGGCAGCCGAGGTTCGATTCCAGGCGACCGCAAAGTGAGATTTGAGGTGGACAACATGGTACTGGGGCGGGTTTTCTCCGTGACCTCCGGTTTCCCGTCATCTCATTCCACTGGTGTTCAATCTTCATCTCATGTATCATCACAGTCCCGCCTGCGGTGTCTCGTGTAGTATAAGCGGGTGCTATACACTACACATTTCATTTCATTTCATGGGAAAGAGATCGTTCAGAGAGCGTTGCTGGCGAGATTCAAACCCACGACCTCCCGAATACGACTCACACGCGATATCAACTACTTCTCCTCTATCGGTAAGACATGTGAAAGTAACAATCATTTGTACTCTATCTACCACGTAGAGTAAGTAGAAGTATTATACTCCAACCAAAATGATTTCAAGTGGAGATTTCAATGAGGTCCCTTAAACCCACAAAAGTATTATTCGGAAAAGGTTTGAGTGTGTGTTTTCTTGTGCGTATTGAGCATGTCCCTATGTCTGTGAACACTTTTAACAAAATCACCAGCTCCAGGCTACCTTTTGCAGGAAGAATTTTTCGAAAATGTTTATTTTCTAAAAAAAAGTCTAAGATTTAGAGTAAAATGTCATATGCTAAAGATATTTATATCAGAAATTAAATATGTATCTTCAATTTTCTGGAAATATCTCTTATTTTGGATAACTTTTGCATAAATGGTAAGGCATAAGAAATAGACAAAATCTTATTGTTCAAAAATGTAGATCTCGTTAAAGCAATTTATGTCTAGTACATTTTTTCGAGTGGACCTTTTCGGAGATACATATATTTGTCTGAAATTTCTATGCTGAGGGAATGGAACCACAAAGCCATCGCATAGTGATTTTTAAAACAGCTGAATTTTACCTCAAACCACATCTATTACGTAGAAAATGAAGCTAGTTACAGTGAAGCAATAAGTATTATGAAAATATAACTATTTGTAACAAAAAGTCCATTTATCTTAAGAAAATTGATTTCGATTTTTCTTCTTAGTTGAATTAGTTGAAGTTGAAATCGATTTCACGTACCCTTGTTCGCGTCGTCAGTCAAAGAAATTCACAGGAGAAAACAAATTCGTCGTTAAGGAAGTTAATATGTTATTCTGTTTTTTCAGTATTAATAAAATCTGAGAACGAAACAAACTTAAGAACAGAGTCAACTGCTGGTATTACAAAATTCATTATGCGATGTTTATTTTGCAAAATAAATATACTTTCCAAAACCATTTAATATATTGGGACATTTAACTGTTTTAATAATTTAACTTCAGGATTTATATTATAGATAAATGACTAAAAATGATCTGCTACAGCCGATTTATCAGTTTGTTTATACTTAATATTAGGAAAAAGTTCTTTCATTCTGCTTTCCACAAGGGTTCGTGAAATCAATTTCAATTTCAACTAATTCAACTAAGAAGAAAATGGACATCATTTTTCTTAATATAAGTGAAGTTTTTTGTTACAAATAATTATATTTGCATAAAAACCCCTCTATTCCCGTATTTCCCTTGCACATACAAGAGAAGATAGCAAAAAGTAAGTAGCGAAAAGATAATTTCTGACAAATCTCGATTAACATAAAGCAAATACAGGAATAAGGATTTCTAAGCACAATTTGCAAGAATGGAGAAATTTATTTGATATCTTTATATTTATTCTGCTCTATTCTAGGCACCGATGAACATATGAAAGGCCGCCTCTTAGTATAAGACATCCTCAGAAAGTTGAATACACTGTTAAACTTGCTTGGCGAGCATTAAAGTATAGTGATCCTGCAGCGGAAAAGTTAGAAATAAAGTTCTTTAAAACACTCCTTTTATATCGCTTGGCTCGTTATAGTTTCTCCTGATACGATTACAGCTATTTTTATAAGTAAAAGCCTATAAGCTAAAAAAAATACAAATTGTAAGCGTAATCCGGGGGAACTGCGCAGTTATTACAAAACTTTTCTCCGTAAGCATTCGCACGTGAATAGTCACTTCAGCTCTGCCATGTTGTATACGCTTATAATGACGCACATACAAAAGCCTTTCAGTGTGGGGTTTAGAGTTTCGCAGAAAAAGATGAATTTCCATGTTTGGGGGAATTAACTACTGAAAGAATAATTTTAGAAATTACAACTCGTTAACGTAGAGTAAAAGTAGAGCTAAAGTAGAATTGCTGGAAAATTACAGTTGTAGAATTCTTCGAATGAGGAAACATTGGAGAGCTTATCTAGAGTCAGATAGCAAATAGAAGGCAATGAAACATAATACAGCTGAAATTAATATCAAAGTACTAGAGAGATTTGTGGGATCTGTAAGATAAAGTAACAAGAACGAGACGTTTGCAATAAATGTAAGAAGAAAATCATATATTGACTTAAAATAACAGCGTATGGTTTCATGTAGTCTGGACGGCAAAACAACCTCCAAATTTAAAAAATAAATAATTATTGTATGATAAGATGTGGGGCACCCGTGAAAATATAGCTGTATTATTTCAAAGGAGGACAGGTTCAAAGGTTCCTAACACAAAAAACAGTACGGAAAACACTACAACTAGGATGTGGTATATTACACTCATATGAATTTTCTGATTTATTCTTTACTAATATTGCAAACGCTTATTGCTCTCTCCATTTTATATCAAAATTTTTCCATAAATCATTTTATTACATATCATATTGTAAGTATCGTAGGAATAGCTCAATAGGTTTAAGCGACACTCAAATCATTTACAAGATTGTTACCTTGTGATGGCTGTAACATTCAATTTCCATTTTATAAATAGGAAGGGGGAAGAAAAAGACAATAATATTTTCTGTTTGAAAAGTATAGGTATTGAAACATTCAAATCACATCAGGGAATATTTGTGAAATAACTTTAAAATAAATAAAAGTATTTGATACAATTATGAGTTATGAAATTTTGTGCAGTAAAATTTTGCTTTTATATTTTTCATTCAGAGTGAAAAACTTTTCAGGGGCTATTCCTGGATATTTCAGGATTTAAATTTCATTTGTCATGAAAATATAGGACGCAGCGGCAATACCCAGGGTTATCATGAGACTGGGCCGAACAAGTCGGAACTATAGAAATAATGAGCGCGCTGACGCACGAGAACTTGGACATGCAAGATGTTTCAACATTTCCAGCGATCTGGAATTTAAATAAGCGATTAGCTCGCTAAGTGAATGACGTGAGTGGTTACGTGACCAAATATGGCGACGTAACTCAGTGGCCTGAGGAAATAAGTGAGTGGAGCGAGCGAGTGAGTGAGTGAGCGAGTTACTGAGAGTGAGCAAGCGAACGCACCTTATTTAGCGTGGCAAGAAGCAATGTTCTGCGAGAGAATTAGAGACCAACAGCAGTTCTGTTAATGCACGGGGTACGAGACGTCTTGCGTTTGAAGTAAACCAATGTAAACGTTACTCCGCTACAAATCACGGAAGAAAGTGAAGTTGACAATGAACAGTAAACTACAAGTATTATGTGTTTCAAATGGGAAGAGTTCCGTACTGCGGCGAATCACATGTGTTAGCGCGCTCAGCGTTGCCACCTCATTAAACCCATTCTTTTCATATTTTCCTCTCTCTCGCACACGGGCAAGTCTCCTTCCCGCTAAACGTAAAGGATTCCAAACTGAATTTTCCAAACGTTTGTAGTAACACAGTTGTTGAAGTCATAATTGCAATATAGACATTTGTATATTATGACATGTTTACATGATATTACTATAGTTTATGAATTACCTAATTTTCTAATCCAGAGCTGCAATTGTCCGTTCCATATAGCTGTGAATGTCATTTATATCAAGAGACAATACGTTATTGTCTTCATCATCATCTGAGTGTTGCAAATTTATAATGATAGGTTCCAAAATCTCGACAACTGCTATTTCTTTTGAAAAGTCGTCTTCTTGTAGTTTTTCTGCATATCTCACTGTTTTACCAGTCTTCTGTTACCTTGTTAATTTCTTAGGGTTAGGTCGTTCAAAGTCAGTCAGTTTGAAAGTATTATTTCTGTTTGCAATATAATTTGAGCCCACATTAACTTAACTGGATTATACTGGCAGTGGAAAGGGATTACCTCGTGTGTCATTTTAATTGCAAGTTTATCCAACTGATACACCTTTCCCTGGTTTTTAAACGGGTCTGATCTGAACTCTCTAGAATAAACGGAGATTACAGAACATTTATAAAAAAACATATAATGTGATGACTCCTGTTTCCCAGATGCAGCACTCTACAGTCCAGCAGGAAGTTCACTATTTGCTCTCTCTCGAATTAAAAAAAACAACACCTTGTTATATTCGAAGTAATTCTTTGATAAGGTTATGTCAAACGTTTGTATTTCAGTTCTGAACAATTACAAATATACGCACACTTATACATGTCAACCAATAATGAAGTTCATTACAGTGCTTACATCGCGATGCATTGTTGTAATATATTCGTACTTTGTTTATTTGTATTATGAAAATTACTCTAGCTAAAACTGAGTTCTTAACGGTAATGGTAGAAATATTGCTACCTACTTTTCTCGTGGATTCGTTTTTTGTTTGCAAAATCCGTATTTTTGTCTTACCGCAAATAGTATTTATTAGAGATGGATTCACTTGGTCCTCGTCACACCCCACTTAGGGGAATGCAATAAGACAACGCCGCAGGACTCCGAGATAGGTTGCTGGCCTAGTAGCGTTAAAGGACAAATATCATTCCATTTGACAGCCACAGTAGTTTACATTAATGAAGTGACAGAGTTGGGCTATGCGAACTCTCGGTGAACATTCAACCAGTTTGTTAAGGGGCAGTAAAACGTGACTAAAATGACACGCTTTATGGAGAAAATCACAATATCTTGAACCTGTGCCACGGTAATACGGATTATTAGTGGTAATTTTTGTAAAATCAAAGTTTGTTTGAAATGGTTCTTTCGTGTCGCATCTCTCTTAAACACCGAACTTAAATAACAAATGGATTTCAAACCTTTTCGTTCTTAAATTATGTTATTCTCAGATAGAGTAAAACCTCATCACAAGGAGGTTTTCAAAAATTTCTTCTTTTTGGAATCTAAAGACATGTATTTCCGTAAAATCTCGACATTAAATTCTATCGGTGGAATAAAATACTTACACCATTTATTACATAAAGCAGATCAAGTAAAAGTTGTTGGTATAAAAATACACACACACAGGAAAACCTTACATAAGCAGGTTTTCAGAAAATGCTCCTTTTTGGAATCTCAAATCCTGTTGAAAATTTCTTCATTTTTCCACACAAGCCATGTGTAAGATAATATTTTTTTTTATTTTTTTTTATCCATCGATCAGCAATTATGCTTTACAGATGTTTGTTATAAGATACATAGGAACAGGACACATAACAATGGAGGTAGCCATGAACGACTCCTCTAACTAAATGTGGAGGATAACTGTAACACAAATTGAGAACTTAAAGTCTGATGGTAGTAATCACGTGTCTGAGTCGTCTGTGCTGGAGACGTCACTCAGGAGAAGATCTTGGGGCAGTCTGCGCTTCAGGCGAGTTGGCTGGCGAGTGCGACAGCCGAGACGGTAGGTAACAGCTCCAGGGACCTCCTGGAGATGGTAAAAGAATGGACGTGCCAGGCGTCGGATGTATTGGTGAACGGGTAGAAGACCAAACTCATGATGAAGCTGCTGGTTTCGGATGAACCGTGGAGCGTTTGTAACTGTACGAAGCACCCTGTTTTGTAGTACCTGCAGTCGGCGGAGATTAGTCTTACTGGTGCCACCCCAGACTGGAGCTGCATAGGTAAAAATGGGACGGACTAGAGATGTGTAAAGAAGCAGGGAGGATTCATAACCAAGTGAAGTGCGCCTGTTGAGTAGAGGGTACAGTTTTGATATCCGGGCAAATGCAAGCGTAACAGACCGACAGATGTGGGCGTTCCAAGTAAGTCGAGTGTCCAGTAACACCCCAAGGTATTTCACTGGCACATTGCTTGGTAACCATGAGAGCGGTTCCCCCAGCAGCCGTAGTGATGGAGGATCCCTATAAGGTCGTAAAGAGAAGATCTTAACCTCTGTCTTGTTAGTATTGAGGGAAATGCGCCAGTGAGAGAACCAATGAGCTAATTGATCTAGGGCAATTTGCAGTTTCTGAATGGCATGAAGAATATTGGCGTGAGAATAATAGAGAGCAGTATCATCTGCGTATAACGCCGTACAAACTGGAGCTATATCAGGAAGATCATAAGTGAATATATTAAAGAGGAGTGGTGCAAGTACTGAACCTTGAGGTACACCTGCTAAAATAGGCCGTCGGGTAGATGTGAAACCAGCAATGCGCACCACAAAGGTTCTATTGGTGAGAAAACTTGCTATGATTTGTATCAGATAATAAGGGAGACCAATGCGATATGTTTTAAGTAGTAGTCCACTGTGCCACACCTTGTCGAATGCCTGGGCGATATCTAGGAATGCTGCTACGGTGTATTGTCTGTTTTCGAAACCTTGAATAATAGACTGCGTGATTCTGAGCAATTGGTGAGTGGTAGCATGCTTCGGGCGAAAGCCAAACCGAAAAGACGGAATTATCTGATTATGGATCCAAAAATGAGAAATACGTTGATGAATAATCTTTTCAAAAAGCTTAGAAAGTGTAGGTAATAAGCTGATTGGTCTGTAACTTGAGGGAAGATTTTTTGGCTTGTTGGGTTTGTGGAAGACTATAATTTCCGCATGTTTCCATGTAGATGGAAAATGACCAATGCGCAGAGCAGCATTGAAGATTGATGATAAATAAGTTAACCCTTCATTACGCGATTTTTTTAAATATCCTCCTATAAATATCTTTCTGTTTAAAATTGATCACAGAAACCAGGAAAAATAGTAAAAAAAATATTTGTTTAATTTTTTATAGAATTTTAACCTTTTTTTTGTCACTTTGCATATTTGCAAAACCGTGCATTTAGGTCAACATAGTGAGGTACATAGAGCACAACAAAACTTAACATACTGAGACACAAAACTGGATGAAATTACTGGCTTAAAGGTCTGAAATGCACTAAACAGCATTTGTCTTTGCTAAGGCACAGAAATATCAACTTCCTTTTCAATACACGATGCTTACTGAGAGTTTCAGTTTCTGTGAAATGCAGTAAAACAGTTTTTATCCTTATTCAAGCACAAGTTCACTTTGCACTTATCACACATCACATAGGTGTAACCCTTGCAGTCTGGTCGCTTGCATGTCGTTCTTTTCTCATTCCAGACAGGCCAGTGATTCATTGGATCCATTCTTACATCCCTCGGTGGCAGCGAAGATCCCTTGTATTTCAGCCTCTTGCACTCCACGGCATCTGCACTGGCGCTTGGCCTACCACGTTTTCTTGTTTCCAAACCAATCTTGCACAGAGATAGAGCTAGATCAGTCCTGAATTTCTTTTGATTCAATGGTGCCTCTATTTTCCCCGTTTGAATAAGCATTCTTCTGTATAAAATCCAGGAGTTGATAATAACTGTGTCAATCAAGTGAAAAAATAGACGCAGATACCATCGTTTTGACCGCACCTTTATGTGATGTCTTCCTATGTTGCTGTCCAGTAAGTCAACATTTCCCATGTGGGAATTGTACACTGACACCACTGCTGGACACGGCACCATTATGTGCTCCTTCTTCTTTCTGTCAAATCTTTTCACTTCAGTTTTTGGCATCTCTCCAACAAAAGTTGAGAGAAATGACACATTGCTGTTGTCTTTGTACAAAACGGTGGAAATATCTACATTCTCGATATTTGTAACAAATTCCTCTGAAAATCCACGTGGTTTATTTTTAAGTTCTTTCTCATTTAGAAATTTGCAATTTGGTAATCTGTTCCTCTGTATCGTTCCTACACAGAGAATGCCCTGTTTGTAAAGATAGAGAGCTAATGGCACAGAAGTATAATATCTGTCAAAATAGAGCTTGTAATTTTGATCACGTGGTATTTCTCTTGAAAGGCGGATAACTACATTTCCACTAGCTCCCAAATCAGGTTCTCCATCTAGTCGAAACTTTGCATCATTCTCCTGCCCGCTGTAAATTTCAATTTTGTGAGAAAAACCCATGTCTCCACAAAGCACAAAAAGCTTGTAGCCCCATTTATGGGGCTTATCTTTCATGTACATCTTCATGTGGTGTCTAGCCTTTGTTGAACACATCTGCTCGTCAATCGACAGTCTTTCGCTCATGGGTACAGATAGACATTTTTCATTTATATAATCCAGCAGTGGCCTTAGTTTATACAGTTTGTCATATTCAGGGCTTTGGGGACCTGGCATTTTTGCATTGTTATTGAAATGCAGTGTGCTATGCAGCCTCTCAAAGTGGCGCTGAGACAGGGTCTGCTTTAATAAATCAACACCGGTAACTTCATTCCATAGGTCACGGACACTGGAAGGTGGAGCCAAAGAACTAACAATGCATATGCCAATAAATTTGTATATGTCATAAGTTGTGCAGTCCAAAGGCTTGTTGGGATTTTGCTGAACGCTATATAAATTAGTTTCATCAACAATTTTAGACACAATTTCTTCTGTAAAAAAGTATTTGAAAAATTGGTATGGCGTTGAGAGCTCTAGAATTGATTGTGGTAGAGACGCACTTCCTTTGAATGGAAACTGATCGCTAACAAAATCTGCACTTTGCTTCTTCCACAGAATTTGATATTTTTGTGCTTTGATTGGCTTCTGTGGAGCAGTCACCTCAGGAATGGCTGTCTGATTTTCCATTGCATCCTTTACATTTGAATTAACCTCGTTCTGTTCAGTATTATCAGGTCCACTTTCACTATCTGAAGATTCCAGGTCGTTATAGTTTATTGTGGGATCTTCATCAGAAAAATCGAAATCCAGACCATCATCACTATCAGTGGGGCATTCCATTGCAACAAATTCCTCTACTGACATTAGTCTGCGCTTTCCGTTCTCCAAGTAGACAAACGAGTCCATATCCAAAAAGCAATGATCCAGGAAACTAAAAAATAATAGAGAAAAGGAAGCCATTATTGTAATGATAATTGTATACTGAACCTAATATTTTCGCGCACTTTTGCAGATGTGCAAACTAAGAAAAAAGTGCTCTTACTTACGTGATGTCTAGCAGATGGGTATTCCAAATATGAAGTAATATTCACCAGGGATAGCAGAACACCACAGTAATTTTATATTTCGCACACCTCTATTTTCATCTACATATATGCACACTCACAATGTGGCATCTCACGCTGTACTAACCCGCCAAGACGCGGAAGCAGGCAAGAACACGTGGTGTCAAGAGTAACACCATCTAGCGGCAAATTCTTTCTTACCACTCTAAAGGCATATGTATGCAGACGTGCAAAGCAGAAAACTGTGTTAAATTTTCAAGGACAACGGAGAAAATGACGTTGGAACATCCCTTTGCAGATATGCAAAGCTACGTAGTGAAGGGCTAGGGCTTTGTTTGTCAAATTCTTCAGCACAACGTTAGGGATAAGGTCATGACCGGGAGACTTTTTAACGGGAAGACGATGGATAAAGCGGGACAATTCACGTGGAGTAGTGAACGAAATTCTGTTGTGCGCTGTAGGACGAAGTTGGTATTCAAGGAGTTCCCTGTCCACGGAAGAGGGAATATTAGAGTCAAGACAGGTGTTAGGCGTGAATGTGCGCTCGTAGTGAGTAGCTAGAGCGTCACACTTGGCAGCAGAGTCACTCAAAAGGGTCCCATCAACCTGAAGAGGTGGAATCACTGTCGGCTCTCGGAGAATCCTCTTAGTGATGTTCCATAAGGTATGATCTCCGGGACGGATAGTGGCTAATTGTCGCTGGTACTTAAATAACAAATGGATTTCAAACCTTTTCGTTCTTAAATTATGTTATTCTCAGATAGAGTCAAACCTCATCACAAGGAGGTTTTCAAAAATTTCTTCTTTTTGGAATCTAAAGACATGTATTTCCGTAAAATCTCGACATTAAATTCTATCGGTGGAATAAAATACTTACACCATTTATTACATAAAGCAGATCAAGTAAAAGTTATTGGTATAAAAATACACACACAGGGAAACCTTACATAAGCAGGTTTTCAGAAAATTCTCCTTTTTGGAATCTCAAATCCTGTTGAAAATTTCTTCATTTTTCCACACAAGCCATGTGTAAGATAATATTTGAATAGATAGAGTCCGACTGAAAAATTCAGTTCAATAGCCCGGATTTTAACCAGGGATCACCCTGTTTCCGTCCAGTTGTTCTTAACAATTGAGCTACCATGGCCAACGTGTCTTCATGACATTAAATTCTCCAATTGACTCGTATGTTTCACAGGAAACCACTACGGGCTCTCATATACAATGAGATACACACCTTAATGACGGCTTGGCCGGGGTAGCTCAATGGTTAAGAGCGACCGGTCGGAAACCGGGAGATCCGTGGTTCAAATCCCGACTATCACATTGAATATTTCAGTCTGACTCTATCCATTCAAATCTTAGTCTGCATGTGGCTAGTGTGGAAGAATGATTAAATTTCCCACAAATAACCTAATAGAGGTTACTATAAAGCCTGGGATTTAAGTAATTACAGAGTTTGTGCGTCGCCACGAAAGGTGCGTGTGTCATTGTACATGAGAGCCCCTAGTGGTTTACCGGGAAACATACGAGTCAGTTGGAGAATTTAATCTCATGAGGGCACGTTGGCCATGGTGGCTCATTGGTTAAGAACGACCAGGAAACCGGGAGATCCATAGTTCAAATCCCGGAGATGACATTGAATTTTGCAATCTGACTCTACTCAAATCTCAAAACATGTGTTTTAGTAAAAGCTCCACATCGAATTATCTCGACGGAACAAAATACTTCCCCTATATACTACACGAAGCAAATCTAGTAAAACCTACTGGAGTAACAGTAGCTTTTTAGGTCAAAGCACAGAAATGTCGAATTCCAATACTGTAAGGATTGTAGACGTTCCATCTCCAGCTTTACTGTAAAGACAAACTTGACAGGAGAAACCGTGTTATTGAGCTATGCTGACAGCATGGCATGAAACTCGCCACTTATTTCGCGTAGACAGAAACCTCTGCTGAAGTTTGGAACCTCAAGCTTCCAGACTCTAGACAAGATAATCTGATTTCACTTAATCTTATCGCGGTAAGAACATACAAGCCGCGTCTTCCCACGAACATCTGAAACACATGCCTCCGCGCAACAAAGTGAGTGTTATGTGCATATCAAATCCCAGGATACATTCCCCTATACAGTCCTTCTGGAAGTACAGTACTTTTAAAAGATGCGCATTTTTAACCATTTTCTGCATTTAAGTTCTGTTTAGGATCTGAATACCAAACTAGAATGCACCTGTGAAATATTAGCAGTGAAACGATTTGCTTTATAAATTTGAAGCAATCATATTGCGTCAACAGTTGACGGAGAATTTTATGTTCAACCCTTTGCGAATTTGGTTTTAATTTTTATATTTTGTAGAGATTATCGTTAATTTGTTAGAGACCAAGGAGGAAATGTACGTCTTGCGTTACCGTATTAATTTAATGTTAACAGATATTCAAAAGAAAAGGTTTCTTGAAATTATATTAGAAGTTGTATACAGATACTAAATAAAAAGGAAAATAATTCGTACGTTAGGCGACTATGGGTGATCGCAAAATTCATACAGACTAAACGACTTTTCTAGAAGGAGGAATACATGTTATAAGGGTTAACCCATCATTAAATATGCCATTCAATTTATCAATAATTTCTAGCGAATGCATCATCAAATGGAAACAAACACCCAAAATACGTAGAATACTTCCCACTGTGGCACCCACGTTTGTTTACGTTTTCCTTTTATCTGAAGGTGGAATCTTAGGTCATGATATGAGTACTTACCTTGCAACGGAAAGAAAACAGGAAAAATAAAACAATCAAGATCGGTTGGTATATGGGATTGAAGCCCGCGCCTTTCATAATTGAAGCCACAGGCCTTACTACCCGAGCCATCTCACAAATTCTTCACTGATGTTGATTGCAAATTGCATTATATTATTATGTTTAGTATCCACTTAGAATCTCTGTAAAATATTGGTGCTAAACAGTTGAATACCTATATACTGCTCGCCAAAATTAGAAGATATTGTAAGATCATCTAAAATGGTGCAATAATGTACAGATAAAGCAGACCATGATTCCAGAGAGCCCTTGATTAGTGACTGAATCAAATGACATGAATTAAGAGAAAATGTGGCAAACAAACACAGTAACATTAACACTACAATAATCGTGGATCGTGGGTGAAGATTTTTCTTCAGTACGGTGTATGGTCTCTTAGAACGGCTACCATTGCTTCACATCTATATGACATCGATGCAATGAAATGATCAATGAGTTCTTGCGGGGAAGGGGGAGTTACGTGGTTATTCTTCCATAAGAGCAATCTGCAGCTGTGGAACAGTTGTAGGACGTGCTGATCTGCCTGCAATGCGCCTACTTAATGCACCCACACACGCTCATTCGGATTTAAGTCTGAAGAGGAAGCTGACCACTGCATGCGCTTGATATCCTTCTTTTCCAGCATGTCGTTCACCAACCCAGCTCGGTGGGTATATGCATTATCGTCCATAAACACAAAGGAAGCACCTATAGCACCAGCATACAGTACGATAAAATTTCGAAATATCTCGTCTCTGTATCTTACAGCGGTCAAAGTAGCACCTGGGATGATGTAGAGGTCCATACATCCACCCAATCTGATTCCTGCCCACACCATCAACCCACCACCGCCATATGGGCATCTTTCTTGTACAAAAAATATAGGTTGTTTGTCCCTCGTTCCCTCCAGATGAGAAAACTTCGACTATCAGATTCCGCGTTGAATCGCGACTCATAAGAAAACAGTACTGAGCTCCATTCGGCATGACTCAACACATGATGCTACTCCGCCCAGTTTCTGCGATCTCTACGGTGTTGTGGAGTTAATATAGTACACATCATAGATTTACGGGCATAGAGGCCACACGCATGAAATCAGTTACGAACGATTTGGGTTTGATACTCTGCGTCCTATTGCTGTTAGAATGTCACTTCTCAGTTGAGTTGCATTCTGCCATTTATTCCGGCAGGCTGTTACCAAGAGGTAACGTTCATCCCTTGCTGTTGCTGCCGTGGGCAACCTTGTCCTACCCTTCTGTGAGCAGCACCTGTTGACTGAAAACGATTCCACTGTCTTGAGATCACACTTTGAGGCACCCCAATGCCTCGAGCCATCTCTTGTTATGTCTTACCATCTTACATCCTTCTATGGCCCTCCAAGCCATTGATTCAGATAAATCACGTTATGGAGGCGCATTGCTGTCCCTAAGTCAGGTCATTCACTAACAACGAGAATAGAATGGCTCTGACCACAGCAACAAACCACCGCCGTTTGATCCTTTGGCAGCAAAAGCACAGACAGTGCCCTTTGTCGTGTGGTGTATAAGGAGAGGTGACGCAAACACCTATTTAAATTCTCTGGCTAACAAAAGAAGGAGATGAAATCTAATTTGGTACCGAAACATATAGCTTACATAGGTTAGTTTACGACATCCTCTAATTGCTTTGAGCAGATGACATACTCGAGCTTAACTCAAATTATACATGTAATAAAATTTAGAATCACGTAAAAATTAATTCCTATGAAAGATTTATCGTGGCATTACCGCTTTAATGATATTTGGAATAAAAGTACCTAAGTTTAAGGTTAGGGACAATTCAGAATAAAAATTATTTTCCTTCCAATTTTGTTTAGTAGAACCAACAGGATATTTTTTCAAATGGTCTGATGCAAAGGTTCTGACAAAAGTGACACATCTCTAGAAAATGACAATAAAATTAAAATTTTAACAATGAAATAATAATGCATTTTAATCAAGCATTTTTAAAATGTTAAACCCTCCCTTATACGACATAGGAATGATATGCAGTGGCTTTTATAACCATAATTATATCCACAACAGAAAAATGATAATACTTTAACTGAAAATACAGGGTCAATTAAAAAAGTACACGTCCACTTTAGCGTTCAGCGAACCTTTACAGAGTTACCTGAAGTTGATATACAGAGTTAGAATATGTCAACGTATGTCGCACTGTTGCAAGTCCTGATTCTTGGGTTGAGCTTTAGAAACACATTCATCGTGCATCATAGATCTGCTACAAAATATACTTATGAGACACTGATTATACGACATGTTCTGAAAACCGCTAGGTGAAAATTGCATCCACCAAAATATTGCACTCACCAACGCTGGTCTCGACTGTTCCCCGAATGGGCTTACGCGAAAGGTTTCAGGATAGTAAATAAGGAAGAAAAATTTGTGTCAATGATTAGTGGAACGTCATGTTAATTCATTGACGTGTTCAATGTCCATAAGCCTTTGTGGCTACTAGTGAACTTATTGAACACAAATCAATTTAATATAATCTAAGCCTATTCTTTCTGTCCGTGAGTTAACTACTGTCTGTTCCATATTTGGCATGCCTTCTTTTTGTTTCACTTATTGTCCTCAGAGCTTGTAGGTACATTATCTACTGTATTTTATTATTGGAGTGGTTTGCGAGTGTAAGAAATACACTAATAATGATAATAATTATTTAGTATTTAGTCATAGGCAACAAAGAGATTGTATGGAAAAACAATTCTGTTAAATATAAATGTTTTTATATCTTTCAGGACTTTATTTTGATCTAAAAAGAAGAAAATCACTGGAAACTCGTACATATATTTCAGTGTAAATAAATGTACCGAAATGAATCTGTAGGTTTATTTTCACTTGAACACAAAGAGTTTGTCCTTTAATAATCACACGGCTCCAATAGACCGTATTTGCCTTTACATATTACACAAAGGCTCACTATAGTAATATTACATTCCAATAGTAAAGAGAAAAATCAAACGAATACTACTCATGTACAAATCCTAAAATTAAATAAAAACGTAAAAGGGGAAAAATACAAGAAATGACCTTTTATCCCATTTTAAATTGTATAGGATGAAAAATAGACACAAAGAAATTAATAAATTCAGCTTGTGCCTACAACTGAAACTGCATTCATTTCACTATGAAACTGTGTACATTAAAACAATTCTCTCAGTGCCAAAGCGGATTAGCTCCGGCGGTAACGTCTGTCGCCTAAATTCAGGAATCTCGTGAGCCCACCAATCTGTCTGATAAATACTTTAATGAATATTTAATAACACACGTTTTCGCGCAGGAATTTTCCGGACCGTTCGACTGTTGGAGTTTTAGAAGGTTCGAAATCCAGAGGTTTTTCTACATGACCAAAAGGACGTGCAAACGCCTACCTCGAGGGAGTCGTTTTTAGCAGGACAGTTGTGATTCGGTCTGCAAGGACTGCAATTCACTTCAGTTTAATTCAGTTCAGATGCTAGTTGTAAGTTGACCAATGAGTATTGGAGTTATTGTGCCAGAGTTGGCAACCAGAGCAGTGTAAAGGGGAGACGTTCTGTATAGGTCAAAAGTTCGAGAAGCGCAAGTTGATGCGTACAACACAGGCACAAACGAACACTAAACTAACGTGCTTAGTCTGAGTATTTGTGAAAAGTGAAAGTGATTGTAAGTTAGCATTGGGCTAATGCTTTTAGTTATACAAGGTGAGTTTGATGCAACTTCGAGGTGTCATTTAGGTACATTGCTGTTGGTATTAGGAAGAATTTGGTGTACCTGAAAATCAGGTATATATAACAAAGGACTGCAAACATTCAAGCATGTTACATCTCGTATATTACGCGCTCACATTTGGGGGAACTATACATTTTCAGATGGAGTATTTCAGATACAGTTAAATCTATTAGTACACGCTGCTACGCACTGCTCCGAGCTTTACTTGCTCTTCCATTCACGTGAACTGCGCATTTATGAATGTGAATGTTTAAGTAAAAATGAGAATAAAGGGGTTTAGATAGATTTTAACAATTTTAGTTATAGCATTTAATGATTTTAAGCTACTCATATTAGAACTGTGTTGCTCCTTACCAGTACCTACCACATAACAGCCAAGTCCATACAAGGAAGGAAGGAAGGAAGGAAGGAAGGAAAGAAGGGAATAGGCCTAATTGGAACTAAACCAGATGTTTTAAACATAACTATAAAAGTGTGTAAATAGTGCTAACTGTACTAACGATAATAATTCAATCCAAAACAATAAATATATAATTATATAAGGATGGTGCGATCTATCAAAAAGACATTACTGAAGGAACGGAATACTAATAAACAATGAAGAATAACCATATGACGCCACCTAAATGGTATACAATGTTGAATTAGATTGGCTTCTACCCGAACGGTTACGAAATAGGTAGTTTCGTTATCATGCTATTGGTCGTTGTATAAGATTTATAGTGAAAATGAGCTGTTGACTCTTTCTAAGGCCTTTATATATCAGCTTTGCTTTGCAGAAGTTTGCTTGGGAACACAGAGCCCATCAACTTAGAAAATTTCAAATAAGATGTCACTTATCGGTACATTGAAAATTACTACCGTTCCTAGGGATGCCCTCAGCGGAAATTTGTTAAACCTTTCTAAAAAGTTAAAAGAATTTTTCTATTTCCAATAACACACCTTGAACCGTTTAAATAATAAATTATCATATCTCGGCTTAATGACCTGTGTTTACTTTTCGATTTGAACTCCACATTAATTTTTCTTAGTATCGTCATTTATATTTCAATATTCTCAATATGATATTCAATGTAATCAGTCTTGTTCGGATTTTCATCAGAAACACAGAGGCAATCTACTTGCAAAACTTTGTATGTATATTGCCACATTTTAAAAAAGCTCACTGTATGACATAATCAATTTCACCAATGACATAAGTTTCTATAAATTAGCATCTTAATGTTTAATATTTTTTCTAGAAAAAATCAGAGCAGCCAAAAGTGTTGTATATGGCCGTTTTGTGTATTAAATTTTGCATAATGCGGTAGCATTTTTGTTTTTTCAAGATTTCTGCATCATATATTTGGTGAAATAAACGTAAAATATTTTCCTCATTGGAAGCTATGAAAGATACCTCAAAGAAATGTAAAACAAGTATGTAGAATTGATACATCATAAAACAACAGTTTGAAAACGTTAGATAACAACTGAAAATTTAGAATTTCACCTCTGAAGGTTCCCAAGAAGACATTTCCCAAAAGGGTCGCTGAAACCGAACGAGATGGCTCGCCAATAGTTTATGGACCTATGTTCGAATCCCAGCGACCATGCACTCTGACCATGCGTTTTGATAGTTTCTCCTGATCGCATAATGAAAGCTTGTGTGTCTTCCATCACGACATTTCTGTCATCATCTGCTTCCATCGTTGAAGAAACTGTGCGACTGTGTTCAGCATGTTGTGACTGGGTGGTGGAGGTGCGCCTTATAGAGGTTTCTTCGTGGTGTAATTTGAACTACATTCCTAACTAGATTCTACAACTGTGTTCCTTCGGACAGGCTAGGGAACCCCGGGGCAATACAAGGTTTGTGAGTCGATTTCTTCGAATTTGAAACGTGCTTGTTTTACACATTGTCATTAGGATATGATCTTCCTTCGGGTCTCGGTCCCCATCCCATCCTCCCAAGAGTCGCATTAGAAAAGCAAATGACCACATGTTTCATTTGTGTCATGCTGTGTCCTGGTTGAGGGGCACTTCCATAATCTCGTGTGTGCCTGTAACATTTACGACCGCTTAAAATTGTTGTCCAATTCCCAATTAACCACATCTCGACAGGCAAATGATGATTAAGATCACCATCAGATTTCAGTTCTTTCCAGGAAAAACCAATAGCTGGTTCGATTTCTCAGAAATCAAAACTTCTATCTAATTTTTAATATTCTGGGAGTTTAAGTTGCCGTTTCGTAAATCTAAGCCAGAAATTTGCCCTCAACCACAATGTTCAATTTCGAAAATTAAGACTGAACTTCAAATACTAAATAATTTAAGAAATTACATGTGTGAAAATTTCCAATCAAATATTAAAACAGCTCATACAAATGGAGCAGGTCAAATGAATAACCAGAAATATATTTTGTAGAATAGAGTTAATACCATTTAAGTAATATTCAAATTAAATTGAAGTCAGCGATTATATACCAAGAAAAGTGTATGGGAATTTATATTGTCCCATCCACTAATGCCCAGTTGAAATTTGTAACTGAAAGGAACTCATCGTCTGTGACGAGAGATCGTATCTGTTTCTATGACAAGACGGGCATTTCATATAATGGCCTCACATCAAAATGTTCCTTGATGACATTTCATTCACGTCCTATAATTGTAGGGCAGAGAATCATGTTTAGTTCACTTCAGAAGCAATACAATTCCTCAACTTCAAAAAATATTGCTTTAGAGGAAAGAGCTAAGGTAAGTATAAATATAATATTGTGCTAATACGACTGGTAATTTATGGAAAAATGAATATAGACCAGTCTCATTGCAGAAATATTGTGAATTTTTTCCGAGGATACACAATGTTCTTTGCTCATTTCAGACTACAACTGCGCTGTGACAAACAGTTTCAGGTTACGGTTATCACTGTCGAAGTTACAGTGTCTTAATGGTTAAGAGTAATCATCAGTTTAAGTACAATATTTTACCAGGAATTTTGTCGATGCAGATTAAGTTTGTGACACAATCGAAAAGAAATTCCTCAAATTGGGTCAGTACTTTGACTACTAATAATCGCAAAATTTATTCTTACTTACTTCTATATTTCTGAACATGTACATAGTTTGTAGAAATGAAATGAGCTATACAGGAACCTAAATACAAACATCGCCTGATGAAGATATAGGGAAGTATAATATATGGCTTTTGTAACATATGTATGATTGAAGTTAAGCATGCAACAATTTTATGTGGGACGTTACATAAAGTATGTTATTTACATTTTCAAAGATGATATTGTTAGAGAAGCAAGGTTCAAATATACCTACATTGTCTAGCATAACAAAATATGTGGAAAATCTAAGTTGGTTAAGTTGCTACTCGTACCGTGGTAGCAAAGTCCATGAGACTAAGATCTCTTTCCGGGTGAGCTATCGGGAAGAGGGAGCAATGCAAGTGGTGAATGATGCTTCCCAGACTCCGTAACCGGAATAATTAATTAATAACCGCACATGGAATAACTTTATTTCTTTACTTACCGATAATTTGTATTCGTTACTTTTATAGAATTAATAGGTAGTTAGTTCCTGTATGTGTCCAATACTTCAAGTAACTCTTACAATGTAACTTTTACGTTATTTTCTACCCTTCCTTTATTGCAGAGATCACAAAATATTTTAAACAATTTCTCAAGATTCTAAATAAATTCCTGGAACGACATATTATCATGAATATAGTATTAATAATAATAACATTAATAATAATAATAATAATAATAATAATAATAATAATAATAATAATAATAATAATAATAATAATAATAATAATAATAATAATAATAATAATAATAATAATAATAATAATAATAATAATAATAATAATAATAATAATAATAATAATAATAATAATAATAATAATAATAATAATAATAATAATAATAATAATAATAATAATAATAATAATAATAATAATAATAATAATAATAATAATAATAATAATAATAATAATAATAATAATAATAATAATAATAATAATAATAATAATAATAATAATAATAATAATAATAATAATAATAATAATAATAATAATAATAATAATAATAATAATAATAATAATAATAATAATAATAATAATAATAATAATAATAATAATAATAATAATAATAATAATAATAATAATAATAATAATAATAATAATAATAATAATAATAATAATAACAATAACAATAACAATAACAATAACAATAACAATAACAATAACAATAACAATAACAATAACAATAACAATAACAATAACAATAACAATAACAATAACAATAACAATAACAATAATAATAATAATAATAATAATAATAATAATAATAATAATAATAATAATAATAATAATAATAATAATAATAATAATAATAATAATAATAATAATAATAATAATAATAATAATAATAATAATAATAATAATAATAATAATAATACAAATAACAATAAAAATAATAATAGTAATAATAATGATCATAATGATAATAATAATAATGATCATAATAATAATGATAATAATAATAATGATCATAATAAATAATAATGATCATAATAATGATAATGATAATAATAATGATAATGATAATAATAATTATCATAATAAATAATGATCATAATAATGATAATAATAATGATAATGATAATAATAATGATCATAATAATGATAATGATAATAATAATGATAATGATAATAATGATAATGATAATAATAATGATAATAATAATGATAATGATAATGATAATAATAATGATAAAGATAATAATAATGACAATGATAATGATGATAATAATAATGATAATAATAATAATGATAATAATAATAATAATAATCATAATAATCATAATAATAATAATAATCATAATAATAATAATAATAATAATCATAATAATAATAATAATAATAATAATAATAATAATAATAATAATAATAATAATAATAATAATAATAATAATAATAATAATAATAATAATAATAATAATAATAATAATAATAATAATAATAATAATAATAATAATAATAATAATAATAATAATAATAATAATAATAATAATAATAATAATAATAATAATAATAATAATAATAATAATAATAATAATAATAATAATAATAATAATAATAATAATAATAATAATAATAATAATAATAATAATAATAATAATAATAATAATAATAATAATAATAATAATAATAATAATAATAATAATAATAATAATAATAATAATAATAATAATAATAATAA
>CM060951.1:128831334-128918834 GCA_030765055.1 Mantis religiosa
TTTCCCATGTTTAAGGAATCCTAGACGAAATTTTCATATGGCTATTTTTAATTGTTTCACCATTTGAAGAGCTATTGTAGAAGAGGAGGGTGACTGATTTGTTGTTTATATTCGCAGCTCCACTATCCCAAATATAATGGCACAACGTAAAATTCTCGTAGTTAAATTTAGGTTTTTATGTTTTTATTTTAAGCATATATATATGAACCATCTAGCGATATGCTATTAAGATTGTCACGGCAACGGACATAAACATTTCGGCACAAAAAGATAACAAACGGCGGATAGTGTTTCACGGTAATAAAGAGCTTGCATGAGCAGTTTACAATCGCACGGCTAATGTACACAAAGGAACTGATAGGCGGCTAGCGTTCACAAAGCGCCGACAATTAATGATAAGCGCCGATAAACAGGAGACGGATGGCTTATAACAGAGGTGAAACACTTGCCTGCACCGATATAGTTACATTCCAGAACGTTCGTGTTTTTTTCTAGTAACATGTGAGACTAAATTCGATAACAGTCTGGAAGTCATGAATGAGTGTATAAAAAGAAGCCAGGGCTAGTGATGCGTCAGCCCAGGGTGCAAGGTGTTGCACCCTGTCCTTCAACCCCCAGGTGCATACTTGTAACCTCATAAATAACACCATTCTAAAAACCTACATTTCACCCTACAATATCCCAAAATCTGCCTTACCTGCGGTAAAACCCTCAACGGGTGGGCACGCAGCAAAAACCTTCTGGCTGTATACAGCCAGTCAGCACAACATGGCATGGCATGGATGAGTCAGTTGTGTAACAAGAGTGTGGTTCTAACGAGAGCTGATGTAAACTGGACTCTCTTTGTTATTGTCATCGACCTTGGAAGATTGTGTTGTTATGTGATGTAATGTTGTTACGCGAGAATTGATCAGTGTATCTCTACGGAAATAAAAAACATTTAGTATTTCGGTAAATTGGACTTTTCATTCTACGAACCTACAGAGTCACAATATGTAACACAATCATATTGGAATTTGTGCAAATTCAGATTTCTCCCTACATGATGTTTGTATAATTAGAAATATATTAATCTGGCTACTGAAACATGTGTACAAAACACCTTGTAACAGTATTTTTGTGTTCGGAGGTATTATAAATATATAAAAAATGTATGTAGTTGTGTGATTGGCCGAAGTAGTAGTGGTGTGACGTGGTATGACGTGATGTGATGACGTGCCAGTGGATCGGCCAATCACAAACTAAAGCAGAAGTATCTATAGTGACAAGAAAATCAATAATCTTGAAAAAAGTGTTAGAATCTTGAGCCTTGCTTCAGAACGATGAAAGATGTAGCGGTGATTATAATTGTAAAGGAAGGTTAATAACATTCAAAAAGTGTTATTCGATATTTGTAATAGAAACGAGTGAATCGTAGTTCATATTATATAATTAAATAATATATTACAAAATTGGACTCATGTAAATTTTATTTCTGTCACCAAAAATCCGCATCCACACCTGAGAAAAGATCTCATGACTCTTATTTGATCAAAACTCGACTTGGATCTTACAAAAAGTTGGCGTTTATCCTGTCGGCTGCGAGTGGAAGACAAATAGAATCCTGTTACAACCTTTATCTTGATCGTTACCCCTTTAGCTATTTACTTATGCTGGACATTCTGTAAGATGCTATTTATAAAATGTTTTTAAATAATTAGTAAATGTGTTAAAATAGAAATTCAATTTAATGGATGAAGGAATTTCGTGCATCATATATTTAGTTATAGCTGTGTATCTTAGTTTCAACGTATTCTAATTAAAATAAGAGTTAACAGTATTTTAAGTGAACGTTAAAATACAGCAATAAAAGTTGTAGTACTTGCTATAAACTAAACTAAAGAAAAAACAAATATTTAAAAAGAAAAACTTTACGCCAGAGAGATGTTTGGGTCATACCACACTCCACACTAAGTTGTCGCACGAACAAGGTTAAGGGTGCAACAAATTCATTCTGCATCTTCCGGGAAAAATAACAGCAAACCTTGTAGAGCATCCTGATCTTCGAGAAATTCCAGATACCCCGAACAAGTCAGGAGTATCTCAATTTCCACATGCACACTAGAACCATACGCAAACCTCTTCCCGTATCTATTTGACCCAACAATGTGACATGCGTTCTCTGTATAATTCGGTAGCTTTTTATCGGTCTTAATCCTTAATATGCTGAGTATTCTAAAGTTGTTTATGGTAGAGTATTAAGTGGTAGAGTATTAAGTACAACCCCAGAGATCGAATATGGTTCACGTCCCAATATCAACGAGAGAGCTGTCATGGTCCACTAACAAAGCATGCTCGGCTACCGTTGCCGATTGTGTCAAATTGAGAAATCAGCGGTAGCCCATCATGCTTTGTTAGTGACATTAATTTTCATGAAACTGAGCTTCTCGACAACACGGCCTATTACCACGCACGGCTATCCAGAAAAGCCATTGAAACCTATAAACACAAAAACAGTTTTATTAGAAAGGAAGAAATAGCACGCCTACACAAAGCCTGGATGCCAGTGCTGGACAGCACAAAGCCTAAACCACAAAGAACGAACCAGAAGAAAGTTGTGGCAGTCGCACAGGGTTTGGTGGACAAGTAACCAATAGGAGCCGATTGGGCGGTCGCTCATACCTCTATATATAGTTCAGGTGCTCAAAGTCTCTCAGGAGGTACAAAACCCAATACCAGCATCCGTTGCATGGCACTCCCGGGAGACTCGCTTTCGAGCTCCAAGATAAAGCCACGGCTTTCGCGGACAATTTGGAAAGTCAATTTGAGCCGAGGGAGGACCCCCAGGACAAATACTTCATAATTTCGTGGGGGCCGCTGTGGAAGACCCCTATGAGGGGCAGCAGCAGCGTCACGAAGCGATCCATCTCCCAATAGTCACCCCAAGAGTGGTGACTACTGAAATCTTGAAACTTAAACCTAATAAGTGCCCTGGACATGATGGCGTTAGCGCTCTTATGCTCCAGCACCTTCCCAAGAGGACCGTCTTCCACTTGACGCGGATCTTCAATGCGTGCCTCCACCTCCGCTATTTAACAGCCTGCTGGAAGGAGGCGAGAGTGGTGTGCATCCTGAAAACCGGTAAATATCCGGTCTTTCCTTCTAACTACCGATCCATAAGTATTCTCCCAACAGTCTCAAAACTGTTTGCACTTGACCCCTCTTTTCGAGGAAAGGCAGCTCCTACCCGATCACCAGTTTGGTTTTCGCCATGGACACTCCACGAAACTGTAGCTGCTGCGACTGGTCGACAGAACGGCCCCGGGATTCCAGGAAAACCTCAAGACAGTCGCAGTACTGCTTGACGTAGAAAAAGCCTTTACCACCACCTGGCACCAAGGCCCACGGTTCAAGCTCAGGGAGGCCAATATACCTCCTCCCTATTTTTCCTTGATTAGCAGTTTCCTCAGAGACCGCACTTTCAGGGTGAGAGTGGAAGGACGGCTGTCATCAATCAGACCCATAGCCGCAGGAGTCCCGGAAGGCAGTGTTCTGTCCCCGCTACTCTTTGCGGCCTACATGTCTGATTTCCATCTGAAACCACAGACTGTTACGTGCCAATATGCCGACGACGTCCTCATAATGGCACGCAACAAGAACCTAGATATTGTTATCTTCCGCTGCAGAACCAGCTCCGAGCTATTGGCCGTTGAAGTCAACGGTGGAGGATGGCCTCGTTTGCGGCCTCACCTACGCCCGTCACGTCCAGGTCAAAGCCGGACAAAGGCATGCAGCATTTAGGCAGTTGTACCCCATCTTTAAATCCACAATGCCAACACACCTTAAACTACGCCTGTATCGGGCGATTATCCCGCCCCTGATTCTGTACGGCTGCGAAGGCTGGGGATCAGCGGCTCCCACCACTATTCGCAGGCTGCAGCGTGTCCAGAACAAGGCACTACGAATTATCTACGATACTGGACGTAGATTCCCGTCCTATATCCTCCACACCTACTCCGGAGTCCCATAAATTGTAGACGTGGTGCGGGAGAGATCCCGTACCATCTACAATAAGCTGGGCGCCCACCCCAATAACCTGGTGAATACCCTAGGCCGCTACGACCATAGGGTTCCTCGCCGCAGACCAAGTTACCGGCTGCCCAAAGACGCTTTGGGAAACTAAACTGAGCAGGGCAACTTTCTCCTGACTTTGTACCCCCAAGCCCAGAAATGGGCTTGGTAAAACCCATACCTCAACATCAGTTCCTTTCACTCTAGCCTGTCAAGTGGGCTGTGCTCAAATGCCTCTCAGACAGGCGGAAGAGCGCAGCCAGCACTGGGCGCACACAATCCCCCAGGGCACTTGCGCCCACACATGGCTAGATATTCCACTGCCCAAGACAATCATCTGCGACACAATTTTTTTATACTGCCCAGATAAAGCCGCACTAAGCGGCTAGGTGCTGAGCAGCAAACACCCCACCCATGTAAACCTGGGCGACTCGCATCTTCTGCTGGTCTGCTAAATGCCAGTCTAGTTGTAAACAGACAAGACTTAGAATCTCTGAAGATGCCCCACGGAGTTACGGGCGAAACGTCAGATACGTTTTCATTTTCTAGACCACGGCCTTCAACCCCGGAAACAATATTCTATTGGATTAATGCCGGCCATGAAAGCCTAAACATGTACATCTGTATAGATTGTTGCTAAAACTCTTAGTGGAATGTAAAAACCTTTGATACGTGAGATATTCGTAATTAACTTAGTTAAGTTAATTAAATGGAGAAGAAAAGCGTTAATACCATTTAAACAATTGCTATGTCTGAATAACATTTTTAAATGTGCTCATCATACGTTACAATACTGTGGTAAAATATCTCAGATTGCTGAATCAAGAATTGTGCACGGCTTTATTTTTTTACAGATTAATTTAAGGCAATGGGTTAATTTATTATCATGTTTAACTTCATTTTTATTTCATAGATATAACAGATACAATATATTTATCCACATATTGCATATATCCATTACTTCGTGTATATGTTTTATTCGTAAAGTAAAATAAGTAAACAAATATAACCCAAGGTGTAGATTCTCTCCAGAGATATCCCGGGTTTTGTCTATGTATTAAAATAAAGGTCACATCAATAAACATTCACATGCAATTATAATTAAAATTATTAAAAAGGATTCTTCTAACCTTATATAAAGTTGAAGTACGAAGTTTTTGCACATTTCTGCAGGAAAGTCTATTCTCGACGTTGATGGTGTAAACTGGAGTGCCTTACTCACCTGTAAAGAAGAAAATATTTGTTGTAAAAAAAGTACTTCACTAATGACTGAATCTTAAAATGGAAGTTAACGCTTTTAAGCTGAAAGTGGGGAAAATAGATATAAACTAGTTATAAAAATACTTGTAGGCGTTCATATAAGTGTAGCACTCATATCGTTTGCTCATTTTCAGCGAAATCAGTAGTATTAGTAGTATTAGCATTAGCAGTAGCCGTAGTAGTATTGGTTGTAGTAGTAATGACGGTAGTAGTAGTAGTAGTAGTAGTAGTAGTAGTAATGACGGTAGTAGTAGTAGTAGCAGTAGTAGTAGTAGCAGAGATATGAGTGTGCTCGATTCCCTCGCACCTCCACCTAAGATCTATTTCCTACCCTTAATTCCTACAAGGTATCCAGTTAACTGGCTAAAAGTACCACGCATATGGATGGAATCGAACACGGGGACATTGCTTAGTTTAATATTATCTACTGGAAACCAGAGCTATCTCACTGGAGCCCACTGCGTCACCGCGGACTTGCGCAACCTACTTTTCAATTACGATTCTCATTAACTTGAAACCAGAAGCAGAAAATTGAAAATAAATGCACATCTTTCAGGATTAATACAAGAATATGCTGCATGCATTTACATGATACACAGATGATGTTTACCACAGGTTATTTAATCACTAAATTCACCAGTTCTGCAAAAATTAGAACTCAACTACACAAATTAAGACAAGAAAATAATTTTTGTTGAAAGTTCAAGAAAGCTAATAGTTTTCCAAACCCGTTTATAGTGAAAGAATTAGGTAAATTTTCAAGAAGTTCTAGTGATTAACAAATAATTCTTGTGTAACTTCAAGGAGAAAATCAACCGAATTTATTTTATTTGTGGTTTCTTTTTAATTTGCTGGTTAAAATAGTGCTATATTAAACTGGCATACCCATGACTTAAATTTGCTATAAAATGTCCTTTAAACGAGCTACGTAGGATCACTATAAAACGGCTATCAATAAAACTTAGTGCGAGGAAAATAAATAAAATTGTACGGCTAGTAAAATATTCGTTGGTTCTGGTATCAGTGCCTATTAGGACAGCATTATCCCTGATGCAAAGATAGGAGATTTTCCAGAATCAAGAAATGTGCAGAACAAACGGCGGCGCCAACAATTAGCCAATCCGTCAGTTGTCAGTAATGGAACTTAGGAGGATAGCGATAAAGGGCTTAACTGTAGTCATTTCCCTAACGATGTGCACACAAGAGTACCTTACTGAAGCCATTTGCAGGCGTCAGGCTGCTCGTTACCTTTACCCTTTGACCGTTGCCAAAGATGGGAGCATTGCCTCTGGTAGCTCTGTGTTTTCATGAACACGGGTAGCTCGCTCGGCCAGACACCACCGTGAACTGCTGAGCCATTTGTTACCAAAACAAGGGACAAACGATGAACTAAGACTGATTTATGTTTTGTGTAAACCCTGGGTAAAGTCATTAATATATATACACAAGTTTAAAGCAACAACGCAAGGGAAATTACTAATTTCGAGCAAGAGCTTTGCTAAAGAAAAAGGAAAGGTAAAAGTTGCGTTATATCTAAGAAAGTTGTAGCCATTATAGCCTCTTGTACAATCCATCACTACATTTATTTTATTTTAATATACTTTAGTTCTAAAATAGTTCACTATATGTTGTCCTTGAAATTATCGTATTCTTTCCCCATCCCGAAAAAAAACGGAATGATGACTACAAATTTGAAGATGTAAAGCAATAATAGCGTGTGTAGCATCGAAATGCTTGACGTTGGACTTTAAAGATCTGCATTTCATAAGAACTAATCTCTGTCCATATTTTATGGTTCTTCATATACAAAAATTAAACAAATGCGAGAGTACTTTACAGAGAATAACCAAATAATGAAAAATATACGCTTTTTTAATAATTAAAATATAAATTTCTTAAAAATTATAATTTAGTCAAATTCCCTAGAGCTATCTTTGGGAGAATATAACATCTTGAGAAATTTCTCAGGTAAAGGATAGCTTAGAACGGGAGTACTTTCTTGCAAATCTTCGTGTGCTTCTTTGGAACATACTGAAATTAAATATTCTTTTGGTGTTTATCTGGCATTTTTCTGAGATATTCTAATAACTGATACATACACACATACACACACAGAAAGTTTTGGCTAATCTAGTTTTTTTTTATATAATTATGTAGAGTACGTCAAAATATGCTGCGAAATTTCGTTATGGAATTCCTTAAATATTTGCATATTTCTGACGTAAAACAACCTGCTTTGTTTCTCAGAAAAGTCTCTCATAATTGTTCTACAAATCATTGATACAGAAGCTGGTTCTTATAACTACTTTGTAATAAACGCGATTGTACAGATAAATTCAACAAACATTTGTGGTGTTCTGTGGTGTGGGATAGCGTGTCTGCCTCAACTTCAAGAGGTAACGAGTTCGAATGTCGGCCATGGTAAGCGTTTCCATGTTTTTCCTTATCCAGAATGTTGAATGCAGGGTGACTCTAAGCTCAATGAAGCATGGACACATTTAAGCATCATCTCGGCCATTTCATTCATTTTCCGATACGATTTTCGTTGGATGATTTATGAAACAAACGTTCGTATGATATAAGATTAGTTATGGTGGTATACTCTGATTTATGTCAGAGTTTCTTCTGCTTCAGTGTATCGGATATTATTGAATTATAAATCAGCCGTTAATGATTTAATCGAAAGATGTTTAATAGATCCATGGCTAGCAATAAATGTTATAATCAAACACAGATACAAAGTCTCAATTATGCTGTAGTCGATGTTTGAAGACAGGATTAGGATTAGGATTTCACTACGGAGGGAATTCTGTACGTAGGCCACCCTGCTGGGTCCATTGTGCCTATACCCCAATTGAGGCACACCCGGGAGAAAGGATGAGGCGAGATAAGACAGAAGGTCGCTGACCCAAGGAACCACAACAGTGGAGGGCAAAGTAGACGGCAAAGTCCCTACAATTTACTTAGAGACTTCCCCCGACAGGCTAGGACAACGGACAAGCTCCCCTACTGTGGGACGGCAACGAGCCCTGCAGCCGAGTCCCAAGGTCCCTGGCTGGCGGTCCCGAAATGTTCCCAGCAGAGGCGCGGAGATCGGCAACCGACCTACCGGAGGAGGAAGTAGCTTATCTCAGAGCATACCACCCCGCCATGCACCTCCGAGACACCCGCTGACACTTGTAATCCGAAAGAAACCTCCAGTGGAGAGATGATGTGAAATGATAATGGAGATGAAATGGAGGGACAGGAAATTCGGGGGCGGTAATTAATCTACACAGCATTCATCTAGGACCCGGGAATGCCCCTGAGAAACCCCATGGGTCAGGTAGTTCGGCTACGGTTATCGAAACCTGGCCTCCCTAATGCAGGCCGCAGATGAAACCACCTGAGCTATCTCCCTCGATATGTTTGAATGATAATAATGTTTACTTTTTACATTTGTGGTTTGTCCACTTTTCAACGTTTGCTCTTAATTCCCTTCTGCCATCTTTCTCCATCTTTCCCAACATACATCTCATTCATCGATTCTTCATAATCTGATTTAATCAGCTTTTCCTATTTTTTCCTTTTTTTTCTATTTTAGTCAAGCACGTTTCTTCTTCCTCGCTTCTTCCTTTCTTCCTTCTTCCCTTGCCTCTTTCTTCTTCCATTCCCCACACGTACTCATACCAATGAAAAATTCTCTGCTCAATCCTTTTTATCACGAAATATTCCGTATCATTTACTTTCTTACCTCCTAATTCCTTTTCGTTTCCAGTCAGAGAACTCTGGCTGCTTCAGGCAACGTATTATTTAATTTAAAGGCTGTCTTCATTGCAAATATTTTAAAAACTGTTAACAAAATAGGGAAAATATGTATGGTTGCTCTCCTCAAACTAGAAAACTGAACTTCAATTGAAAGTCAAAGTTAGGTGTAATGCAAGTACAGGACGTATATGTTGCAATACAGTAGTCGCGGCACAATCTAGTTGCCGTGGGCGATGTGAAGAATATCTTTGGCTTTTCCGGTGCGGTAATGAGTATTTATGTTATATATATAACAGACTACTTCCGAAACTTATTTTAAAGACACCTACCCCTAGACACGTATTAAGTCAAATCAAGAAGCAATTCTAATCCAAGCACAATAGGCAGTTCAAAAAATATAGTTTTCTTACCGCGTTTTAGTATCATAAAAATACATACCTCAATTGTTATTAATATCACGAGATTTCACATTTATGATAAAACTATGTTTTATTAAAATGAATTTCAAAAATATTTGGGATTCTTAGGCATTATGTATATTATTAACCGAAGTTGAAGAAAATTTAATTCGCGAAATATTGCAAAGTAAGTTGATGAAGTGAACTCTTCTAAATTATTAACATAGTATGAAAATGTAGCACAAAATCACCAGGATTGATAGATTTTAAGCATCCTAAAACGTTTTATCACCGATTATAAACAAAGCCGTTTGTATTGCCTGTTATTAAGTACATTAATCCTCAAGCCCTATATTACCCCCAAAAAACTTCTATATCTATTAATCTACAATAAATGTAAGTTTTGTTTTTTCATTTCTATAGTTACCTTTAACGCCAACGGTGATTTGGTGAGTTTTAATTTAGAAAAAATTACTCGGTGTCGTTTATTGGATGATTTTCTGTACACATCTTTCTGTTTGTTGGTTTAATCTTTCAAACGCATAACTTCATTTCATAACATCACTGAACAAATTTAGAGATTTTGGAATAAGTTTCTGGACGATGTAATATCAAAATAGACATAGTACGTGAAATTAAATTAACAAAGTATGTTAAAAAGTTTTGTAAAAATTATAAAAACCTTAAATCCAGGCAGTGCATGAACCTTATCATTGTTCATAATAATCCAGAAAGATACTTAAAATAAAGTGAAACATCTCAGTGTTGTGTAGGAACAAATTAAAAGAATCAGAGTGAAAAATTGAATTTTATGGCCAGAATTTGAACCATCGAATCATATCTTTGCTGTAACCAGCTGAACTCCATGACATTGCAGATGCAACAGAACTCCTGTCATCGAACAAGTTTTCTCACATTTTTCCAAATAAATCAATTTTGAAGTTCATTTTGAGATTTTACACCTCAGTGGCACTTAAAATGTTGTGGACCTCATCGTTAATTACAACCAGATTAATCAATGTTAATTAATTGTTCATCATACGTGCCATATAGAGGCTAAAATTATCACAAGAATGATGAGGTTAATAAAGTTGTCAATTTGCTACTTCTGGGAGAAAATTGATTCCTTGCTAAGTAACCACATTTACTACTAGTGAAGTTGATTATTAATCTTTTAAAATTGTCTAACAGTCAGTTAGTCTGACAGTCTAACAGTAATTGTCTAACAAGTTGCATATAAATGCTGCTGCTTATTGCATTGCATTTGTGTTTTATTTCTAGAAAGTGGACAATGGCAACTTGGAGTTCAAGTATTCCTATGATTACAAAAGTGTTGACAAGTATTGTTATAAGTAGCGGAATACATTTATTCAATTTAGTTACATACATAGATAAAATTCTATGCTATCTAGACAGCAGAAGAAATAAAGATAAGTGTCAACAGGTTTTATTTTTTCCATTATCCTATGAAATTCCACATCCTATTTGCTGGATACTAAACGTCACACAAAACTTGAGTACACAACAGGTTTTCATAAAGCATACAAAAATTATTCCAAGACCCTGAAGTTTACATTCAGTTCCAAATTTGAAATTAAATGTTTTAGTGTTGTAATAATATATTATTTACAGAAACTTTCCTTTAAATAGAATTAGAGCTTTGGGCCAGCAACCATTACACAACCCCATTAATACCACATGAAGTTATTATGAATATCTATTGTATAAAGTGTAGTTTTCAGACTAGCCTAGCTGTCATTCAGGTTTTCAGTTGCTCTTATGTTCTAATGCTGTACTGCTACTCATGACGAAAAAGGTTAGTTAGCTGTCGTGATTTCACATGAGCTAAATTGCTTTAATCACACCTTTTAAAGCAGTTTGAATAACTCATGTGCAGCCAAATTACGGGTCACAGCTTTTTCGTCATCAGTAACAATGTAGTATTAGAACATACAGCCAGCTAGTTATGAAAAATGCTTGCCAGTCAATATGAGACGCTGCGATCGCCGCATGTTGTCAACGATTAACATGGGGCCCCTAAAAGGTTGGTGTTCTGCGGTTTTACCTGAAAGGGGCTATCACTCAAGTTAGAGACGTAGGTAGGCCAAGAGGTCAATCAAAAGTCCTTAACAGTTTCATATTGAAAGACCCATTTCACTTCTGACACTCTAAAAGGAGGGACGACCAAGCAGCTTTCTGGTGTCCACCTCTTTGTGCAAGCATTCGAGCCTTCTATTCGTCACCATACATCACGATGTACACTAAAGGAAGAATAGGAAATGGAATGAAAGGGAATCGGTGTGAAAGAAGTTATAGGAAATGAAAAATTATTTTCTTAGCGTCAGGGAAAACAACGGAGAAACTTCAGGTCCAGATGAATCGATGGGAATCAACCAAGGATCGATCTCCCGAATACCTGTCTACCTTGTGCACAAGACAATTCCGGCTTATTAGAATATGTGTACCTTAGAAATAGTTGTCAACTAAACCATAGTTTATAGAATACAGCTCTACAGTAGGTGTAGGGGTGAGCGAATGCCCTTTTTAATTTTACGCCACATGCGTAATTTCCTGCGGTGGAAATTAGCTGAGCGAAATGGAAATTTTGGCGCCGATTTATACTTTGGGTTTTAAGCCAAATAGCAGCGAGCATGACATGCCGGTTGAATTGTAATGAAATTCTCTCTGATAAGCTTTGCAGGTCATGAGTACAGTTTGGAATCTCATATCCGGTGACTCTAACGATTTGTGAGTTGTACGCGTTTTCAGGTAAAAAAATACAGTAATTGCTATGTACTGTGGGTTTCAAATGTTTTCCGATTGCGGGAGGTATTGGCGGGAATAGGGGAGTTCCTTAACGAGTAATCGTGCCTGTCCTAGAGGCGGGTTTATTTATCTTGCAGAGAGTAGCGGTACCTTATAGTGAGGAAATAAGATATCAAATGTTGTTCTATACTTAATTATACTGTACATGGATTTGAATTAATTAAAACTCCACATTTTCTGGTATTTCTAATATTATTTTAAAAAATTTAACCAATATTTTTAGAAACCATATGATTATGCAGGTTATTATTAATTATTAATTATTGTTATTGTTATTATCTTTGGTCTTGCTCGTTCTCGTGCTCGTGCCCTTGCCCTTGCCCTTGCCGTTGCCGTTGCCGATGCCGATGCCGATGATGATGATAATGATGATAATGATAATGATGATAATGATGATAATGATAATGATGATAATGATAACGATAATGATAATGATAATGATAGTGTTAATGATAATGATAATGATAATGATAATACTAATGATAATACTACTAATAATAATAAATATGATAATGATAATGATAATGATAATGATAATGATAATGATAATGATAATAATGATAATGATAATGATAATGATAATGATAATAATGATAATGATAATAATAATAATAATAATAATAATAATAATAATAATAATAATAATAATAATAATAATAATAATAATAATAATAATAATAATAATAATAATAATAATAATAATAATAATAATAATAATAATAATAATAATAATAATAATAATAATAATAATAATAATAATAATAATAATAATAATAATAATAATAATAATAATAATAATAATAATAATAATCATAATAATAATCATAATGATAATCATAATGATAATGATAATGATAATGATAATGATAATGATAATGATAATGATAATGATAATGATAATGATAATGATAATGATAATGATAATGATAATGATAATGATAATGATAATGATAATGATAATGATAACGATAATGATAACGATAACGATAACGATAACGATAATGATAATGATAATGATAATGATAATGATAATGATAATGATAATGATAATGATAATGATAATGATAATGATAATGATAATGATAATGATAATGATAATGATAATAATAATAATAATAATAATAATAATAATAATAATAATAATAATAATAATAATAATAATAATAATAATAATAATAATAATAATAATAATAATAATAATAATAATAATAATAATAATAATAATAATAATAATAATAATAATAATAATAATAATAATAATAATAATAATAATAATAATAATAATAATAATAATAATAATAATAATAATAATAATAATAATAATAATAATAATAATAATAATAATAATAATAATAATAATAATAATAATAATAATAATAATAATAATAATAATAATAATAATAATAATAATAATAATAATAATAATAATAATAATAATAATAATAATAATAATAATAATAATAATAATAATAATAATAATAATAATAATAATAATAATAATAATTTTGTGTTCGTTCGCGGAAAAATCGTTTAGCAGAAACATTTTGCATTACTCCGCTTCACTATAGCCTTTCTGCAGAAATAGTTTAACAAGATCAATTACTGTTCGCCAGCCATATACCTTGAACAGACATGATTCAAAATCTATGTGGAAATCAAGCTGGCATTTATACCAGTTTATGGTACTTGCAACTAATTCGCCTAGAAGACTTGAAGAAGATGTTTAATGTTCATTAGCCGCATTTCAATCTAAGACAAAATTACAAATTTTGCATTTTAATTTTACATGAAATATCGAATTATTTAGATGTATTATATTTTGGGATCCCTTTAACTCCTCAAAAATGAATTATGATGATTTATATGTGAGTTTCATAGCTCTAATCTGTGTTAACACAAGATGTTATACTTAGATTACTGTCCGTCCTTATTTCCATGTAATTTGCTTTCCTACTTGATAAAGTCCTTAAACTGATTTTTTGTTCCAAAGATATAGTTTAATTTTGATATTGGCACGACAAAATATAAATATTTAATTTCCTCTACAGAGTGTCGTCATTCTTTAAATCACACAACTGAACCACTCTCGCTGAATTTTATCTATTTTTGAGTAAATCCTTGATGTGATAGGTATGTTTAAAACCAATCTATCTATAAGATTAACGGAAGTACCTCCGCATTGTTTCATTCATCACTATCTGTATTGAATCGGTTATATCTGTATTGAAATGATTCTGAATTCTACTTTCGTTGAGACTCTTCGTGAGGACAGAGACTTCTGATGGAAGAAACAAGTAATAGAAACTGACGCTAACTTCTCAACTAAAAGAAAGTGACAACGAAGTGTTTAACCACCTGTTGGATTGCTAGCCTGCTGCATGAGTAAGAGTGCGTTGGTTTTGGTTCAACTCCTGAGAAATAACAAGAAAGATGGAATACGCATATTGTGACTTTGTGGGTTCGTGAAATGAAAAGTCCAATTACACCACTCAAAAATGTTCTTTATTTCCACCGACTTACAGTTTAACACTTGCCAATTACACAGTATTACGTGCTGCACACAATTACAATTTACCAGTTCGTCCGTTACAACTTCACTTGTACTCGCGATTACATAAACTCCGATACACATACACAGTTCGTACAGTCTTCCGTTGCACAATCTTTTCGTTCATTAACACGTCACTGACTAACTCTTACACCAAGAACTGCGACTGTCTCCTCACTCACACTCACTAACCAACTGACCAACTGACGCCGACTGACTAGCTGCAGCCCTTTTTATAGGCATCTCGCCGACTTCTCGGCTTTTCTAGTTCCCAGGCGACGTTTCCAGATGATGAAAGATTCCCGTAATTTCGAGAACCAGGTGGACAGAAACAGACGGCACACTGATGTTTTTCCTCCGACCACCGCCTGTCACCACTATAAGACAAACGAGGAGGAGGTGTGGCTAACACGAACCTCCCCTGTCTTCCGCTCCCAGCTGCTTCCACAGGGTGTTCCAGCGCTCGCGTTACAATATTATAAATAACAGCAAGAGATTGAAGTTAGATCACCGCTACTACTTGGTGCAGCATCATCGCTGAGGCAGATATAGCTTCAAAATTGGCGTAACTTCGTGAGACTAATAGAAAAGTGTTCCGCCCTTGGCCTTTTATACATTTTTGATCTCTAAGAGGGAGGTTGCATAGGGGCTTAAAACGAGTTTATAACTAGTACAACGCAAATGGGTCATTGAAGTATCAAGGACAGCCCGCCTCGGTAGCGTGGTAGTAGCGTGTCTGCCTCACATTCAAGAGGTCCCGAGTTCAAATCTTGGTCAGGGTGAGTTACCTGGATAAGGTTGTTCCAGGGCTTTCCCTTATCCTGAAAGACGAATGTCGGGTAACTCTAAGCTCTATGGATCCTGAACTCATTTGAGCATTATTTCACCAATTCCATTCATCGTCACATATGGCTTTACATTGGAGGACTTAAATAAAAAATAAAAGAAGAAAGCTATCCATGACTACACCCCGAGATAGACTGTTTCAATAATCACCTCTGATTCTCATGAAAAAATTTCAGTGCACGTTCCAATGACAGGGTAGAGTGGTTTGCTTCTCAAAGTACACATTCCTCAGCCAAAGAGCATCCACATAAAGATAAGCATTTCCTTCCTCACCCTTTCATTCTTACCATTTAAGGCAAAGAGGGGTTGGACATTGTTTTGCGGAAATGGAATATTAACTGATAAAGAACATTTAACTTTAACAAGTTAAAGTTACGTACGTTTCATAACAAATTCATCTATCTCTATCAGTTGCTCCAACTCTGCGACAGATGAAGATGGCGACAAAAGAAACGGGACGAAAGAATAAATGTTAAAGCAAGAATCTGTCTGAGCGTTCGCTATATTGAACAGAAAAAACCACGATAGAAATCCTATGCTCAAGGCAATCAATCACGTCTCAGAATTTGAACACAGCAACTCCGGAATGGGGATATCAGCGATCCCCTTGGATCAAGTAGTTCTCAACGTAACAACTATATTTAGTGGTATTATGAATGGACGATAAAATCCCTGTGAAATGCTAAGGAGGTTAAGAGTAAAGGGGATTAATTTATTATTAATTATCATTATCATCATCTTCATTATAATTATGATTACTATTATTATCATTATTATCATTATCATTATAATTATCATTATCATAGCCTGTATACGGCTAGTGTGAAGAAATGATTAATTTCCATCAATTAACTAAAATAATAAGAGTTTAACGATGAAGCGTGGGACTTAAGTACTTACGATAGTAAGTCGCCACAAACGGTGTATCTCGAATGCGAGAGCCACTAGTGGTCTACCGGGAAAATATACGAGTTAACTGGAGAATTTAATGTCAGGAAGGCACGTTGGCCATGGTAGCTCAATGGGTTAGAGCGACTGCACGGAAACCAGGAGATTCGTGGCTCAAATCCCGGACATGGCATTGAATTTTTCATATTGACTCTATCTATCAACAACCCTAGCCTGTATACGGCTAGTGTGAAGATTACTTTCCATCAATTAACTAAAATAATAAGAGTTAAATGATGAAGCCTGGGACTCAAGTACTTACGATAGTAAGTCGCCACAAACGGTGTATCTCGAATGCGAGAGCCCCTAGTGGTCTACCGGGCAAATATACGAGTCAAATGGAGAATTTAATGTCAGGACGGCACGTTGCTCAATGGACTAGAGCGACTGGACGGAAACTAGGAGTTCCGTGGTGCAAATTCCGGCCATGGCAATGAATTTTTCATGTTGACTCTATCAGCAACCTTAGCCTGTATACGGCTAGTGTGAAGAAGTTATTAATTTCCATCAATCAACTAAAATAATGAGAGTTGTATTCAATTTAAGCTCTCATATTTTCAAATAATTTATTAAAATATTTAGCGTCACTTATTTTATGTGTGAGTTATCTCTCATATGAACATGTATACGTTGTTTTCGAGTAAACCAAGCCAGATTAATTATTCTATCACCATTAAAAACAATGTTTTTCCCTGAGGAGTATAGATTGTAAGACAGTTTCTAATTTATGTATATTATTAAAGCATTTAAGTGCTTCTATACTAAAATAAAAACCAATTTGACATATGTAGGAACATATTTGCTATGAGTGTTTTTAATTTTCGTTGATAACATTATGGAGTAGTTACTGTCGTTTTCTGTGGTAAATACACGCAGAGCTAAGACAAAAGCAGAGACTACATTCCAAGCAATATTCAGGGATAATCACAATTCAGTAACTAAGAAAACAGACGGAATAGGGTTATGTGTGATACAATAAGAGATACCCAATAATTAGTTCCTTAAATTAGAGTTTATTTCAACATTGTGTATGTACACTCAGGGTTAAGTACTATTTAATATAATGCTTCTCTATCAAATAATAAAAAATAATTCGAAAGCATGTATAAAATAAAATTTCTGGGTTTCAAAAACCATTTAGAAATATTTGCAAAAGTTATACCGTATAAGTTGATCTTAAATTTTTCTTGAGTTGCAAAATTCTAAGCATTTAATAGTAACGTCCTTCCTATTGGCCCTGGTTTAATCAGAGTTGGTTAGGTTTGCTGTGTATCATCATCATAATCATCATCATCATCATCATCATCATCATCATAATTTTAGAAACGTATTTCAAAGAAAGAGGTAAGGGATACACGTGAGAGTTTACAAACTGCGAATACTTGTCATTGACATGAAACGACTGTAAATTCTACTCTCTTCCCCAAATATGGAATGACGAACTTCAAATTGTACTTTGATAGCGATATACGGCTTAGTTTATGATATTGGTATTTAGTTTATCCAGAAACTGTCAAACGGATTTAAAGGATTTGAGTTCCACAGTTTGTTCAGGGCACATGTCATTCATTCATTGTTCGTTTTTATTCGTCCATCCGTCTGAATACAACGCAAGTAAAGAATTAATAAACAGGGAAATGCTTCCGAATATGTCATTAATCGCAACAGAACCATCAACTGCTTTTACTGCGCCACGAGTGACTGACTGCTGATGTTACTGTAAGCGTTATTAATTCATGTTTGGCTCGCGAGTAGCACAATAATGGGGTACGACAGCTGGCAGGCGAAACTCGTTTTGTTCCTCGTGCGAGTTTTTCCATCGTTGAACACGTTCTTGCATACATTCAGCAAAAATGAATTAGGTCTTGCTACAGATAAAAAGAACACACACTTCAGTCGTTTTTCAGCAACAATGGGACGGCGAGACAAGGAATATCAATTATTAAACCCGTTAATGAAAATCTTTTCCCTCTTGTCCGCTTTTCTGTCCGCCTGAAATCTGTCTGAATAATTCATCGTCTGCAGCGGCCATCTTCTGTGCTCGCCAGTTGAGCTCTGTGAACACATTACTTAACAATTCTAGCCAATTAGCTTCAGTCTAGCAAAAAGTTAGATATGCAAACTTTGTTCAACTCGAAAAGGGAGAGAAGTATTTGCTTTTTCTTTCAGAGCCTCAAACACTTAAACAGAAACCTATGCCACATAAATTTTAGTTTAATGTGTTCTGACTCCGTATATTCTTCACTCTTAAGTCATTATATTCCTGGTTAATAACTTGATTTTCGCTGTGACTTAACTTAATTCACACGTCACTTCATTTCAGTTTCCTCGTGAAATATATGCATGATGTAGCCTCTTCTTACGGATGGTTCACCGACAGGAGGGAGTCGAGCACCAAGCTCCAAATTCTTACATTAGCAGCAATGTTTAAAAGCTCGCTCGGAAAAGAGTACTTTCTGTTTGTCTCATCAGAAACGCAATCACAGCATACGACCTCAGTGGCCGGTTAAAGTTATAAAACATTCTAACTCTGAGAGTGGGGGAAAGTTTCTCAAGATTCGGGTTATCTGATGATAGTACTTACGAGGTTTACACTGGGCGAGAGCGCCACTTATCTCTGTTTATTTCTCCAACTGCACGGGGCCGATCTGTCATAGCCGCTACAAAATACATAGCATCGTTACAGAACCAAATCTTGTAACTACTATCAGGAAAACAAATCAGAAGTGTATTTAAAATGAAAACGATTTATACAATCCGACAAGGAAGGTATTCCACATTTACACATACTTAATTGTATTTCTAACAATGATGATAATGATAATCATAGTGATAAAATGATGATAATACTAATATATCAAATAGATAATAGAATAATAGATAGAATACATAGTTTATTGAAATTATCAAACATATCGAAATAAGAACCATAATAATGATGACCGTAATTCGGCATTGGCAATAATTTTACATTTCACTTTCATGTCTACTTCAGAAGAAACCTTAGAAATTAATATTGCGGATTTCCAAAAATTTAACTCCCTCTTTGGCTACGTGGTCTTCTGTGACGTTAGTCTAAATCTAAGTATGCTGGATAAATGCGATTCCTTTTGGCACCTGAACTATAATTGTTTATCAATTTTGATTTGTTTCCTTGTTTTCATCTTGCTGGGTATTTTATAAAATCATATACCATCTGGTTATAAATTACATTGAACCAATGCTTAAAACAAGAATAAACATTAGAATGTGCGATACAAAGGCATATGTAAATTAGAATATTAATAAGAATACATGATGACTGTTTCTCCCATTGACAACCGTTTTTATGAATGTTCATGTGCATCATAGTCATCATGCTGCGTTTAATACTCCTAATTATATTCATAATTAAATGTTTTCGCTTTATCACAGTCATTTATGTCTTTAAATTATACATTTTATAAACCTATTTTTATTAATATGCATCCCTATTCAGTTTATACTTTAAGATCTCAAGTAATTAAAATATATATGTTACGCTCACCATAACAACCTAAGTAACCTGTCACCAGCACCACCACAACCCTGCTTATAACTTAATGTTCACAATGCGTTACGCAAATTGGTGCGTTCTATCAAACATGATTGAGATGCATGTGCTGACGTTGGTTGTATTACAAACTGAAAAACTTGAAACTGTGGTAAAAAGAAAATCAAAGAGGGATGTAGGATGTCCTGGGACGTGAAGCAGAAACTCTAGGTTTCAGATAGAAGAACGTAAGAAAGGGATGATAAAACCCTATAAATTATTAATAAGGAATTGGAAATATCTGATATAAGAAATAAAGTCAAAAGTAATATTGTAATAGGAATGACGTGTAAACAAAATAAATATAGGGAAAAAGTTGCCTTAAGTTAGAACATGCAGGCGAGGCCGGATACGTAAACAATAGGACACTAGAGGCCCAAATTCCTTCGCCAGCACGGAGGCACAAACAATAACGAGGTTTAAGGAAAATATGTAGAGGCAGGATGCAGTACCGTTATGACGCCAAGAAGTCATACAACTTTAGGGAATGGACCCGTGGCTGCTGCACAGTTGAAGGTGAATGGAAATGACCAATAAGGTAAAATCGTAAAAATAAACTCATCCAATAAAGCGTAGCGTAAACCACGTGATAGACGTGAAATAGAGAACAAATATAAAAGGGGTGGAGATAGTAAAAAAATCTAGGAAGAAGCCGAGAGTAGGGCTCACTCGGTTGGTTCCAACGAAAGGGAGAAGACGCGTTAGTTTAATATCTGATGGCGAGGTAGTAGTGGAGTTAGATTTCAAACGTGTTGGGATTAAGTATTCTCAAAGAGACAAGAAGACGCAACGAGAATGATAGCAAGTGATAAAACGGGGAAACCGACAAGTAAGATCTGTGCGAATAAACAATCCACAGAACATGGAAGCACGACTTTTCATTGACCGGTGAGACTGCTGGACCCTGAGAGAGTACTGCTGCTCACCGACACGTTATCCTTAACCATCCTGCCATACCATACCAAAAGGCCTCCCTAAGAGATATCCTACATCAGACGGCAAGTCTATTCCTTTATTTGTTAGGAATATTAAAGAAAACTAAGCCGTATACCATACATACGGACTAACTAAAGGTTAATATTACAAACTGATTTCGAAGTCACAGATGTGTGACATATCTGTTTGTTAACACCAATTAGAGTGAAAAGCCTTAAGAGAGTTTTTGAAACTACCTAACTTCTGATAGAAGAGTCAACATAAAAAATTCAATGCCATGGCCGGGATTTGAACCACGGAATTTCTGGTTTCCGTCCAGTCGCTCTAACCATTGAGCTACCATGGCCCACTTGCCATCATGACATAGAACTATCCATTTGACTCCTAATGTCATGACGGCAAGTTGACCACGATATCTCAATGGGTTAGAGCGACTGGACGGAAACCAGCAGATCGGTGGTTCAAATCCCGGCCACGTTGACTGTATCTATCAAAACGTTTAGCCTATATACGGCTAGTATGAAGAAATGATTAATTTCCATCAATTACCTATCTTTTGTTCCAAATATGACGTCACTCAATGATAAATATTTCTTGGAGTTTTCTCCCTATAAAATTAGAGAGCTACTGTTGGTAGGATAAATATAGAAATCTTACGGCATTACTTATTGTCGCCAGAGGTACTTTACTTTCAGATAGAAAGCTGCACTACAAAACGGGGGAAAATATATTATATTTAGGAAAAAGTGAAATTTTGACAAATTTTACGGGGAGCTTCTCTTAAATAACTTGAGATGGATTATTTACATAAAAGATTCAGTAAAAATCTCAAGCATGGCTAGAAGAGCAAACATTGATAGTTTAGCCTGATTTATATAATTAAATATAGCATTTATTTCGTATTTTGTAAGAATTTTTTTCTACGGAAGAGAATACTGAGAAATGTGCCTCATTACTGTTAAGTACATATTTTTGCAACTTGACCTCAAAACATCGCACTGACAATGTGTGCTTGTTAGTAGAAGGAAAGGAAACGAGACGAAGAACAGAAGCAACAAGAAAGACAAAAAGGAAGTGGTTAGAAAGGAAAGAAGCAAATCCGTAACGGTAGTGATACGTTGTGGAGAAGTCTATAAGGGCGGACAGTTTCCGGAAGTAGGAGTAAATCAGATCCGGATAAAGGTAGGGAGGATGAAAACTTGGAAGAATAAGGGATGGAGAATTGCCGTTGGGAGCTGAGCACAAATTGTATTAGCACGGCGACCACGAGGAGTACAAACCACGACAAAAGTCGATGGAGTGCTGCTTGCTTCGGTCACACTCTGCGAATATTCGATTTGCTTTTTTAATTGTGAGATTTTACGGAAGATAATTAAATTATTTGTGACTGAAAAATACAAAATTGATACTTTTAACTTTATTAAAGACACCAGCATAGCATTGTTAATATGTGCGCTTTTATTGAAGGTTTTAGAACTACGAAGATTAAGAGAAATTGTAATGTATAAAATTTAACTAACAAATAACATTGATATCCAAGTTCAAATTTAATAATCGTATACAGAACAATAGTTTTAACAAAAAGGGGGGCTTTGTGCAAAGATTTACAAATTGCTCTCTAATATCTTTTTCTACTCATTCTTGTAAAAATTCTCTTGCGACCGTTAATTCTTCTATTTCATGTGAGCCATCTTTGTCCACATTAGGAGTATCGCAATACATAGACTTCAAGCGATAGACAGATACTTTAAGATCTGTCGCTATGTTATGACTTTGGAACTCCATTCTAATTTGTATAGGTATAAGAAACAAAAGGAATATTGACACAAGAATGCTTAGAACACTGAAAATAATCACAATGAATGTTTCTGAAACGGTTAACCCTCCAAAATATCATTTAACGTAAATTATATGCTTTAATGTGATGCAAATTCATGCAAAGTCATCCAGAATAAAGAGGACTCAGAGGCTCTTGCCAGAGCGTTAAGAAGTATACTCCATTTGTCATGAGAATATCTTGGCATGCGGTATTTTAATAAAGATCGTTTAGCTAAAATGAACCTTTTCCAATGGCAGTTTGTGCTAGAGGATTTCTTCAAAATCATGCTGCATCCTTGGGAGGTGATTAATTAAAAACCTGATATTTAGCCAACCTTTTGATTAAGTTATGTTTAGATACACACATACAGTGCACGCAGGCACGCACAGCATACACACGCACATTTTCTCTAAATCGTGTAATGCCTCAATATGTGAATTACTAGTGAAATCTCAATATCCAATTTCAGAAATGGAGTGCACTTATCTTCTCGACCTACTAGATACGAGGCACAGAAAATAATAAAAACGAATAACGAATCATCACCATAAAAGTCGAAAACAGGGAATATATCGGAAATGGATAATGCTAGAAAGGATTATTGTGGTGTAAAGTGGCTGATTTGACAAGAAGTACATTTTGGTATAGTACAATGTTGTTTATCTCTGGCGGTTTATCAGACTTCACAGATTACCAAACATATGTCTTGAATAAATTATACTTTAACCAACATTAATCATTTTTCAGAAGACAAAAGCTAAAAGTACATTCAAGATGTGTGTTTTGAGATGGCGTTTTCTTGAAAAACATTGCTACATATCAATAGTTGGTGCTTACACTGTTCACGAATGACAAACACGCATACACACAAATACAATACTCTTTCTATAAATGCTTTTTTGAGAATTCAGAAATCGGCTGAAAAGTCGGTATCCCATTTTGGACCAAATGCCATAAATGAGATGTACGGAGTACAAATCCCACTTGCATTTATTGAAACACTGTTCTACAAACCAGTCATACAAATCCTGTTTTCCTGCCTCCTACCTATTAACCATTGCAATTGTTGGTCGAAATGGATTCAGTACACAATTTATTGCTCGTACACAAGACCATCCGTAAATCAAACATGAATGAAACACGTTTAAAAACAAAAGTTTTAAGTACAGAACTGGGTATTTAAGCTTAGGTCTTCTAAGGATGCGACCCATAGGCTTTGATGAAAACCTCCTCAGCCACAGACAAGCTTTATTTTTTTAAACGCCTTTTTTTGAAAAGTACTATGTAATTACGTTGATTAAACTATGTATATCTAAGAAAGCTGCAGGATAAATAAAATTTATATTCTGAAACTTCAGTGACTATTCAGTTAAGAACATTTAAACCTGAACGATATTTGTTAAACTATAAGAGATAGCAAAATCCTAATACACATGCAGTATTACTTGAAGCATAAACATTAATATACAATAACATTTCTGTGTCATTAGCTACCTTCTAGATATTCTTTCATATTGGTTGGGAATTTCAAATACGCATATCATTAGGAATAATGAATAGTTATGAAAAGAACATGGAATTTCAAAGGTATACGATAAGGATTCGCATTTTTAATAATCTCACCGGCTGCATCCTTATGCTTACAGCTAATGTGTGAAAATTTGTAATGAAGGTTTATCTTGGTTAACAAGAACTAAATGCCCAACTTGGTAGCGTAGATGGTAGTGTGTCTGCATCACGTTCAAGAGGTCCCGAGTTCGAATCTCGGTCAGGGTGAGTTACTTGGATAAGACTTTTTCCGGGATTTTTCCTTATCCTAAAAGACGAATGTCGGGTAATTCTAAGCTCCATGGACCCTGGACTCATTTGTGCATCATTTCACTGATTACATTCATTGTCCGATATGAGTTGGAGGACGTAAATTGCAACAACAAAAAGGTGATAGTTTATTGCAGAACGCATAGGGAAAGATATCTAAAGACAGCACATGAAGTTATTTGTTTTGTAAAGTTCTCTCTGTTCTTGTATACTGTCTTTTGGGATAAGGAGGGATTTATAGGCTAGGTACTCCCAAAATATAAAACATTATTTGCTCCCATTTAGCAGTATCCCAAATATAATACTTCTTGTCAAAAGTTGTATCTGCCACCGTCCATTGCTTCTTAACCTAATTCGATGAAAAAGGAAGCAAACTACGAGTGAATAAAATCTTAAAGTTGGTGCTATATACGAATTGTGTGACAGTAAAAGTCATTAAGAAAATCTTGGTGAGGATGATTGGTTTACTCAGGACTTCTCTAATGTGAATCTCAGAGTCTACTAGCGTGTACCATATCTTTCACTGTACCCAAAAGCACAATTAGAATTTTCTTTTAACGTTCCTTAAAGTTCCTGTAACTGGCTTGGTTCTCTGGAGTCACTGTGTCAGTGGACTAATTAATTTCTTCAAATAGTATTTTGATACATTTTATTAGGGTTCTTTTGTGAAAATTAGAATTTCTTAATAATTTAAAAATTCTAAGAACTAATTCTTACTTTGTAAATATCTTAAATGAATGAAATCAAGGTTATCTTAAATGAATTTGTTAGTATTCTATTCTGTAATAAATAATTCGTGGGATAACGATAACGTTGATAATGGATTTTCTAGTGTTGATGATGCTAGACAGATGTTAGTTACCCCGCCGCACTTTCTGCATCACCTATTTTGATTCCTATGTTTTTTGTTCCAGGAGTGGAATTTTGGATTCTGAGAAAATCCAGTCCTCCGTTCAGTAAATGGCTGAGGGGAAGAAAACCACTAGAAAAGACAAACAGGCTAATTTGGCCAGTACACAGATTTTGAAGGGCATCCTCCCGAATGAGAGCTGCAGATATCTGAAGTATCTCCTTCGATAAATCAAAAGAATGGTTAGCTGAATGTGCAAGCCTTGGTACGTGTACTGTGATATAAGCTCTTTACGCGACAAACGGAGCTGTTTCCTTCACGCTCTTATTCACTTATTTGGATATGAATCTCTTTATTCGTATATGACTTATCTAGGTTACCAGTAGTCCTGGTAGGTAGAAAAGCCGATATATTTCGTAATTAAAGTCACTGATGTGGTCATCTGCTATTCAGAGAAATCAGTGCAGCTGTTCCCATTTGTATGAATTTATTCAGCGCGTATAACTAAATACAAACTAATCCAAATTGATTGCGGTGCTAATGAAAATCTATGGAGCTCGGAAATCTTAACTTGGACTGTACAGCTGGGCAGACAACGCAGATTGTAATTTCTGTTGATTGCTTTGCCGTTTATTTAAGCCAGGATTTAGACGTCTAGCCAGGACTGCTGCAAATACTTCACGCGTTTCCCATGTAACCATGGGCTTCCGGCTTGATTCAAGCGTGCGTCAATTGTTTCTACACAATTATAAAGCTTAATTACAAGGAACTTTAGGGACAACGGGGATATTCGAGTTGATTTTCACTCGTCATTTTACTAACATTTCTTCATTCCTTTCTATTGTTTAACTCAAGGAATGTCAAATGAATTGTCATCCTTAAATGAAAATTAAAAGTGCGACTTTGTCAACATTTGTAACAACTAGGTTATAACAAAATAAATTATCCTATGGTATATTAGCATCATTATGCAACTTCTTAGAAAAACTGATTATTTAGGAATTGAATAAGAAAAACATTGTATGCTAACATAAACACCATCAATAAAGTTATCAATGAGTCTAGTTGTACTGCCTCAGCCCTAAAGCAAAAATTGAAAGACAGTAATCCAATACTACCACGGATTTACTGTCTTCCTAAAACTCACAAAAGAAACGGATGCGACCTATCATCAATAATATAAGTTCACCTTGTTATCTATTATCAAAGTGAGTTTTAAAAATTTGAAAAATTTGAAAGTCGCAGCATCAAGAATTCTATAGAACTTATCGATAAAATTAATAATATCACAATTTTTGAATAACTATACATCAGTAACTTTTGATGGCACGTCATTATTTACTAATGTTCCTACTGAAAAGATCGCTCAGCTACTACAAGATTGGCTTACCTCAATCCACATCAACGAATTAGAACTTCAAGATGTAATAACCTTCACATCAAGTTGTATAAGTCAGAATACATTTACATTCAATTGAAAATTGTATAAACAGACACGTGTTTTAGCTATGGGTAATACGTTATCCACCTTTTTAGTCTGGCTTATACACGAGTACCTTAGAAACCAAAGTAACTGAAGTTCACTGACATTTATTCAACTGTTGCTACAGATATATAGATGGCATATTTGCTATTTTACCTAGCGAGAACATAAATGGAGTTTTAAATATTCTCAATAATCAAGATAAGTCAATAAATTTCATCAATGAAATAGAGAAAAGCGGAATGTTACTTTTTTGGACTTGAAGATATTTATTTAAAAATAATAATAATCTTAAATTTGGTATTTATGGAAAAGATACACATATGGACAACACATAATTATAATCCAGGTTCACACAAATTAGTAGTTTTCCACTGTCTAATTCACAGACTTATACATGTTCCAATGTCTGACCTCGAATATAATTTAGAATATCAACACATATTGCATGTTGCCGAAATCAATGGATTCAAGAGCTCTACAGTACTTAAATATCATATATACAAAATACGTATAAAATCAGTTAGTACCTTAAAACTATCAGAAGAAAAAAGAATATATAAGAAGTTTACTTACCATATATGGACGTTTAATAAACTTAAAGAATATTTCAAAAATGTTGTATAAAATTAGCTCCAAAAGCAACTTTGTCTGGAGTCTGAAGAACCTTTGAGTACTTCTATAGTTATACTCAAATTATCTGGATTTTACAAGATACTATGCAATAATTGTGATGCATTTTACTTTGGAGGAACTAAGAGAAGGTTAAAAATTCGTCAATCAGAACATTTGAATTTGGCCAAGAGATACAATTGTTGAAACCTTTGCAGCTAATAAGTGAATGGAATATTTGGGGAAAAATACATACTCTAAACAGTGATAAAGACAAAATTTTGAACTTTGATTTTCATGTAAGGTAATATAGTATATTACAGATTTTCCAAAAACAATCCACATGTAAAAACGTCAAAGCCAGTACTCCACGATGACCACAAACAGTATCAGTGAATAGATTAAAGCCTGCATTTTTGTTCTGTTCCGCTGATTCAACACCTGTTATGAATGTTCCCACTAAAACAACACCTAATGAGTCCTCACAACAGGAAACACTCCTATAAATGACGGCCCGGTCCTGCAAACTAAAAACGCTCGATCAGGAAGAACCATCACCTTTCCACAGCGTTTTCAAGAGGTGTTGTTTTATGGGGAAGTAGTCTCTGGCTAGTAAGCCTCCGAAGATTGGCGATATTTTGGCTATCCTGAACTTTTATTTTTCTCTATACTGCTTCTTTTGTATTGTTATCGCCTATATTTTGTTTCGTTTCTGTATAAGAAAAAATTAAAATAAAACAGATTTGATAGTTACACAAATCTTTATTTAAACACATCAATATTAACCCAAATAACCATAATTACTTTAAAAGATGGTCATGTCCAGTTAATTACCAACAAATTGTCTACAAAATATCAAGTTAATGTTAATTCGGATCGTAACCAGACTAGGATCCATTGTTGGAGATAGAAGAGAAAGTATATCTCCCTCAACAGAGGGAGAAAAATGAGAAATATGAACTTCAGCCTGACATCACAGAGAGTATCCCGCCGTTCATATCCGATGAAATCATCTCTTCGGCCGAGCCTGGTATAAGTTCCCCAGTTTCAAAAGTTGTTATTGAACATCAGGAGACTACCGAAAGGCAGAGCTACAAGCTTCCTGGCAGGAAGAAGGAATTAGGTAAATGCAATTAGTGGGTGCAGCACTCCTCGCTGAGGATAACCAGGAAACAATGCTCGAAAACGTTTCGGAGGGTTTCAACATCAGAATTCGAGTGGGTATTTTTAAGACATGCCATCTACTCATATAAAAAACAAAAACACAAAAAGAAAATATTAGCATCATATTATTGCTTTTGCGTTGTTCTAACCAACTGAACTGCCGCTGCAACATGCAGCACGCTATTAAATTCTCCAGCTGATTCACGTTTCTGTAATTACAAGATGTTCTCCAAATTAATTTTGAGATAACAAAATGGTTACGGAACGGGATGGCTGAGGCGGTTTCGTCTGTGGCCTGCATTCGGGTGATCCGGATTCGATTCCCGTGGAAGGCATACCTGATCCATTGGTTTATCGGTTTTTTTTTTCCTCAGGTCACCAGGCGAATGCCGAGTAGCTCTATACATTCCCCGAACACCCTGGCACTCCATTTCATCTCCATTATCATTTCACATAATTTCTCCTCTGGTGGTCTCTTTTAAGGTAGAAGTGTCGGCAGATGTCTCGGAGTTACATGGTAGGTAGGATTATATGCTCTTGGTAAAACTTCTCCTCGGTAGGACAGTCTCCGGTCTCCGAAACCGGACTCGTGGAGCCGTTTCACGATCACAGTGGGGTGGGATGCCGGTTCTACTGGCCTGCCGGGGAATTTCCAACTGGTAAAGTGTAGGGATGCAGCCCTCTGCTCTATCGTTGCTCCCTAGGACGGCCGTCCTCTGTGTACTCTCGCCTTATCCTTCCTTCTACGTTGCCCCACTTGGAGGCTTAGGTACAATAGACCAGCTTTGGCTCTACGTGCCAAAACGTCTCTATCGCGTAGTCCAGTCCAGTCCAGTCCAGTCCAGTTCAGTCCCCAATGGTGACTTGCAATCTCGCAAGTACTCTAAGTCTGGAACTTGTAGGTCTAGGTTTTAAAAGGGCAAGGGTGCCACTTCGAACACTGTGATCTCTACTGTGCCTACCAAATCTCTAATTTTACAATATTTTTGCTTTTCCCAAATGGGAAGTATTTCTACTATGTAAGGTAAGTAGAACTATTGCATTAAACTCAAAAACTCAGTACCGAGGTTTCAACTCAGGTACATGTTTTGGAACTTCCAAGATCCCCCACAACCTCCTTCTCTCTCTCTCTCTCTCTCTCTCTCTCTCTCTCTCTTCTCTCTCTCTCTCTCTCTCTCTCTCTCTCTCTCTCTCTCTCTCTCTCTCTCTCTCTCTCTCTCTCTCTCTCTCTCTCTCTCTCTCTCTCTCTCTCTCTCTCTCTCTCTCTCTCTCTCTCTCTCTCTCTCTCTCTCTCTCTCTCTCTCTCTCTCTCCCTCTCTCTCTCTGTGTGTGTGTGTGTGTGTGTGTGTGTGTTTAAAGCTTTTTTTTAGGAAAAGTCGCTGCATATGGCTGTAAACAACATAACTCAAAAGTGAGACGTCAGTTAAATACCATAATTACATCTTCCAAAGATGCGACATGAACATTGTCAAAACAATCTCCTGCAGACTACGCTTTACATAGACCATAGTTCGAACACCTTATTTTTCTCAAAAATAGGCTCTAACGAATGTGATTAAAGTATCATAACGTTTATATGTTTAGATCATAAATAAAATGCATATCTTGATTTCATTTTGGAATTTTCTCAGAAGTCCTACTCATTCTGGATAACTGTTACATAACTAGTACTCCTTTTACATAAAAGGTAGACAATATCTTACTGCAAATAATAAGGAGCTCCTTAAGATGAGAATTTATATTTGACACACATTTTTTTTTTTTTTTTTTTTTTTTTTTTTTTTGTAAAATGAACCATATCGGCTTGTTATTTGTTTGAATTTTCCAATATTTATGCTTTTCTCAAACGAGAAGTTGCCATTTACATTTTTTAACTTTCGGTCATGCAACGATAATGAAGTTTCAAAGCCATCATTCAGCAATCGGCTCTTTAAAGAGTTGACTATGGCTTAAATCCTAGTGCATTCCCATCTTTCCTTTCACCTTCAATAAAATTAGCAATAACCTAAAAGAGAAACGAATTTTTAATCTACCATAAAGACATCACATCTTTAAAAGTTTTGGGTATCGCTTAGGGAGAATAGAGGTAAGGGTGGTGAAAACTGGTAGCGTTTTATCTCGTTATATTAGTATTATTTTAAAATAACCTACTTTACTTTTGAAAGTAAAGATTTTCTTGTTCATATGCATAAGAATAAGAGCATTAATTTCTAATTTCTGCAACGATCAGGAACAGAACTAAAATATTTTTTAGTTATATGAAACTTAACTTAGAAATGTTTCCTCTAAATAAAAGTTTAATACAGCATTAGAATCAGCTTATGTTAGTTTTACATACCGAGATATAAATGTGTAAAAATAGATTAATTTCTATTATAATAAGTATAGATCTCGTACAAAGTGCTTTGGAAGTCAAAAGTTTCCAGCAAGTAAGTGAGCAAAACATTAAGATTAATTTCTTCACAAATTACAGAGATAAAGGAACATTCATAATTTCTAATCATTCTTTCACTTTTTAGTTTTTGAGTAGTGACTAACGTGTATAAAGAAAACGTTCCATTATTTTTAAGTACTAAATGGAATAGCCAATATATGTACTTTTCAATAAAGTACTTCTAGGTTTTATTATGAGATTAAGATAATTTTAAAAACAAATTAATAAATTCTATCTCACATTTCTCTTTAACCCTAGCGCATTCCACACTTTCCGTTGTACCTAATGGAAATACAGAACAAAAGAACTTCCACAAATGTTTATCTCAATTAACATGATGTAAATGGAATAATAAAGCTTTGTGAGAAGGTTTTTCTGGTGATTGTGTAGAGAAAGTCATGTGAATGTAACAATTTAGATCTCCCCCACTTTTTTTTTTTTTTTTTTTTTTTTTTTTTTTTTTTGCTTCGGTTAAGCGCGGATTTACTACTGTTCGTATCTAACGATATATTTGCCGAGATGAAAGATTGAAAACCTATGCTGATCGAGGTAATATAAATAAGGGAGACTGACTTTAATCTTTAAGCGAACTCTAAAATAAGAGGAGTTTTAGCCAGCGGCCAGAAATAAAGAGCAACTAGGTTACCTACCCTTTGACCTACAGAACATCCACACCTTTAAGTGGCGTTTCTTATTAACAGAGCTTGGTTAATATGTGCACCAGTTTTATAAGTGGAACGTTACGTGGAAAATGGTATTTTGCACATAAAGACATGTTAATGTGGCAAGATGTGGTAAAGTTGCTACTTGGAGGAGGGGGGGTTAGCTAACTTCTTGCTAATTCTGTTAACTAAGAAACCTCTACCAGCACAGTTTCGTACCTCTACTGCAGCTTTAAGTACTTCACTCCCTGTTTATTCCTTCTGTGTCCTATTTATTTCTGTTTCTTTCTTTTCAGTTTGCTTACAGACTCCTTTCATTGGCTGCTTTCCACCTCTGCTACTTTCATATGAAATTTTTGTATATGTTTCACCCTTATTATACGTGACATCATAGGAGGTTTTGAAATCATCGAGTCATTTTTATATCCCTTTAACATTAATAGGTATTTTAATATTAACATAAAATTTAATCCCAAAGTCATTCATGTCCTTGAACAATTTTATGCGATTTATAAAACAATATATTTTGATGCTTATTTAATATAGAACAGTGCGCAAATATTTTAATGCGTAATTCTTTAGTCTATCCTGAAAATTTCAAGTTTATATGCAATGAAATGTGGAATGAATTTGTGTACTAAAATGCTGAGAAAAGGGAATTAAGAAAAAGGGACTGTAAAAGATCAATACTTGTTGCACCTGAATAGTACAGAATTAATTTAATATTAATTTGTGCCTGTAAACTCGTTAAAAATGTGGCACCAAATCACAAACTCTAAGTATAAAGTACAAAAAGCAAACAATGAAAGTGTTACATTTTCCCCATATTTTACGATGAGGTAGAAGACCAGCTGCTACAGCTTGGCATCACGACCTGCGGCTAAACACAACCAGGCATTGAAGCATTTAAACCGTTGGCTTCTATTTATCTAAAAATAATACTGTCAGGTACATAAAACCACAGATCTGTCTACAAACGTCAAGAAGGTCGGGGTAGTTTGTTATCCGCGATATTCCTGCTTACAACACAGCAATGCATGTGTGTAATCTGATTGTTCTCCAACTTCGCTTGTTGCCAAGAAATTCCTGTCTTATCTAAGCTTCAACTGAGAAAAAGAAAATTTTACTTTGTTTAAATAAACCCAGGTTATGAATCTTGAAATCTGTGTTTATTAAAGACTTCACTGCATAAAAATATTTTTATATTCGGATTCGGATTTTTCATCAGGTAAAACAGACAACGAAAATTCTGAATTCGATATTTCACAAGAGATATGTATTTTGAAAATCCAAACAGCTCTTTACAAACAGTCTGAATGCTTGGGTGTGTGTAACTTCCTCGATTCTCAGCGTCCAATTCTAATTTGGATGTGAAAAACCATTTAACTTTGCTCAGGGATCTCTTTATCAAGCTTTAGCTTCATTTACGTGCCGTAAATCTACTACATGGGGCAGTGACTTTACTTCCCTTCCGAAGGAATCCCCGCTAAGTATTCTTGGATATGTACATATGCGTTATTTTGTGTGTGTGTGTGTGTGTGTGTGTGTGTGTGTGTGTGTGTGTGTGTGTGTGTGTGTGTGTGTGTGTGTGTATGTGACAGAGAGAGAGAGAACATTATATCTTAAAAATTAAAAGCTGGTTATATATGAAACTTGGTTTATAAGTTCAAGGATGTGGCACCAAGATTTTTCAGAAAATCGTTTATCCTAAACTATATTTTACATGGAAATTGTTTGTCAATTTTCATACTCTCAAAAATGTTTCTAATAATTTTGCTTAAAATACGATGTGTTTAAAATATTTTCATGTCACATGAAATGTAGGTATATCTGATATTTTCTGGGAATATCTACAGAATTCCTCTTCATTCTGAATAAATTTCATATCTCATAAACCGTAAAAGTTGGGCAATATCTTATCACACATTAAAACAGTTATCCTTAAAAATACAAATTATATAACAATAAATATGTCAAAAAAATAAAATTCACAAAAAGTATGACACATTTTAATTTTCTAATATTTGTAATTTTCTCAAATGGGATGTCTTTACTGTGTGATATTTTTTTTTTGTCTTGAACTTGCAAAGAGAAAAAAATGTCAGTGCGGTCACTTAGCAACCAGCACTTAAATGAGTTGACTATCACTTAAACTTACTGTATCGCCATATTTCTTTGCACCAAAAAGAAAATTAGGAATAAGATAATTATTGCAACTGTTCATCTCTATTAACATGAAGTAGATAGAACAATAAACATTTGTAACAATAGTTACAGAAATAGTAGAGAATAGAAGAGAAAATGAGTGCATACATAATAAGGTTTTGTTCTTGAGAATGAAAGAAAAGCTTGTTTTTGTGGAAGAAAGAGTCTGTTCTATACTCGGTAACAGAAGAATCACATTCCTTGCTTTGCAAAAGTAAGTGCTAATATTTTTGTTGTGGTGTCAGTGTGTCTATCTTATATTCAGAGATCTCGATGTCAAATATTATTTACAATGAGTACCTTGAGGATTCCACTTGAACATCATTTGTTCATGAACCGTCCATTCTGATGTAGGTATAAAGTATTTTAAATATGAAAAAACTCTTAAATGTTGATAATTGATTATTCACCTTCAATATTTCTCATATTTTCAACTTCATCTTTCTTCTTATTTTCTACCTTTTAACTTACTGCAGTTAAGGATTAAAGAGTTTTTTCATTCTTTTCGTTCTGTGGCATGCATCCAGTCAGATAAACTATTTGCGCTCAAGTGATTAGCATTATGTTTTCTATGTTTCCTTAATTTGAGTTATTCTCAAAACTCCAGATATTCTAGAAGAATCACAGAGAGATCTATTTCTGTAAAGATTTGTCTAAATTATTCTTAAGTAGTTACAAAAGTAGGCTGGCTCCCTGGCATCTGATTTCTTAAATCAGGCCTAATATGCTAACATGTCAAATTTTAAACACGTATTTTTACTACATGCATCATAATTTACTGATAAATTTATATATTCATACAAAATTAGGACTAACCGCTCTTTACAACGACCAAGAAATATAAAAATATTATGCTATATATAACGTTAATTTTACTTTTATTATTAAATTTATTATTCATATTGTTTTTATAATTTATTATTACACCTAGGACTACTTTCTATATGTTAACAATTTAAATTTATATTGTACACAGAATCTCGATTTGTGTACTACAATACAAAAAAATACTGGTATCCAGTAAACCATAACCGGAAACCAGTTATTAATAAACTATAAACCAAGAAACTCTAAATTACCGCTGCCTGTCGGCAGCATACTATTTTTACTGGTTACCAGTACAAAATATACAAAGTGTGTGTAATATTAAATTTAAATTCTTCATTCCCAAAAGTATGCAAGAATTAAACACACAACGACAAAAATGTACTTTGATTAATAAACAAATTTATATTCTTCAACGTAATACTAATTGTTATTAAATTATCACAAAACTATCTCTTCCTAGTACTTCATTTTAATCATATCACTTCACTAAATAACTTCTTGAAATCACAAATTCAATTATTGCTTTTGAGTCTGCATTCGTCCTCTTGTCTCCTCTCGAAGTCCTGCGGAAAACTTCCCTCCATGATGATGACTCGCTACTCCTTAAAAGACTGGCCCTCCTGCCCACAGTGGTTCAGAGATCAGGATGGCTCCTCTAGAATGCCCTCTCCTTCTCTCACTTCCTCTCCTTTCTGTCTGTATACTGCAGCCCAAAATGCTGTTGTTAGTATTGCCCTTTGTCACTTTCACTGATGTCTCAGTAACTGAATGTCACACATCTCTGTAAGGCCGCGCCGTGGCTCAGTGGTTAGACCGCTTGGCTCTCACCAAGGCGGCCCGGGTTCGATCCCAGGCGACCGAAAAGTGAGATTTGTGCTGGACAACACGGCGCTGGGGCGGGTTTTTCTCCGGGATCTGTGGTTTTCCCCGCCATCTCATTCCACCGGTGCTCCATCTTCATCCCATGTATCATCAGTGTCACCACCTGCGGTGCCATATGTAGTAAAAGCGGGCGTTAAACACTACACACACATCTCTGTTTATAGTCCGCATAAATTTCTCCCTTTTAATCTTTTGGTCTAATTCTGCATATTCCTGCTCTGTCTTGTCTACCTCTTTCCTTTAAGTGTAAAAGTTGTTTATTGACCTTCCTCTATTTCTGTATCCTGTCCACTTTCCTCGCGTATATTTAAGCCCTTGAGTATAAGCCCGAGTGATGTTCTTAGTCTCAGTTCTTTGTGATTTTCTTTCCATTAAATTTCTAAGATAGCGTGCTCTGGCGTGTACTGTTTAAAGCATTTGTCACAATCATAACTACTCTATTAACATTTTTCAGTAAGGGCCAATTAAATAATGTGTAATACATTTTGTATTCTTCAAAAGTTTGATTTTTAATATTTCCAAAATATCCCTAAAAAGAGGAAAAGGTGCACTTTCCTGCATTTATATTTTCCCATTCTTCTTGCCAGATGTGTATTAATCTAGTTTTAATTTCCCAATTAGTAGAACTGTGGTGTTTAAGATGTCATAAGCTGCATTTAAATTTCCTTTTTATAGCCAAAATAAGTTCCTCAATTTCTTAGGTTTAAGTCTACTGGCCAGATACCAGTTATCACAAAAATACCAAATTAGCTGTTGTACTTAAGGCTCCCATATATCTTAATAGTAATTTTCCTTCTGTCCTTGTTATAAGACTTCTAATTATTATATCCTTCATTCTAAGAGACCGACTTTCAGCACAATAAAATACTATTGAGCTAAATATACTTGTGTGATGCATGCTAACAGTGTGGAGCGGAATTTTAAAATCAAACTGATCTATTCTGGAAACTACATCATTTTCTTTCGGCTTTGGCGCCAATTTGCTCCATATGGTAATTAAAATTTAATTTGTCATATAAATGTATTCCTAATTATTTATTCCTATATATTAATTTATAAATTTAAAAACTGGGTGTCCCTTAAAATCTCCCTTTAAAATCATATATCCATATATTGCTAGGAACATCTTCATTTTGGAACTCTTGCACCATGGTGAAAGTGAATGCAAGACATTGTTGCCCTTTTCCTTATAATTCTCGCCTTAAATTTGCATCTAGTATAAAAGCTACGTTATCAGCATAGGGCATTATTTCATGCAATTGTTGTCCCATTGTACTTCTAGGAGTGTTTCTAAAACAGTATCCCAGAAGGATATTGGTATTGTAACCTAGACGTGAACTTACCTAAACACCAACGTTTACTGACAAACAGTTATGTTATATATTTACATTTATTAATACCAGGTGTTAAACAAAGTTACTATTCACTAGACGTTGTGTATATTTGTTGTCCATTATTATAGCTGATTTTGTGTTGGAAAATATTACAGAGCCTGAAAGTATACCTTATCGGTGAAGCAATTATCGAATAAGTCAAAGAAGGATTAGAGGAATATTAAGCACATGTAGATACCAATTTCATAAAGTATACGTCATTCAAGATTTAAAATGAAACCCATGTACGCTGTGAAGTCCTAGAATCAATTTAAATTTAGAACTTTACTCTGACTCATGGTTAACATAGTCAGATTTCGTCTTACAATAGAATAAGGTGATGGAGAGGTCACCTAGGACGTGAAATTTTCCCCCATTAAACTAGGAGAAGACGGATGAAACAACTCCAGGATGGTGGATCGGTCGGCACAAAATAGAAAAGACAGAAGCAGTTAGAATTCCTAACATTTTCAGGCCCTCAGCAGTCGGTAAGAGGGTATTAGGTGGCGACTTTACCAAGGGCACATAGGCTCATTTCCAGCGGGAACCGGGTAAAACTCAATCCTCAATCTCTCTCAATCTTCGTTGCCATTCGACAGGATCCAGAAGTAGTTCTATGATCTGTCCTCCCTCGATCGACACACAGCCCGTGGTCAATCTGCAAAGTGAAAGAGAGAGATAACAAGAGAAGAAACATATTAGAGAGGGGATCCGTCGCTAAAGACATAATAAACAGGAACATTTTGATCGAAAAACATAGAAATCCACAGAAAAATTCATGGTCACGGTAGATAGTAACTAGAAATCGAACATGGGACCTCCCGAAACTGGGACCTCCCGGAACTGGGACCTCCCGCGTTACTGCAGTCATCCTGTTTGGTGAGACCTTGTCCTAATATCCACTCTTATGCGTTCTATGTCTTTCATTCGGGATTTTCAGAGACAAAAATGCGATACAAAATTACACAACGTTTTTGAACAGACTTGTAATCCCCTACAAAGCAAACGTTTGCTGTTATTTGCGGTTACTGCCAGAGTGACATGCTAGGGTAGGACAGGGCTGATGGATGAGAGCATTGAGACAGAACGAAGCTTTGCCTGACACGTCCCAGAAAAGAATTCGCTGCAGCATTCCTAGAGTGACGATTACCTATCACTTCTCTGCGAAATTTTATCACCAGCCTGATTAATATCAGCACAACAATATTTGAAATAATCTGGTGTTACATTCACATTACGCTTAAAGAGCATAAATTTATCTAAAGCGTTGACCTAAAGGTACTTCGCTTTTTCAAGTTGAAATCTTGTGTATCAAATAAAATATTTTGGCAGAGCTCTTTATGACAATCCACAGAGAATTATGTCTTTCGAAATAATGTGTCTACTCTTTGTATGCATATATAATGTTTGTTCCTTTCACGTCAATGAAACAGAGTGTCAAGTCGATAACAAAGAACGAACCAATAGTATAGGAGCATACAAATATTAGACATAATATTATGTAGATCGTGTAAATCTCTGTGAACTAACATAGAACGTGTTGCCAAACCATTTTTGGTGTAAAAGTTCCACACACAAAAAAATAACGATAGAACTTAAAGACCAACCCAATTTTTTACATTAATCAAAGTAGTTACTCATACATTATACATTTCATTTTAGGCAAAGGGGCTGAAACGAGTTCACTACATAAAACTCATTTCATGATCTCGCGGAGTAGATACTGATAAAGTTCACAAATGGCAAGGCACGGAATCCTGAAAATAGCTGCTAACATAGAAATTTAAAATAAGATGTAAATGTTAAAAAAGATTTGTATGTCTAATGTTCTAAATTGTTATGTATATAGTACTTTCCGAATGAAGAAAATGTTACATCCTATTCCTAGGAAAACAGAAATGCACACCTGGTCTAGCAAATATATTCTTAAATATGTATATATATACATATATAATCAAAATGATTAGTCATTTTATGAAAACCGAAATTGTTTAAAGATATTACATGTAAACAATAATTTTGTATGGCGAATTTTCTCTTAAATTTTCTATTACATCTTTGGACCTACTGAGTTTAAATAAAGGTTAGGTAGTTCTCCAATTTTTCGAGCTTCATTTCTGCTGTAAAGAAACGCTAGAATTTTTCTAAAAATGCATTCCTTTTTTTAGGAATTAGCAGTCCTAAAGACATGCATTTCTGATAAATATCGACTTTATTGGTGGAAATGACCTACTTATCTGTTAAACATATGGTGGAAAGTTAATTCCTGGAAGCATTAATGATGATACAGTTGTGCCTATGGCCACACCAAACTAACATTCCACGCATTAAACTCAGATGTCTTCCCTATGTGAAGTAAAATAAAGTTCTTCTTGTTGTTTCTTATTTATTGCTTGATGCTTTATTACATCTGAGGTATCGCTAACTGTTGGATGCAAAAAAACTGAATCTGTGTTTCGATGGCAAACCTGCCATATATGAGAAACTCTTCAACTTTATTCTCAGAATTATCTAGTATTTTAGATCATTTGAATTTTAAGTGTCATTTAAATATTCAAACAGTGAAGTAGTTTTCTTATTTTAATGTATATTTATGAAATCTATTAAAAGGCACAGCCCCTTTAAAAACCAGGAACTCGAAATTACTTTGAATGTTAAGTCTGAAGCGCTTTTCATACATTAGAAGATGAGTATGAGAATATCGGGTTTCTTTTAGGAGGGATTGCATTTATATGCCGCCTCCATATCAACGGGATTTTACCTTGTAATGTATCGTCATATTAGCAATGGTGTATACTCGTGTGCATTTATTATTGGATTCCCTCAGGCTAACATTAACGTACACACATTCTATCACTTATACTTTCAGACTCTGGGGATAATATGGAATATTCTCGGATAGAAAAATAATTCGCATACTCAAACGAGATTCAAATCCGGGGGATTTCGCTCAACAGGCAAGGAGCCATCCGTTGCAGCTTTTTTTTGTATCAAGAACTATGAACTTCTACGGTTGTAATAACATTTAAACTTCAACTAGGTCCATCAATCTTAACAGACCATTGCGGGAATCTGTTGCAGCTGAGACTTATAATCGTAACAGCAAATTCTCAGAAGATTAAATTTAGTTCGTTTGGCCAAACATTGTAGCACACTTGAATCAATCGATGTCAATCGATGGACGGAAAATTCTTATATGTGATTTATGGATACCGTTATAGTAATAAACTGTAGTGGCGGGCTACCAGGGTCCGACAAGCTTCCCCGAAATCCACTGTTTTCTTTATATTTTACTTCAATGTATTTATTGTCGGTTCATTACAAAGGACTTACTATGACATTAAACATAGAAAATAATGTACAATATCCGATGTGATACATGGAAATGACTTTCTCTACTTGTTCTTCAATAACATATGTTCAAACAGCCACTCTTCCATTTATACAGATAATCAGTTATACAATTTACGTTGTTCCACATTTCCTTGTAAATATAATAGAAATGAGAGAATACAGTAGAGTTTAAAAGTTATCGTAAAATATGTTATGAGCGAAGTTTTTAAAATTCCGTTTTATTTGAAAGACGAAGGAGAAACATGGAATGAAAGAGTGACTTCTGAATAAAGTATAATTTTTAAATAAATACATTTTACATAGATTGAGTGCTTAAATGAGATCTCATTTTTGGTGCAACAAAACTTTGTCAATCTCTTACAGTTTTTCTCTGTTATGCGAAGATCATTCACGATGAAGAAGAATTCAGAGGGTATTCCCAGAAAATTCAAGATATACATTTCATTTTTCATCAAAACATCTTAATATATGGTTGAACCTTTTTGAGAAGATCACATGTTTAAAGTGTTCCATGTACAGGGTAGTCTGGGTAGAGGGATTTTCCCGAAAATCTTTATGTCGCATCCTTAAAAGAGGCGAATATAAATAACAAATTTGGTATTTTAACTGCTATTCTCTCTTTGATTTATGTGTTCAGAGACAGAGAAACCTGTCAGGTGCACCTATTTTGATTTATGTAAGTACAAGTAATAATATAAAAAAATCGCTGCAGTGTATTATAAGAAATTACGATCTCTACATTTGTTTTGCAGTTTCAGTTTGTGATACAGTGATTCAGCAGAGAGAAGTTTATAAATACTTTGATCATTTTGTGATTATCGGATAGGTACTTTTCGAAGATTCATATTAGCATTTTACTCCTTTGTTATTTCTTAAGCTGGGCATTATGGAAGATGTGCTTGACGTTTGATGTGCTTCACACTGCTCTAAATATGATTAGGTAGCTTTTGCTCTAATGTAAAATGTGAAAAGTAGTTTCATATATTTTCTTATCGTATCTGGGTAAGACTTTAGTTTATGACAAATAATTCTTACCTATGTCAACATCGCAAAGATATCACATGGTCTGTAAAACATATAGGAGAATCAGGATGTTCAATCCCGTCTATTTTATCTTCTTCAACAGTGTAATAATTACAAAAAGTACACACTCGGATAAGAACGGCAATAAAAGCAGAATGTTTAATTCAATAAAGTAAGTTTCACCACATGAATTTCATGCATCACATAGTCCACTGCCTTATTCACAACTCTACTTGAAAGGATAGAGAAACGTTAGAAGTGCTTCCTCCTTTGAGAAGAAAAGCACCGCAACATTTTGGTTGTGTAAAGTAAGTCACCTTTTGCTAACCCAATCTTGTCTTCCTTCTACGCTTGACCTTTTTACACTTTACACACTTCCAAACCTCTTAGCCTCCATTAGTTCTGTCTTCCTAGGATTCAGCTATGACTTAACCTTTCTCCTTATCGCTCTTCAAACTTGTACTCCGTATAGCTTCAATATTTTTATTTTTATTTGCAAGCTTTAAGGCCGTGGCTTAGTGGGCTAGGGCGTTGTGCTTTGGTTCATTGCCATGGAATTCGTCCAGGTTCGATTCCATCCTAAGGGAGTGTGGATTTGAAGTCCCGGGTATAGGGCGGGTACCCATTCAGCATCTTGAGGAAATTGAGGAGCTCCCTTAGGTAGCAAGCTCTGATCTAGAAAGCCAGGTTTCCGACTTGGGGTGCGTCATGCTGACCACATCTGCACTCTGTGGGCATGAGGCCCGCAGTAGGATTGGCCCAATTGCGCGCTGCTACACCACGTGTTTACTTTCTTTTCGGAAAAGAAAGAAAAGTAATAGAAAAGTAATAGCTAATGGCAGGGCGGCAATGTCAGAAATAAGAATATGTAAACATAAACTGGAGATGTCAGTTAGATGGTTAGAAAGGATGTATGAAGCGGTCGTTGAGTTCAGAACAATGTATGCAGTGTATGGAGCACATCAGAGAACATTATGGCCATGGAATCGGCATTGGAAATGCTTTTGCAGAAGATGAACGAATTAACAGCGAGTTTGCCGAGTAGTTGTGGCAGTGCCTGCGGACGGCTGGGATAGCGCAGGCCTGAGGAGGGAGCAGCTGGCTGACACAGACTTGGGGCCATTCTTGAAGGAAGTGGAGGAAGGGACAGGACCAACCTGGGAGCACATCGCACCGAGGAGCGCCACCTACAAGTCGTACTGGGCCCAATGGGACTCGTTGAAGATCAGAGAGGGCGTGCTGTTCCGGATATGGGAGGCACCCGTTGGGAGGACGCAGAGAGAACAGATGGTACTTCCCCGGAGTAAAGTCCCGGAAGTCTTGGAGGAATTGCACGCCGGTACTTCGGGAGGACACCTGGAAGCGAACCGAACGATTGACAAACTACGGCAGCGCTACTACTGGCTGGGACTCCGAGCAGATGCTGAGAGATGGTGCCGTCAGTGTTACGTGTGCGCGACGAGTCGTGGCCCCCAGACTAGGAGCCGGGGTCCCATGCAGCAGTACAACGTCGGAGCGCCATTCCAACGGATCGCCGTTGACATTGCTGGACCGTTCCCAGTTTCCGACCGAGGCAACAGGTACCTAATGGTGGTCGTGGACTACTTCACCAAGTGGCCGGAAGTGTATGCCATCCCAAACCAAGAGGCAAAGACAATCACAGACTGCCTCGTGGAGCAAGTGTTCTGTCGATTTGGGGTGCCGTTGTAGCTACACAGTGACCAGGGTACCAACTTTGAGTCCAACCTAATGAAGGAGGCACTATAAAGGCTTGGGGTGAACAAGACCCGCGCGACGCCTTTACATCCCCAGTCGGATGGCATGGTCGAAAGGTACATCAAGACCTCAGAGGAACACCTGAGGAAGGTCGTGGCCAGCCATCAGCGAGACTGGGACGTCAAGGTGCCACTGATCTTGCTGGCCTACCGCTCGTCTACACACGACACAACTGGGATGACGCCAGCCAGCTTAATGTTCGGCCGAGAGTTACGTCTCCCTTGTGACCTGGCTTTTGGAAGCCCTCCGGAAGCGAGACAGCCAGCGACCGAGTATGTGGAGAACTTGGTGGACCATCTCCACGACATGCACGAGATGGCTCGCCAGAACATCCAGAAGGCGAGCGACCGCATGAAGACCAGGTATGACAGGCAAGCCAACAGCCAAGGGTTCCAGCAAGGTGACCTAGTCTGGTTGTACCGTCCTACCCGGACCAAGGGACGCTGCCCAAAGTTCCAGCAGCCATGGCAAGGACCGTACCGGGTGGTGTAGAGGATTAACGTCTACCGCATCCAGAAGGTTCCCCTAGGGAAGATGTTGGTGGTACACCTGGTTCGCCTGGCACGCTACGATGGTGCTGTTCGGGACGACCAGCTTTGAGGAGGGAGCAGTGTCACCCGAACGTCGGAACACCCTATAGAGCGGTCAAGCAGGGGATGGTCGACGCTCGCCACGCCCCCCTCATTTGTCTTGTGGCGGTAACAAGGGGTGGCTGGGAAAAAAACATCACTGCGCCGTCTCTTTCTGTTCCACCTGTGTTCTCGAAATTACGGGATATTTCATCTAATCTAGAACCTTCCATATCGGCTAGCTGACGCTATATAAGCAACACGTCGGGCAAGAGGAGTCAGTCAGTTCTTGGCCTAAGAATGCAGTGCTAGTGTACGACGAGAAGACTGTGTGAGTGCATCGGAGGATTGTACGTAATTACGAGTGCAAGTGAAATTGTAACGGACGAACTGGTGAATCGTAATTCTGTGTAATTGGCGAGAGTTTAACTGTAAGTCGGTGGAAATAAAGAACATTTTTGAGTGGTGCAATTGGACTTTTCATTTCACGAACCCACAAAGTCACAATACCTTCCAGTTTTATTTTATTTTTATTTTTTGATGTTACTTATTGTCGCTATTACTTTTTGTACGATTTACTTGCATTAAGTAGAGAAAAGACTGTATTCTACCCATAACTTTTGTACCGACATTTCAACGAAAATAAAAGCTTTGATACCCATTGTGAATGTATGAAAACAATAAATAAAAATAAAAAGTCTGTTTAATACCAAATTGTGTATTTAAGTTTACTATATTCCAAGAATTAGATATGACGATTTTCAAGAAAATCCGACAAACCAAACTACATTTTTCATGAAACATTTTTCGGTATGTTTTAAGACTTATTCATGGCAAATGAACTGTATGTCTAGGCTTTTCAGGAAATAATTTCAGAGGACCTTTCATTCTGAATACCTTGTCCCAAGTGAGAAATGAAACAGTTATGAATGCTCAACCTTCCGAAGACACAGCACGCATTACCAAAGTCTACCACCCAAAACTACACTTTAAAAAGTGTTTTTATTACTTTTGATCTCCATAAAATGAGACAAGGAGGTTATTTCATTATATAACACATGTTTAAAATACTTTAGTAAAATTTTTTCAACGGGAAATATAATAGATATAGACAAAATTTTTACTAAACGAAAATACAAAAGACGCAGACGTGATTAAAGTATACGTGTTATGTCAAGTAAATGTTTTGTAGCAATTACCATTTTCTAGATATTTTCTGTTCTTGATTTGAATTTTCAAATACTTTATACTTCTCCTAAATTGTTTCTACTACTACTACTACTACTACTACTACTATTACTACTACTACTACTACTACTACTACTACTACTACTACTACTACTACTACTACTACTACTTTTACTACTGCTGCTACTACTACTACTACTACTACTACTGCTGCTGCTGCTGCTACTACTACTACTACTACTACTACTACTACTACTACTATTATCATGATCATGATCATGATCATGATCACTACCACTGTCACTGTCACTGTCACTGTCACTGTCACTGTCACTGTCACTGTCACTCTCACTCTCACTCTCACTCTCACTCTCACTCTCACTCTCACTCTCACTCTCACAGTCACAGTCACAGTCACTGTCACTGTCACTGTCACTGTCACTGTCACTGTCACTGTCACTGTCACTGTCACTGTCACTGTCACTATCACTATCACTATCACTATCACTATCACTATCACTATCACTATCACTATCACTATCACTATCACTATCACTACCACTACCACTATCACTATCACTATCACTATCACTATCACTATCATCATCATCATCATCATCATCATCATCATCATCATCATCATCATCATCATCATCATCATCATCATCATCATCATCATCATCATCATCATCATCATCATCATCATCATCATCATCATCATCATCATCATCATTATTATTATTATTATTATTATTATTATTATTATTATTATTATTATTATTATTATTATTATTATTATTATTATTATTATTATTATTATTATTATTATTATTACGTATTCATTCAAAGAGACCTGAATTTTACGTCATCATATAGCGACTGACTTTTACAAGAAATGAACATTTATTCCTATGCCTAAAATATACAAATCGGCACTGAAGGGTTTTCTGTATTAAGAAGAGGCTTTTGAAGACTAATTTGTAGAAGAGTTAGTGGATGAAGTATTGTATTCCACCCAAGAATGTAATGTCGAGAGTTCACCGGAAATATATTTTAAGGCCAACTTGAACCTAAAAAGCACTTTTATGACACGTTAGTGTAACTGTGTTCATAAATAAATTGTTTAACTCAAAGAGGTTGATAAATAACAAAGTGTGTATCTAAGTGCAGCATTTTCCAAGAATGTGACATAACGATGTTTATGAAGCCCCGCTGATTAACTTTTCGGAAATGTTTATTTTCTCAAAATTAGCTCTAAAAATCTTGATTAGTATTACTTTAAACATAATGAAATGCATATATCTGATTTTCTGGGAATAGGCTGTGAAGTCCTTTCATTCTGAGTAAATTTTGCGTACCTGGTAACCGTAAGGAAACCAAAATCTTACTACACAAATGTTAAAATACTTTTAAGCCAGTTTAATTTGAATCCTTCGTTTTTCTTACTCTTTTAATTTTTATTTTAGTTAACAATTTCCCAGATATTCCCTTATATTCGTTTGCAACTTTCTTATTGTTCGTTCTTTTTTTTCTAATTTGCCCTTTGACCAGGTAAAGAGAACAGGAATTCAAACCCTTACACAGCGCTGGCTCTTAAAACGCTTGACTGACATTAGAAGTATACTGTATTCTCGTTTTCAAACTTCATAGAAATTAGAAACAAATCATTTTTGCTTATATTTATCTTGGGATAGGTGAACTAGAAGGAAGAATAAGACTTTTAAAGGATAGCTTTTACAAGAGTGTGTAAACAAAGATTTGCAAGTTCAAAATTAGAAATTTATTTTTATTCTTTAGTATTTTATCACGTAAATATTTCAACGATCGTATTGATCCTAAGTCACCAGATCAAATGTGTCCCAAGCAGATAAGTTTCCTTTATGTGCTTAGGAGACATGCTGGGCGAAATTCTGGCACACCGGTGGTGCTAATATCGTGGTAATTGATTATGCCGCTAACAAAATAGTTATTTATATATTTTCATCAATACAGAGCGTTTATTAATTTTAATTCTTCTTCTCATTTTATTTCACTAATAATAGTTTTTTCATACTCATCCGTCTTATTCTTGGTATACTTGTTACATATTAGAAAGTGTTTCAAATCATACTTGCTAAGCTTATTGAAAAATAACGTCAAATTAATAAAGTAATGGCAATGTGGTGATGTACAACCAAAACTGTCAAATGGCGAGATACTGTAACAAACCTCACATGCTTTAGCCCGATGCATGGATATTTCCCTAGGGGAGATGGTTGCATTTTCACCTGCAAATGAAATTGCTAGTAGTTGGTATTTCCGGAGCTGAATAGTTCATTATTCCTCATGCCTTCATTAGTGAGGTTAGAGACGCGTACCTCGCTTCGTGAAGTGGTATTCTGGTTCGTCTTTAATGCTGCCAACCTTGGGAACTCAGCTGCTTTTTATTAAGTTCTCATGCTTGACGTAACTGCCATTCCCAGTATAATGTCGTGCAGACAACTATGCTGTTCTAACTCCCATTGTTAGGGATTTTATCTCTTAAGATTAGTGGCCTTCCTGGAATATTGCTTAAAGCTTAATTATTTTGCACATCTGGGTACAGGAATTGGAACACCATATCGTCGAGCATCTAGAACCCACAGCAAATGTTAATCCTTTTTTGGGTTACGTATAAATTGAACACCCCTGCTTCTATTTCTTATTTTATGACAAATGCTGCACTGCAATCATATTAAAACATCAGTTTACTTTAAACCATGTTTCAGGACACATATGTGTATTTTCGATACATTTAGGTATTTTCGTTGCTTTGATTAAGCCACACGGTTACAGCCTGAAGTAAATACTCTGGTCTGCGAAAACTGTTAACCTCAAATATATATACATATCCTTAATTCTGAAAGAGAAACTAATTTAGAAATATCTAAAAACAAATCAAAAGTTTTTGTGGAGTCTAACAAACATTCATCATGAATACCTTTCTTCCAATAGCATAATTGTATTAGTAATTGTTTTTAGTGCAGGACTAGCTTTCCAACCCAACAATTCAAAAATGTATATACAGGTGTGCGAATATAAAGCTACCAATAAATAAATATATTAGAGTTCTATAAAAGTTACACATTTTAATAAAATGTAGAGAGACTAATGAGGCCTTTGAATCTCGAAATTGACAGAACTGTTACTCCCATTGTTGTGTCATACATAGATTGGATTTCCAGATGCGCCCATTCACACCACAAGAATTAAGCTTGGGCCTGTTTTTGGTTAGGAGACTTTAGGTTTCATGCAATTGGACAAGCATGAACAACCGACCCTCCCGAAGATTGATGGTTTAAATCTTGAACATTGGTTCCCAATAATATTGGGAAACCTCATCTTGCTGGGATCTTGGCCACAACAAAATTTTTAATCTCATTGAGATGTACGGTAGATTGTATATTTCATAAACAAAAAATCTGATGTGTGGTCTGAAATGGCATTCTCTAATCTTGGCTAAAATATTTTTACAAATGGTTATACACACTATCTACTTCGTATTAATGGAGCTAAACATCTGAAGAAACTATCTTTTTGGCAATTTTCTTGTACATGCAGGACAATGGAATATTGTAGGATTTAAGTGATAGAAAAACCTTTCAAATGTGATCGCTATCTGACGCCTTTGATATTCGTTCTCTTTTCATGGCTGGGAGTTACAAAAAAGCTTGATGGCTTTCCGTTTGAAACAAAAGTATTAAAAACTTTAGACAAAATAAGGAATATCTCCGATGGTTTATTCCATACAAAGAAAGTACATCATAAATCGTATATTTTTACGAGCTCTACATTTTCTCAGACTATCTTCTACGGTTTATCAGTTTCACAAGCAGAATGAAAAGCACTTCATGGGAATTCCCAGAAAGTGCAAGATACCTAACTTTAACAAAAAATTTTCATTTTTGTTTCAGGATGGCTGAAAAGGTCTATTTCCAGTTAATTTCAGATTGTATTTTTGGATGGAGAGCTGTACATCTACCTACTATGCACCCATAGAAATTAATAAAGCATTATGGAAAGGTAGAGTCAGACTGAAAAATTCAATGCCATAGCCGGGATTTGAACCGAGGATCTTCTGGTCTCCGTGGTTCAAATCTCGGCTATGGCATTGAATTTTTTCAGTCTGTCTCTATCTTTCCATACCTTAGCCTATACACCGCCAGTGTGAAAGAACAATTAACTTCTATCGAAACATTAGCTAGATTTTGCTGCAGATTTGAAGTAAAAGCAATTTCTTAGTTTTTATGCATACCACCCAATGTGTTGATCAAGGGATGAAGTGAATGTCATATATATGTGGCTTTCTAGGAATCTGAGAAGATGCTCCTTCGCTGTGATAGCATTTATAGTTTAATAAAAATGAGTTGCATTTACAGAACTGATTAGATTGTGCGGAACTTAACTGTATAAATTCCACACGTTTCAAATCGCAGGGAACTGCACGAACTACCTGCTGCAGCACAGTACTGGGCAGTTCACACTGAACCCTTAAACCGTAACATGGAAGGCAAACATAGGTGGTGAACATTTGCAATGAATAGTTACTACGAACACATCGTAACACAAATCTTAACGATTTGTTCTGTTACCTTTGCAAAACTAAAGTTTCTTATATAAATCAACACATACGACAGACTGACGTGTCTTTTTTTTCTTTCTTTTTCTTTTTGTAATGCACTTTTTGCATGATTAGTTTTGAGATTTAATACCGAGAACTTATTTTCAAATTGACAAATATGATTCAGTGTTGTTTCGACTCATTAAGAAAGGCAAACTTTTATTTTAGTCTTAGAGGAATTTCCGGCGGTTGCTATTGCAGTTGTAGTGTTTCTATCACTTACCCTTTACCAGATTATAACTATATGTTATTAGGGGTATAACATAAATATTGATAGGTAATTGGGACAGCGTAATGAACAACACTACTTCAATATGTTTTAAGGTAATTTGATGGAAATAATCATTTCTTCCACAATAGACGTGTATAGGCTATGGTTTGAATGAGTGGTTCAAATCCCGGCTATGGCATTGAATTTTCAGTCTGGCTTTACACATCCAAACTACTATATTTAATACATTTATGGATTTAGTGTAGTTCTTAATACTCATTAGCAGTAGTATATTTCCAGGTGGTTAATAGCTCCGAGTAGGTCTATCACACACATGTCATACGTGTTTTCCTCCGAGAGGCCTAATGCTGAGTGGTCAGGTCTTGCGATAACGAATGTTGTATGGAAATTGAGTTCGAATGCTTTCTTCAAGGGCAAAGCCCTCACATTAAATAGGCCAACGAGTAATGACGAGTCAAGTGGACACAACACGTAGTCTATACTAACAGTCGTTTGACTTCGCGGCGTAGTTACAACCGTGTAGAAAACATCAGGTAGTAAATTATGTGATTGGTTTGCGGGGGGAATCTTAGATGCATATTACCTTTAGCACATAATATATATTGTTAGCCATACTTGGGAAAGCCAAATATCTGTAGTGTAGATGGTAGCGTGTCAGTCTCGCGTTTAAGAAGGCCCGAGTGTTCGTCACAATGAGTTACCTGAACAAGTTATTTCTTCTTGAACTTTTCTCCATTCTGAAAGATGAATGTCGGATAATTCTTCTGAACTCAATGGATCCTGGGCTCATTTAAACAATTTCATCTACTTCATTATCATCCGATACACTTAAAGTTGAGGAAGCTAATTGAAACAAGAAGTTAAAAATGATAAATACTTTTATGTACGGTAGTTTTAGAAAGCTTTTGTTCACTTGGAACTCAAATAGCATCACATAAGCCTAAGCCTGTAGAACTCCTGCCTGCGTGAGGAGTCCTGGGCTAGGTTCCCGCTGGGGATGGCAATTCTTTCCTATGTTAAATTTGACACCCAGCCTCCCCAGAATACGAAAGTATAAATAAAAGGCAGTGTGTGTGTGTGTGTGTGTGTGTGTGTGTGTGTGTGTGTGTGTGTGTGTGTGTGTGTGTGTGTGTCTGTCTGTCTGTCTGTCTGTCTTTCTGCTTGGCTCTCTGTATGATAGAATATACAAAACACAGACGAAGTTCAAAAACCCAATGTGAGTTATATACGAGGTAACAACACTCACGATATTCAATTTATTCCAAGGTAAAGATCACAGATACAATCATTGTAGTTAATGGAGTATAAACGGAATTAAAAAGAAATCATACAGTAGAACGGGCGTACCAAGCGTTTCCTAAAACTGCTGTTAAGTCTCTGATGTTGGATGGAATACATTCCTTCTCTTCAGTCTAAGCAATAAACAAGATGATTAAATTACTTAGTATGCAATGGCATGCAAGTGACGGTTTCTCTGTACACAACTGCTATATTGCCTGCCATGCCATTTACATTTCGTACAACTTGCGTATTGTGTGTAGCAATTTCAGTAATGGTCTAACGAACTTCTGTTTATTCTGAATTTACATGCTGCACTGCCAAAAGCATTGTAACCAATCATCCCACATCGCATGCGTAATGTATTGCCCGTATGACTAAGCAAATTTGCGTATAAAATCATATCCCACTCAGCATTATCCCATTATAACCTTTATCACTATTCGGATCTACATGTACAAAGTGAAACTTGTGCTAACGGTTATTCTGAAATAACTTCCGGCTAGAGCTGATTAACTTGTTCACAAATGTGGAAGAACACAACTCCCTCTTATCGATCCAGTTGCGATAGTTCACTCGACCTGTAAAACAGTGTGGCCTTAGTGCGATACAGGTTTACTTTCTGTTATGGGAGGAACGTTATTCTTAAAAAAGGAATAATTAATATTGCTCATGATGCCTTTTAATTGCTGTTATAAATACCTGAGGACATATTTTCCAACTGCATAAAATATGCATCAGAAGGTTAGTATTTTCTCTAGCAGTTACATTAACTATCGTTTTCCGTCCGATATAGCCTTATCAAGGCTATATAAAAATATATAGGCTAGATCTATGGACTGGATAAGATGTGAAAGGAATTCCACACTTAATCTATCGACGGATTACTTTATGTCACCCACTGGGAGAAGGATGAGATGGCAGTGCTCTGCGGGTGTGCCCTGAACCTGGGTTGGGGACACGGTACGCATTAGGATCCCTAACTTGAGCTGGAAAATCTTCATCTTGGTCCAGTGCATGGGTTTGACACTGGTCCTCCATAGCAGAGCAGGCAACTAGAGCACCACCTCTGCGCCAAGAACAGCAGTTACATTGTGCAAACTCCCCACACAGCAGCGCCACACTTTCCTATCACCGACATCTTTAACTACACAAAGATCGTATTTAAATTAAAATAAAATTAAATATTATAGCGGAAAGTCACAGAAATTAAGGTCTTTAACGGACATTCGCCTAGTGATCAAGATAAACCTCGAAAAAAGCTTTGGTGAGATAGATCTGTCATAGGGATCGAATCAGGAATCCCCAGAATGGAGTCCCCAGAATTACAGTCTGAACCAAATCATTGTATGGCCAAATATGTGGGCAACAGTCGTAATTATTTTGAAATCTCGGTGGAGTAATTCAATAAGGGACAGCACTGAGAGGTATATGGAGCAGATTTGCGAGAGCGGGTAAGTAAAAATAAGAAGAGACTTATGATGTAAAAAATACACAGGATTTTTAGTTCCTATGTTTCCATAAGTAGTAATGACGACGTCTCTATATCCTCTACTACAGGATCATAAAAAGGGTTTATGTCTAACATGTCTTAAAATGAGTTGAAATGACAAGGAACTTTATGGATTGTTCTCCATTTAACACCATTAATTCCAGTCTTTACGTAGCGACGAGAATTATCGTGATTTTTTTTTAAAAAAATTAAAAATAGATTAGCAATGATTAATGTCTATAAAACATATCCTTTGTATTACTTTTATTGCTAATTTGTCTCTGTAAATAGCTCTTAATACTCGTATTATTCGAGTAACAAAAGTTGAGCACGTTGTATTCGTGGAGTTCAAGGATGATCCTAGTCGAAGCAGAGAAAGCCTTGTTTTTGGAAGAAGTTGACCTTCAGACGTATTTTGTAATTGGGTCATCCAGTTAAAAACACAGACCTCCAGCTAGAGCACCACTTGAGTCGGATGAAGAACGAGTGTCCCATGACAGATATTCCCACAGGATACTTGGGTACATCATTTATCAAGGAAATGTTACGGTGTAGACAATGACAAATGAGTGCCCGGCCGGGAACCGAGATTATCCACAAGTGTCCACTGAGCATATAGGCTTAAGACTACCATAGCCCACGACCTCACTCCTTTCTTCCCGGTACTTACGATAAATTATACCTTCTGGGAGTTATCTACAAAACATTTCCAGAGAAAGTATTCTCAAAGTTTAAATAGATAAAGTTTAAAGAAAAAATAAACAATTATTTGAAAGCAATTACCATCTTCTCATTAGAATAGACATCTCCCACGTAGTTCCAAATGTGGTTGTATAACGTCTGTATAGAATCGTAGGAAACTAAGGAATGAGAAATGAGAATAGCAGTTAATTTACATATATAATTGCAAAAAAAAATTGATTAATAAGGCATGTTGAAAGCTTATTGAATGGTAGGGAAAGTTAAATATGATCAAAAGCGTTCTTTTTCTACTATAACTGCATAAAACTCATATAACCTCCGTCTTTCATTTCAGTTTTGTAAACAAGTCGTGGTTTCACACCTGGCAGACGGTGGTGGATTTTATTACTGCTCCTGCTGCTATTATGATGACTTATTATTATTATGCAGATGACATTATTGCCATCATCATCGTCGTCGTCGTCGTCGTCGTCGTCGTCATCATCATCATCATCATCATCATCATCATCATCATCATCATCATCATCATCATCATCATCATCATCATCATCATCATCATCATCATCATCATCATCATCATCATCATCATCATCATCATCATCATCATCATCATCATCATCATCATCATCATCATCATCATCATCATCATCATCATTATTATTATTATTATTATTATTATTATTATTATTATTATTATTATTATTATTATTATTTTACGAAAAAGTTCTTGGAATAGCTTCTTTCAAAAGGAAGTAATGTCAATCATGGTGGCGATTTACGGCGAGCAAAAGGACCTCAAGCCTTATAAAGATATGAACAAAATTAAGCAGCATTTTCCACCCAAAGTAGAATTAACCACAGCCCTTAAATGGAGTTCGTGTTTTAAAATCTCAATGTAATTTTTCTAACATTTTGTCAATCTTTGTCTCTTCCTCATCCTACTCCTTCTTCTCCTCCTTTATTATCTCTAATTAGTAGAGGGAGCACTGTATCCTTCCGAAAAATAGAAACATATACATCTCGACCATAGGGATCATGAAAAGGGGTTTTTAGAAACAATTTATATTATTTTGTTTATATGCTCGCACGTACATGTGGATGCGTGTGTGAAGAGAATAACTCAGATGCATAAGCCAGATCAATTGCAAACTATCTGTTTCAGTTTATTTTTCAAGGATGCGACACAAACATGTTTAAGAAAATCCTATGCGGAATATAAGTACTACATGTTCTCTGAGTAAACGTTAAGTGTCTCTTCAGTGGTAATTAGAATTATGACAAAAATACTGGTAAGCCATAGAAAAAAGATCTTAGTACACAAAAGGTGCATACGCTGTTAAACTCTATACCTCATATGAAATAACGTTACTGCAGCCTTAAATAGTTTTGGAAATTCATAGCAATTTTATTTTCATATACTTCACCATAATATTTTGTAATATCTCGATGCCCATTCTTTTGTTTCTCAAAAAAATTTTAGTAAGAGTAAGAATTTTAAAACCATCATGTCATAGCCCCCCGCTTATGAAAGATTTGAACGTCATTTCATCCCTTTTATTTTGTACTTATAACGAAATGAACCATTGCTGCATACGTTTATCTGGATTAACCTAAATTAGATAGTAAAAGTGGGTTTCACAGGAATAATTCGTAGAAGCCTTATAAGAATAACCGACAATGGTCGAGAGACGAGTTTATGTCAAAGCAAATATTGGAGCGCACGCCCATGGAGATTAACACAAAGAGTGTATCGGCGTGCCATATTCTGCTGTACTTTCACAAAGATGGCAGCCATTTTTCTTTGGATAGACGAGCAGAAGGTAAAGGACGGCCATGTTCTGTACGGATTCCGAAAGATCAGCTGCGGTACATGGAGAAGCATCGTGCAGCTAGTACTCCACCTTCGCTTGACAATTGGACCTATGTCATAACACTGTTGGAAGAATTCTGCAGGAAGAGGTCCACGCAATGTGGCCTGAAGACTATCCTCTGCGACAGCAATTATGTCAATGGTATCTACACAAAATTGAAACCGATGTATTTTTTGCATCCCATGTCATGTGCACAGTTGCAGCAATTTTCTCACTTGAGTTGTAATTTAACTGTAATTTAACTGTGGCATGTTTGGGTTTTCGAATGTCGTTTCATCTGTAAACGTTTATGCTTCGATTTCTTAAGGACAAAGGTTAGTCTTCATTATCTTGGTTTTGGTGGCTAAGTGGTTAGGCTTTGGCTTACTCGTGCCGAGTTGTACAAATCTATCATATTCTTAGAATGGGGCATGAAGATTTTCAAGAAAATCACCAACCCCATAATACCCTTTCCTTGGAACACTTCCCGAAAATGTTTATTTTCTTAAAATTGCTCTAATAATTTTTATTCAAATATTTTTACGAAAAAAGGATTTTTTTTTTACTTTTATGGGAATGTTCTCAAGAAGGCTCTTCCTTCTCGATGACTTTTGCCTAGTTCATGAACCTGAAAGAGAAAATCTTACCACACAAAGTTATAAGTCTCCTTATCACCATTGAAATTCTCATTTCAACATATTTAATATTATGAAATTGTTACTTTTACAGTTATATGTGATTTATACTTATTTTTCATAAACGTTGAACACATTCTTTTGTACAGTGAGTCATTCTCGAGATATTTATTGTTATTTGTTTAAGTTTTCCAGTACAGAAAAATGCCTGAAATGGGAAGTCGTTATTGATCTTTTTATTTCTTAGTCGTTCAAAGAGAACAGTACTTCAAAGCCATTACATAGCGATATCATGTTTAATGGATTATTTATCACTTAAGGTTGCAGTATTTCAGTATTCCCTCTCTAATCTACCAGAAGATTTGTAATAAAATCATTTCTGCAAGCCTCTATCTCAATAAAAACTAGATACTAGGATGGTAGTGCACAGTAGTGAGTACAGAAAGACATGTGAGTGCAACACGTATTTTCAATTCTGGCAATAAATCTAATTTTAACAAGAATTAAAAATAAATTGAAAGGTTCTAGGTTCTCAGAGCTGTACCACTTTTCACTAGCAATACAGTGAGAGGTATACAGGTATTTCGCGGTATTCGATTAATGTACCGAACAATAAAGATGTCATAGCTATCACATTATATTTCTATGCCCAGATGATGTTACAGATTGATAGTACAATGCCAAATTGAGAAACAGTATAATAGCTATATAGTTTCACTGATAAGTTAAGGCAATTTCAGCTGACGTTTACACACATATGTGAAGTAACGAGTGTGAATTTTACTTCCGTTAATGAATAACCAAGATCATACCACAAGACCGTTCCACCAGATCACTAGAAAGATACAAAGTACACATACATCTGTTTTATAGTACAGGATGAGAGTTATTTTTTAACGAACGTAGCCTTTGCGTGTTGTATTTTTAGTGCTACCCTAGACTGGTCCAAGAGGTACAAAATGAGAGATGTTGTAAAACCGTCTCCAGGAAACATTTTGCTTTTCTTTCTGAAACGTCTACCTCATCCTACTGTAAGAAGACAGTAAAAACTTTATGACCAACGTGATAATACTATAGAAAAAAATAAAATGAAGATCCAAGCGTAGCATTAAAATAAGCCCCTGAATCCATAACCAGACTTTTATATATTATAGTTGCAAGCCTGCGAGGGTAATCTTGTCGGAGATAAAATGCTGTTTCAGCTTTCATCTGAGTCGACAAGATTATTAAGAGTGTACCGCAAAGGAGAAAAAAACTGAAGGAAGCTGACACTGCTGTTTATTTATTCCAAAACAACCATATTTTATACTTCAAAAATCATCTTTATGTTTTCGTGTTGAGAATATCATGTAAGCTAACCAAAACATTTTCACAAATTTGAAGCTTTGTCAATACACTATGACAGAGCATTCATTTTCTTACAAATTTTTAAAAATGTTTTCAACGTCATTTTCGAAGAGTGAAAATCTTAAATTGCGTGCTATATTTAAGCTGTTGCTTGAATTGCACTTTTCTGTGGGTTCACTGTTGTCATCGACACCTACAACCAAGAACATGGCAAATATATCTACAATTTAGATTTGTTTAAGTAAAGTAAATAAGCATATAAAATTTTAAAATACACAAAATAAACTTAAACAACTCTTAACAAATGTACAGCTAAATTTCGATTTTGACTAACAGAAAGGAGTTTACCACTCCTAGTGCACTGAAAGAGTTTTATGAGAAACAGTCAAGAATGATTTCGGTATTCTCTTCAAATGAGATAAAAATACTCCAAAAAGTGTTCATTAAGTCAGGGCTATGAGTTGTAGGTTTCTAACACATTCTAGCATATAATTACTTTGCATAAGATACAAACAGGGTGATAGGGTAGTTGAATGACAGCATGCTTTGGTACACTTAAAAATATAATTTCTGTTCTACATTTCTTAACTTACTAGGACAAACTAGAGCACAGAATGGAACAGGAAGGTATAAATTGTAACCAAATATGTTAATACTGAATTTATATGAAAATAAACAAGCACACCTGAAAACTTAGCTTAAGCATAGTCACGTAATTTAATTAATCTGTGAGTCATATAAGTATACGATAAAATATTTCGTAAATCTTAACTGCCTAGGGCATTGTCTGGCACCTTCTCTATGCCTACACTTCTCTATACTTCAGCCATATTTAAGTAAGTATAGCTAGGTGGGGTAACATTTTGACAGTTACTGTGAAATATTAATATAAAGCGTATTAAGTCGAATGTATCTAATTTAAGTAAGAACAAAATGCCAGCTATTTGGTGACTGCACCCAAAGTGTTACTGCAAACGTTAGTACTTGCGTTGTGAAAAGTAGTCTGTCACGTTAAATTGACGAAAAGCTGTTGCGCTTAATTTTCATGAGTGGCCATCATTTCAGAAGATTAACTTTCTCCTAAGCTGGCATCGGTATAAGCATCAGCGATCTCCTTTGCTAAGTTTTGAGTATAACAAGACCATTGCATTGTGGTTAACTTAATTAGGCGATAAAACGGTACCTTAAAATTAATCTTTGGTTTGGTTTAGCTAAAACTACGTTCATATTTTAAACCTAATGTATAATACCTCACTTGAGTGATCAATAATGGGTGTTTAATAACAGCTGCTGTTTCCATTTATTACAGAACCTGGATTTATAGGTAACCCGTAGTGACTCAATCGATAAATAATGAATGTATTGTTAAACAGACTCGTTTGGTTTTAATTTTTGAATTTAGAACTTTGGAAGACTTCGTTGCCATGGAAATTGTTCTACGAAGGAGATAAATTAAAATGTGTACATTTGACAAGCTAAACCACTTTAACGTTATTTTTTCCATTGAAATCTTGTGCGGTTTTCTGTCAAAGAGTACGCTACGAGAATGGCTTGAGATATATGTATTTGTATAGGGACACATGTAAAGAAGAACCAGAGCTTGTTACCGAGTGGATATTTTTAAAGTTAAAGCCGAGTATAACGAACATAAAATCAGTAAGCGTGAATCTGATCCCATCTCGTTAGCGGCCAGACATACAAACAAGCTCTTCAGATGCCAGGGAATATAATAAGTACACTTTAGCGTTCCCGTTCGGGAGGTATCTTCTGGCTAATATTCCTGAGTGTACGCTAACAAGTCCACACTAAGAGTCTTTTGCAATGCGGCCACCTTTAACCTTTAAGAGGAGTAGGTACACAGACGCCTCTCACAGATGCAGTTCAAGTACCGTCAACCTGAAGAGCCGAGTTCCCACCTTCCCTAGGGCGAGTCAATATCTTCACTCGCTGGTTTGACGCTTACTACTGCTAAGGATGCAACAGGGAGTCAAAAAATAACCTCCAGATTACAAAAATTTAATTTTGGCATTATCAACTGGTCGGTGGTCTCCTCTACGGTGATATAATCGTCCTGATTTAGGCATCCACAAAACGATCTCCGCTGCCTTACTGCATAAGGAGTGCAACAAATGAGTTAGCTCGATGGTAACCTATGCTGCTCCCATTCAGGAGTTTCCACTCGTCAAATGCCTACTCTGATCTTAGGTTATTCTTGGTTTTCTCCGACAGATAGGCGAATGCTCGGATAGTTCTACTACGATTTCCATTCCCTTATTTCGTGCTCATTCTGTGTGTCCTCACTGACTGAGCCCTGTCACCTTCTGAGAGATGATAACAGCAAGACAGCTCACTAACTGCAGTGTGCGAGGTACAACCCTGTGCTCTATATCTATACTTTCTTAGGATGCAACATACACGGCAAAAAAAATTAATAAATACCACTGCTTCAAAAAAAAGTTTCCACATTATGTAGCTTAGGCTCCTTAGTTTATCAGAAACACTTTTATACTACTAAGCACTTTTTCTATAGAAACACTTACAGGTTTCTTCATGATTTACACACGTTGCATGATGAGTTTTCATCTCTAAAAAGCTATCCTGGATTGCCACATTAGTCTGCTTCACGCTGTTCTATGACCCTCTCAACACAGAAACAGTATCTTAATTCTGGATGTCAACAGTACCTTGTGCAAAGAGAAATCATTGATTCGGCTTTTAACATTTTCATATAAATAATTATACAAATAAAGTAACCTTCATCCCTCTCAAACCATTAAATATGTTATTCCTAATATACATCATTTTTAAGTATTCATTTTATGGAGAATGTGTATACCCCTTATGCTTAGTTGTTGGTGTGTTTTATACAAAGTACTGATTAAGTGGTGATATATGCACCGATTTATCGTTTAAGTGTATTGCAAACATTGACTGATAATCTACAAAGTGTGCACTATATGGATTTACACTCCATATTTCCCCACTGTTCATAACACTTTATGCTTGACACTGATAGATCATGTGTGAATCTAATATTCCATTCCTTTAGGCGATGTCAGGCACTTCTGAGTTTTATCAAGGTTAGGAAAAGATGTAAAGTCTATAGAGATACACAGGCAATCGCTAGTGTTGCACAAATAACATGCAAAATGGGCTGAAAGTTTGAAAACAAAATCTATAACGGAAAGGCAAAGCGACATTGAGATTACGGAGAGTTACGTATTATTAACTCATATTAAATCGTATTATTAACTATTATTAATATTATTATTAACTCGTATTATTAACTCATTCACACTTGAAAGCAGTTAAAATGATAGAGGAATTAGTAGACAGAGGTATATAGCTCTGTGCTTTATAAGCGTTCTCCCCTCGACCACATATAGTGCCAAGCAATTGACTGAAAAGTTGCTTATACCTTCCCAAAGGATGAGCAGAGAATAATAATACTGCCAATCAGCAATCTTTTAAAGGTAGTTATTTTACTAATAACTAAACACTAGTAACACAACTTCACTTATCTTATTTAATTCCTGGGACCGGTTTCAAAGCAAACATCTGCTTCATCCTCAGCCACTCAGCTTGACACTCACCCACTCACTAGGCGTGGGTGAGTGTCAAGCTGAGTGGCTGAGGACGAAGCAGATGTTTGCTTTGAAACCGGTCCCAGGAATTAAATAAGATAAGTGAAGTTGTGTTACTAGTAACTAGCTATTATTGATAACCTAATTTACTTCACTGTCAGCAGCTTCAGTTTTTTACATAGTTATTTTACTGTTAGTTGGATAATTATCAGGACAGTATAAGACAGCAACAGTTCGCCCGCCTCGGTAGCGTAGATGGTAGCATGTCTGCCTCACCTTCAAGAGGTCCCGAGTTCGAATCTCGGTTAGGGTGAGTTCCTGGATAAGGCTATTTCCCGGATTTTCCCTTATCCTGATAGACGAATGTCAGGTAACTCTAAGCTCCATGGGCCCCGGATTCATTTGAACACCATTTTACCCATTTCATTCATCGTCCGATATGACTTAACGTTGGAGGACGTAAATTACAACAACAACAACAAAAAAGGTAACAGTTCATTTAATGATTGTCACCACTACCATTGCCACCACCGCCGCCACCACCACCACCACCACCACCGCCACCACCGCCACCGCCACCACCACCACCACCACCTCCACCACCACCACCGCCGCCGCCACCACCACCACCACCACCACCACCGCCACCGCCACCGCCACCGCCACCGCCACCGCCACCACCAATAATAATAATAATAATAATAATAATAATAATAATAATAATAATAATAATAATAATAATAATAATAATAATAATAATAATAATAATAATAATAATAATAATAATAATAATAATAATAATAATAATAATAATAATAATAATAATAATAATAATAATAATAATAATAATAATAATAATAATAATAATAATAATAATAATAATAATAATAATAATAATAATAATAATAATAATAATAATAATAATAATAATAATAATAATAATAATAATAATAATAATAATAATAATAATAATAATAATAATAATAATAATAATAATAACTATTAATTGGTCACCAAAATAATTACCAAACTTGACAAATACAGCGAAATAACATTACCTGGATGCAATAATTTTACATTTGGTTTCATGTTTACTTCAGAAGAAACGTTGTAATGATACTGTCGCTATTGGTAGTTTATTTCTCACTCGCTCCTACTTTACAATATGAGTCTCTAGCTGCATTTTCATTCCGCCTTTTTGTCTTTTAGATTTTCCTATTGTTTTTTCCATTTACTGTGTCATACATTTACATACACAAAATTACCCATGCCCCAGGTGAGACTCGAAGTCACAATTCCTTGTGCCAAGAAATACCAAAGATGTGCGTTTTTGTAAGCGCGCCAATGGGGATGGGCATTGTACCAATTACTTGTTTACAAGAAACAGAGTTTTCATTTCTATAGGTTACAAAGATGTCCCATTGTTCCTTGCGTTGGTTCATTTTTGTTTCTTGGGAGTAATTTGAAGTAAGTTTCAGAAAGGGCAAAACGGGAGTTGGTGTTAAGGCCTCATTGAAAGTTATTGTTAGATAAATGTAATCGGAGAGATGGGCTCAGGGATAAACGGATGGTTCACATAAAAGAGGTCCCGGGTTCGATTCTTGCCCATGCCTACAAATGAGTTAATTTGAACCTTATACATATATTTGAACTTTATATTTATAAATAAATGTGGAAACATTAATGCAAATATTATGCTAATATAAATATTACTGGCTAACCTCGATCTCATATTGAGATTTCGGAACGGTGGCTATGATTACTGGAGGTCCAGTTCAGCATTCAACTATTATACTTAACATTTTATATCTTATTTAGCTAGTAAGAGAACCACATTCAGGTTAAGAGTTTTTCTTGAGTAACATTATCGCATAATATCAACTTTGTTAACATTACCTTCAGAGAGCATTTCTGCTCGTCGACGTTTTTATCTCGGCTGCTACTACAGCAGACTATCCTTACATTCTCTAAGTCAAAACTTTTTTGCCGTTTTGCGGAGTGTAACGTGTTATGCAAATTGTTACTGTGCCGTTAATGTGGTTTGTATAAACGAAAATGCGCAGTAGTTGGCAGCGCTGTGGTACTGAAGTTTGCTCATGCAAAGCAATTAAATTACATTTATATCTGGTAAACGCTTCTGTCGCGGAGACTGAATTTTGTTATGTGAGGGAAACCACATGTGTAACACAGTGTTAAATCTCAGCTTCGGTATAAAGCACTTCAAAGGATAACTCGGAACATGAGTCAGTCAGCAGTCTTTATCACACATTAAAGGAACTTCCCACTTCTTTTTCGTTCTAAAAATCTCATGATGAATGTCACCTGGTTCTTGGATTACGATTCAAATATTTTTCTCATTTCAATTCACATTTCACGTACAGCATTTATTTAGGTATTTTTGAGGTCACGTTATCGATATATTAATTTTTTTTCCTGCATATACGTCAGTTGTACTTTCACTTACAGTTTGGTGATTCCCCACCAGGAAACGCTCTCTTCTTATCGCTGGTGCAACGTCACCGTCGCTGCCAGGTTATTCTTTTTTATTTTATTTTAAAGCGATTACACTGTGGTGTAATCCCGTGGTGTGCTTACTTGACACCTTTAATGCTTATACGCGTAATGTTATTTCATTTAACTTTCACAATTCTGTAAGATGTGTTCTGGACTCGTGACCTCCGAGGGATGAGGTGTGGGGGAGGAGGCAACTGTTTTCCGGTTACGCAGCGAGTGAGCAACTCAGTAAACATTCATCAATCACCTGCAGAATTACACGTAGGCTACTTGCGTAGCAAGATGCAGAACTAGTTCAGTGCAGTAAGATTTACTAATCTTCTCACCATGTCTGAAGATCCTAAGAAATTTAAGGTTGTGAATTCGGAAGGGCGTGAAATTTTAAGTAGCGTTATAGATAAATGTGATGATGAAGCTTTGAAAAAGCAATATTCATATCCAGTGTCACAAACTACACAACGGGCTGCCGCTTGTGTAATAAGTAGGCTGAATGTTATCTTCCCAGCGTTTCTATCTGTGTGTGACTCGTATATCATTACGTCACCTTGTCTATACCTGAGTATGTCTGTAGTGAGCGCTTTCCTTCCAGAGTTCATAAGGCCAGAACATAACAACTGTAAACTGTTGTTCTTTTTTATGTCTTGTGTGTCATCTCCTTACGAGAGTATGAGAGATCAGTTAGTCAGAATGTTTATTATAATTAAATAATTAGCTGTATAATTAATAATTAGGTCTATGTTTGTAGTAACAGGTATCTGAGCCGATTTATGGGCAACTGTGTTTCCCGTAATTCCTACACCTTGAAACGCTGTTGCATAAAGCTACCATTGATACACCAAAGAAATTGAAAATCTGAAATGATTAACAAACCCCATTCAATAATTATATTTGTTTATTTACTATGGTTTTGCAATGATTCCGAAATAAATGTTAAGGAATTATATTTTAGCATTATATTTTTGACACACTTTGGGTGACTTGATTTCCTTTCACAATTATGATCAGTGGTAGTGTAATGTGAAGGTTGAGCGGCTCAACCAGACCTAGTGTGGTAATAATTATAATATTAATTCGCATTGATAGTCTACTTTCTTATCTTGCAGAGCGTAAAGACATCATTACCAATTTAGAAGTGATACAGAAAACCTATATTATCAACTTTCGCAACAATGCTGTGATATTCCATATGTTTATTTTTTCGATTTTGTTTTATTTTAGATAGGCGTAAACCGCAAAATATCCTTTACTGCAATAGTTTTTACTCCCTTAATATCATATATGAACATAATAGACACATTTAAGACCACCTTAGATCGTCCCATTGAAGGAATCGAAAACTCACTGCCTATCAGTATTTTCTGTGATCATCCAAATCATTGCACATAGATATACAATGGCGTTGTTTCTTGCAATTTGGATTCTCTTGTTTGATATGAGCTTATTGTCCGACTGCTACCACAATTATGCGTTTTCAAGTGTTTCTTCTACACACATTTATATACACTCATTTGTAATACTTTCATTTTTAATACTTCTTTATTCGTGCGAGTTTGCTTTAATTTATTTTGTAGATAATTTTCATTTATATTACTAAGCGAAAGCTGAAATTAACATATCTCTTTGATCCATTTTCTGTTTCCATTTCTTTTATATCACGATTTTTCAAATAAATTAGCTGCCTATGATAATAATCAATTAGAAGTAGTAAATTATTGTTTGATATCAGAGAACGACGGTTTTATATTACCGTAACAAAAATAGGTTGTGTAAATATCTGACACTTATGATGCTTTAGGTAAGTTCACTGCCTTTCGTGAATGCTAATTGCCAAATTTCATAAAGAGTCCAGTTACGTAAGTTCCATTATGAAGTTTAAAAGTAATAGTAATACAAACTTTTCTATTTTGCTTATCTTAATACGCCGGATTACCATTAATGCTTAAGTATTTCATATTTTCCAAATATATAAGCGTGTTAAATCAGTGCAAATTTTATTGAGTTACTCTAACGTGTTAACATGAGAGGCGAATAATAAACTCAGTCTAACAATAAAATAATCCGAAATCCGATTTCCTTCCTATAAGGCAATGCGGGGCCTCACACTTATAGAAGAACCACAGAAAGCATCAGAAATTTAAAGTGGAAGCTCTCATCTCACCAAGCTTATGGTTTAGATGTGTTATTTGTTTGGGAGCTATAAACTTCAGAGACGCTGCAGCCTTCTTGAGTGGGCAGGCACATAACCAAAACACTTTTTGAAATGCGCAATAAAACAGTCGAAGCTACATTGATGAATCAGCCGATAGTCCTTTGTCCCTATACTCGCCAATCTGAATGGCGTTCCTGTGATTTCCTTCAGTAGGTAGATAAATTCCGAAATAGGTACTAAGTACTACTATGCACAGTTCCTTTCTCAGTAAACATATAAAATAGAAAATCAGGAGGCCGCTACGCCAACGTCTTACTGACAAATTACATGGTGACTAGGAAACCAAGCTTATGGTTTTAACAAACTTCACTAGATCTATAGCGATTCCACAAGCATCCCTTACGGTCGATGAAATCTGATCTTACACTCACATCTATTCTCTCCAGTAGAGTAATGTCACAAAAGACAATAGAAGTTCACCTCAAACCTTCTTTATTTTCATAGCTAATTTTAGCTCAATCCTAACGTAAACTCAGCCTTTTTTAATAAATACAATACTTCAAATCGCCTCTATAATGTTCTTTTAAATGTTTAACCACATATCTCTTGCGCTGCTATATTCTTGCTGTCCTTCACACCGGTCAACGTTTAACAGAGAGCTTATACACCAATTCTGCACACAACTCCGATATCGCCACGTAAACTGCTTTGCTGCCGGTCCCACAGCTCGGCGATCCCTCACCCGAAGCCACACCGCTGCCCGCTACATGGCTGCCGACTCCTTTATCACGGAACTTAGAATATACATGCCACATTCGGCTCGAAGCATCGCATTGCTGACTGACCCACTACTACTCATACACTCACTGACTGCGAAAACTTACTCTGTCGGCCTTGCATGGCTTTTATATATCTGCCGGGTGCGACATGAGAAACTCTAGAAAATTTCAAAGTTTATTTTTGCATAGTAATAATATGACTCGCTTCCTGATGTCATTGACGCATGTTTATTTCGCACGGCATGTTTATTTCTGATGCCAGCTGTTGGCTGACCTTGAGCACGTGTTACTTTCTCACAGCAAGGTCGCCGATGCGACAATAATGTAGAAAATGCATATTCTTCAAATTAATCTAGGTAGACGTTTGTGAAAATAGTCTTATTACCCAAATATTCGATACATATGATACAGGAAATACATGATTTGAGATCTTTTGAATCAACAAACTTAAAAGAAATACAGGAAACTGTCGGTGGTATGCTTGTGTGTTCGTCTTGTGTCTGCAAACATCATGACTCAAAAACTAAAAATGGACTAAATATTAAACTTGTGCCAAGTTTAGCATCTTCCACGTGTTAAAATATTTTAAACAGCTGATTTGCTACAGCTTTGTGTATTTATTTATTCATACATTCATTCATCTATCTATCTATTTATTTATTTTTATTTATTTATTCGTTCATTAATGTATATATTTATGTGAACATATGATAAATAATTCAAGTCATAGCCGTATACTGCAAGGGTCCCAGCTCTGTAGTTGTAAGGAATGTGCTCACGTTTACTTTGAATAAGAATGATACTAGAGAGGGGAGAGGAGTGTTAACGGCCAGATGGATAGTGGCGTTTCAGTTTTTTCAATGAACGCATAAAACTGGACAGTGAAAATAAATGTCAAAACCACAGTATATGGCGCTGTTAGTGTCATGTAGTATGACACTATTTAAGGATAACTTTTTACTATAATGTACAATGAATTTAGCTTAATTGAAAATGCCTAATATTGGCGAAAAGTAAGAAGAAACATACAGATCTTCATAACCATTGTTATACTCGTATATTCACTTTCACATCACTGTGGTCGTGCTGGTGAAATATGTTGGTCGCCCTGGTGGACCTATCATCTGTTGCCGTATTCACAATGAGGTAATACGTAACACCTGACACGATTCCGTCCGTGTCTCTGCTTTTTTGCCCCGTTTTCCATTATTTCCTCGTCTTTCTTACATTTTTCTCGGGCTACGTACTTCCAGAAGGGGGATAAATTTCTTCATTTCTTCGTTACAATTAACGCAAGAAATTCACTATCTCTTTTTTGATAGGATATTTGGCACTTTTCACAAAAGATTCAATCAGAGGTGGCCCGTGCCGAAAAATAACAGCGTGCTGCGGGAAAAAGTCCATGCAACTCACCGAGTTTCGAAAAATGAAGTCCATGCGCCCATGTTTCTTCATTATATAAACCGAATTTCTACTTCCTTTCGCATTTTGCTCAATTTTTAAATCGGGTATTGATTGCTCTAACATTTTTATACTAACTCTTTCTTCTCATTATTTATTGGTTAAAGTTTTCGTAATATTAAATTACTCATACACTGAATAAAGGGAATTTATAACATGTTTCACACTCACACACAAAATAAAGAAACTGATACAGCCACTAAATATCGCTACACAAATAAATACTTGTTACAATGCGAGCATGCGAACCACATGGATTTGTTATGGGGGATTCTCGTTATCGTCGCGGAATGGCGTATCGTGCCAACATGATAGGTGTATCACAAGCAATCTGCCCAGCGATTTTGTTACAGTTAGGTATTGGATCTGTTTACGTAGAAAGAATGAAATTAGTTTCTAGAACTAAAATATAAAGCAATTATAGATTATTAAATGATGTTCAATGTATATTCAAGTTCTACAGCTGTAACTATGAGTGTTGGTGGCCCTGCTTCACCGTGCAGCGAATCTGGCAACACCCAGATGCATCACGCATTTGTGCAAAAATCTAAGGAACTCAGGACATCGGGGAGGCAAGAGGGGAAGGTTGTACGCATGCGCAATAACTGATTACCGAGCTTGCTGGCTCTCAGCACGTTGACGTCACGGATGCGTTCCGTTAGTTACGCAGATGTTTTCCATGCATCAAGAGTTCATTATTGACCGTACTAGATTTCTTATATTTATATTAATGCATTGTTACATGGTCTTTTAAAATTTACAGAATGTGATTTATAAAACAGAAAAGAGCATTCGATGTTCAAAATTATAACTAAAGAAGGTGGGATGTGTGGATAAATATTTCTTTCAACCACTTTAACCACTTTGGTGGTTTATTGGTCTTAGTAATCCACACTGGTGCTTCCTGCCTTATAGAACAGTTTCGCTGCATTCACAAACCTCTTCTTAACTTCAGCAGGAATCGTAAAACAATGAACCCAGTGCCTGCATTGTAACTTTTGGCAACTTCAAAATATCATCTGCCAAAACCTCTTCTCGAATTACTGTCAAACCAAGCTTAATCTAAATAAATAAGTTTACACCAGATTTCCGCAAAATTTTAATATGTATACAAGATCCTCATGCCACGTAGAAGTTTAGGTTTCTCAATTAAAATCTTCTGTTTGCTTCCATATTTTCTACATTTGAAGCCAATAGATTTTAAGACTCTTATCAAAGATATTGTGGCTCAAGGAAAATGTATGCTATGCTTAACAATCGGAATTTCTTTGTTTATGCAATTAATTCCTTTATTTTGCAGAATTCCTAAACAACTTCCTGGATAACACACTTATCAAATTCATCCACAAACACTTTTCGATTTTCTTTCGGTGTATTTATTTTTCCCTCAGTGTTGAATATAAAATAGAATGTAATCCTTGCTTGAAGTTGTTTACGCTCCTTTCTAATCTTCAGAATGAAATTTTCTGATTTTCCACAATAGCCTGCTGCCCGTGTCTGAAGCGTAGGCGGTAGCGTGTCTGCCTCACGCAGGAATAAAAATATTTTTGTTCAAATTATTGTTTTATAAGTGGACCCGAGTTCGAAGCTCGGTCAGTATGAATTATTTGGATGTGGTTTTTTCAGCGGTTTTCGGTTATCCTGAAAGGTGATTTTCGCGTAACTCTAAGCACTATATACCCTGGTTTCATTTGAACATCACTTCTTTCATCGTCCGATATGACTTAACGTTGAAGGTTTTCCTTTTTCCTGAAAGATGAACGCCGAGTAACTCTAAGTTCTATGGACTATGGACTCAGTTGAGCATCATTTCGCCCACTTCATTCACCTTTTGAGGACGTGAATTATTTATATCATTTACAAAATATAATACATTTATAGTATTCCGCTGCCCCCTTTGTTGCCTGCTTGAGTAGAATATCTAAGGAATAATTTTGCCTGTATTCTTTGTGACATTTTTCTATTATATGCCAAATGACGAATCTCATTATAAACCACAAGGCCTCTTACGAATGACCTCTGATGAACCCTCGTCTACAATAATTCACAACAGCTTGGCACTTGTAACAAACAAATGCTTAGAAGAGAGAGCACCACTGATGTTCCTGTAAGGAACAATAACATAACACTAATAAGTGATAATTTATGTTTATGGAAGCACTGACACATGTCACCAACATACTACTCTCCTCACCGCGCTCCTCCCGCCGCAAACACACAGAGCTGGGTCCCTAGCAGTAGTATGTGCAAGCAATTGCGTCTAATTCTTAACATACGTGTGGAAACGATTAGTCCATTTTGTGCTTCCTTCTTTGTATTACTTTATCCAGTATAATGATATGTAGTTTGTCAGTGCGTAGGAAGGTGGCAAGGAGTGAATGTGCAGCTATGGAGAGGATGTAAATTATTTATTTTTGTTCCCCATTCTGCCAATTACCAGGAACAACTATTTACTGCCAGTATGCCGGAATTTCGTCCCGCAGGAGTTCTTTTACATGCCAGTATTGCTTTTAATCATACTTAAAAAAACAGCAATGTAAATTTGATGTGAACTATCAGCTTTAGGATCAGTAAGCTAGCATCTAAACAAATAAGCTACCCAGATCGACGGAGAGATGAAACAACGGAAGAATTAAAACAAGAACGTTTGGACACTCGGAGAGATACAGTAAAATAGAGAAAGAAGGGAGGGAGAATAATCTCCAATTTTTAAAGTGTTACTGCAAACGAAGCGATATGTAAATGGTGGTTAGTTACAATTAAAGAGTTCTCTTCTACGGTGGAACACGTTTTACCTGCAAAAGAAAACAAGTACATATGCAATGAGCATCAAGGAAAACTTACTTGAGACAGTTTCTGGAAATAAATTTTTACGAAAGCAAAGGGCAAGCGTGAAAATATGTTATGTTCGTTTTGCAAGTTCTCTTGTTGATAATCTACTTTACCTTGTGTCACGCCCTACTAAATTATGGAGTTCAATATCGTATTTAGCCTCACATAAGGTGGGAACGCACTAGACCCCATCACGTTTCCGAGTGTGCAAACAATAACCTCATTGTGATTTATGGCTGCATGACGAGCAAGGAAAAGCAGCACAGAGGATTTTATTACTCTCTCTGAGGTCAAAGGCTCAAATGTCAACTTACCTTCATATTTCAAGAAGGAAAACAAAGCAAAGAAAAATTTATTGTGTCTTACAGTGGCTGAACATTATTTTAAACGGAGAAAAGAGAATTGTTCCTTTTCAAAGGCGCAGTAAGGTCTACGAGCTATATGATTACGAAAATCCATATTTTCGTTTGATGTCTTCTGAAATTATAAAATTCGCTGGAGTATTCTTTATTGTTTTATAAACTATGATAATCAACGCAAGGGTTCACCTACAACCATAATTACAGTTTATTATTTGTCTCTCTCTGTTCGCTTATTTTGTTCCCTTGTTACAAATCATCAGTCTTAATATTGCGCATATAATGTGTTTATCATCCTATTTTCTTAGTGTGCTCATTTTCACACTTTTTAATTCGTTTTGTGTATGGAATTGCCATTACTTTTGTTATTGATGATCATTTATTAATATTTCTTAACATTTTTAGATTAATCTTCGAGCTATCTGACAATTACCCTTTGTTGAGGAAGTCTGTAATATCGACATTCTTTCCTAACTTCAGCAATTGAGCTGTTTCGATGATAATAATAAAATATTATTCTTAGCATAATAAAGCATACCTCTATGTTCGGATAAATAAACTATTGGTTTACAACTCGGAGATCAATCGTTTTGATATTTATTCCTTTGTTTGTTCATTAATATGATGGCTTTATTATGTTCTACTTCCGACGTGGACGTGAAACACAACATTGACAAAAGTATACGCTTATTTCAATGCAAATGCGGCCATGGCTGAGTAACAATAAATAGTCCAATGATAATTAAACAGCAGCGGGAATGTAAACCATTTTCAGGCAAAAATTACTTAAAAGATAGTAAAATAATTTGTCATAATAATACACAGTAACGTAACGGTGAAAATTCATATATATAATGTTTACAGATTACACTTTATTAAAGAATAAATAAAATTTAGTAATTGTAATATAACTGTAATAAAGAGATATTTGATATACCTATACTACTCTGTATGACAACGTTATAAAAAAATAAAATATAAAAGTACATACACATACATAAATAAACAAACAAATAAATAAAAACAGAAAACAAATAAATAGTTGACTACTTCGATGCTTATAATTTGTGTTAGTGCAAATTTGGAACTTGTGATTGTTACTCTGTTTATTTTATGAGTTTAAGGTCTATTGCAGCAAATTCTAATCATAATATAGCTATTAGTCATACAATCCGAATGAAATTATATGAGTGCATATGGTAGTGAAAGCAGTATTATTCATACTATTGAAGGAAGAGTTTTAGTTGTTGTGGTCATCTTAGAGAAACGTAGCCAATCATTAAACTATAAATACATAGAATTTTAAAAAAGTAACAGTTAATGATTGGAAAGACCGATAAAGAAACACATATGGACACGAGACACTATATTGTACATAACCTGTCTGGAAGGTTATTATGCATAATGAGTTTGGATGAACAATGTACATAATATTGTAGAGTAGAAAGCCTTTAACAAATTATCAAACTTGAAGATAGCAAAAGAAATATTTTTCAGTGCTCTACATGGAGTCATTGCAATCAGTGCAATCTCTGAATATGAAACATTCTTGTGTTGAGTAAACAATCCGCTCCCTTGAACAGTACTGGTCACTAAACTAATGTGACCGATGTGAACCCTAACACATGAACGTTCACCATGTTCAGTGCAGTATACGCGTGTAATGGTAAGTTACTGTGTACCAATACTAACACACCTGTCGTGTGTGTTGCAAATGAAGCTGTTCGATAAAGTTAGAGTTCAATTACCTCTATGCACCAAAGATGCTATCATACAGAACCTATGAACTCACTCTCCAAACTTTCAGATACGCTCATAAATCAAGATTTAATTAAATTTATGATCCAATTAGAAACACCAATACAAACTAGGTAAAACATGTCCAGTTAAGAATATGAGGGCACAATGTTGTAAGAAAGCAAGGTACGGACTAATTGGCTAAACCAACAGCTTCTTATATAAAAAAGTGTCTCACATAAAGTGTTTCGAGTGACTTTTGGATAAATTGTGAATGATGCTTTGACTAAAAGACTCTTCTTCTCTATAGTATCCACAGCCTAAATGTAAGATATTTCATTCCAAATTGCGTCTTAACTGAATTTGTAACAAGCCATGGGATACTTGCAAGTGGTTTCATGAGATTTAGTATTAATTTAAACAGTAATTATTATTATAACTCTCAGTAATCTAGCGAAATGTAAAATGTGTTTTATTTAACTGTCCGGTATTTTAAAGAATAGGGCTCCATCTAATACTACTTTCCGCCGAAATGGAATTTTAAGTTTGAGATTTAATAAATACAGTAGAAGCCCGAAATAACGCGGTTGTTATAGGATGTCTTTTACACGCACGTTACAACCTTACTGCGGTATATAGGGTTGTAATACCAGAGCGGACAAAAAGCCGACCCCGCGCAATTGGAGGAGGGAAATGTGCATGTAATAATAAATTACAGAATAGGATTAAACTGTCGTAAGTTAACCCTGGAGTAGTCACGTGATGGTTAATGACCTGAGTGGTCGCGTGGGCTACATATGTAGCCCGTATAAAATTTACTTTATGCATTGTTTATAATTGTTTAATAACCTTCTGTGATATTCCTTTATTTCTTTATAGTGTTTACTAACATTCAAAATGAGTTTTATGAACTGTTTCAAGATAATTTGCTGATAAGATAACTACTGCTCTAATTCTACATTGGCTGTTTATTTTGCTCAGAGGGCTCATTATTAAATTTGACGTTCTTTTATGTGTCACAAATGACAGACATGGGAACATCGCCTTTACATCCCTTCCGAAGGAAGCCATGTTAATGGTGTTTATGTATTTTTACTATTCGGAATGAAGTGAACTGCTAAGAATATTATCGAGAAAATATGTAAGCTGGTAAACGTTATTTTCATGAAAATACTTCAAACATTTTAATCAAAATTGATGGAGCTATATATAAAATGGACAATCTGGATTCAGGGAATTTTCTTGAAGATCTTCGTGAAGATCTTCTTAGGAATTGCTAAATGTATATACCAAGTTTAGTACTTAATCGACTTATCGTTTTTTGGCTTATGCTGTTCACAGACATATAAGAGGGGAACAAAGATTGAGGGAGAGGGAGCAAGAGAATTTCTAAAAGTTCTTTAAATGATGAAGTTGCTATCTCTTCTAGCTTTTGTGAATTTTTTTGGCACAAATGCATACAAGCGCGTGCAAAAAATGAATTTCGTTACTAAATACAATATTTATTCTACTTCACACAACGACCAAAGAGCACGAGGATGAAATAGTGAGTATTTTAGATTTTCTTGTTATTTGTGTTTGCTTTGTCACGTTTCGTCGGGACACGAGGAAATGTTTTTCTACATCTCTTTCCAAGATTCATTGACACCTAAAATGTGATGGGGAGGGGTTGGGGCCCCCTAAAAGTGTATTTCAAATATAATTTTTAATCCTTTAATTCAATCAAATGCTTCCTTAGCTAAGCGATTGGAAAAGTTAAAGAAATAAATATATCGCAACTTCTCTGTCTCTCTTGGCTCTCACTCTGTTTCTCCTCACTATTGTTTCCTTTTATATTGTGGTAACTACAGAAACCACGTTTAATCCCGTTTTGACGTACTTAACGATCACCTCTGTGTAATAACATAGGTCACATCAAGTCTGATAGCTAGTTTCACAATTTAAGGTAGTAGTTGCGTTACCCAGAAGTACAAGAGAAGGGTGTGTCACATGCAGTACAGGAAGAATGGCGAACAAGGGGTGATATCTCAAAGTGTACTGGCTTAATTCTTAGTACTTATAAGCAAATGTCTGAGTTCATTGTTCCGTGTCGCACATGCAAATTCTTAATACTATCTGTCAGCAGTAGTCTGTGGTGCCTTTTTTCTTATATTAGAGAATGCTGGCCTCTGTACCATGGTGGTAAGCGTGTTTGCCTCAGATTCAAGAACTCTCAAATTCGAATCTTGATCAGGGTAAGTTATCTGGATAAGGATTTTTGCGGGTTTTCCCTTACCCTGAAAGATAGCAACTCTGAGCCTTATGGGTTTATTTCAGAGTCATTTCGATCATTTGATTCATTGACCGATATGACTTTATAGCTGAAGGTGCGCAAACATGAAATAAAATACTTGGAATGACATATAATATTTATTGTGTGAAATACTCTACTGAGTTCTTACTTTGCCGAAATATAAGATATGTAAAGTTAAATTAATACATTTTGAAGCCTTCCTTCACAAGGTTCACAACCTGGAATAATTTCCTTTAATGATTTTTAACTTTCGAACTTTCCTCAAAAATTATACGTCAAAATCTTTAAAATGTAATTTAACATAATATGATTTATTGTTTAACTGTTTCAAAAAACTTTAATGAACATTATCCCATTATTATTCAGTCCTTAACTTACTAATGTCTGTAAGGCTATCCATCAGTTTAGAAGCTAAAGGATATTAATCACATAAATATTTTCCTAATTCCGCGAGTTGTAACATTATAAACTGGATTACGCCTTTCAGTGCTGAGATATAAAATTAATTTCTTCATAACTGCAACATGGATGGTTAGTCGGTACCACTCAAGGAGTACTATGCGGATACACAGTGTCTTAAGAGTCAGCCTATTCAAACTGAATTACGAGTGTTACAGTATGGTCCTTATATTATAGTGACAGCTTGCAATACTTATACGAGTGTTTATCTTTATTCCAATCAAAAGTTGTATAATGGGATTTCGAAAAAAAATGTGACTTTTGTGGTTAATAAACTCAAATTGGCTTTTAGAAAGGGGACCACGGGCGCGGTCGTTCTCTTTGGGTATACGAATAGTTAAGACACACAGGTAAAGATATTAAACTCAAAAATGAGAAGGAAGAAACAAAACAAAAGACATAAATGTAATGAAATAACCGGGAAACTATGAAAGGTGGACCAATGTAAATTAGTTGGAGAATTTGATGTCATACTGGACGTTGCCATGTGATACCGTCCCTGTTAGGCGTAACAATAGAATAATAACCGCGAAAATCATATTAAATGCATAATTAAGGGCGGATAGATATCACACTATGAATTAAGCTAAATTATAACAAACAAAGGGGATAAAGATCAAATTTACAGGTGCAGAAACTAAACAGGCAATCGCAAGACATATATTTTATTGCAAGCACGTGAACCCAACGTGTACAGAGAGCCGGGAAAATGAACACTTACCCTCACAGGAATGTTCTTTGCGTTAAGCCGACAAAGGGGCATTGTTTGAGTATCGCCCAAGGCTAGACCCAAACAACAACTCGTCGCCCGTCTTAGCATTGATTTGCACATAATGATGTAGAGAATAGACACCGGGATTTAAGCTACGCTTTTGTAAGCGTGATTCCACATTAATTACCTAGACTATGGGCAAGAGAAAGTTACATGGAATACATGCCTCAGAAACTCAAAACTGCAATGAAATTTAAGAGCAGGGATGAAACACAACCTATAAGGAACGAGCAACGGGTCACATGACCCCTAAAGTGTCCAAAATTCGGCGAAAGGAAGGGGAAATTTGTGAAATAGCGACGTTGATATTTGCTAGGAAACACACTCTGTTTTGGCGCGTGAAAGGCGCAACGCGTACTAAAAGTTCATCAAAGTCCGTGTTCGCGAATGGACGGAGCAACACACATTAGGTGGTTATTGAACACTCTGTGTTAGCGAGTGAGATAAACAGCACACACTACAACATCAATATTTTACCAAACTCCGTTGTTGCATAATCTTCCGGAAATACTCTAGTGCGCGAAGTAAGGCTCTCGTGACGTCCAGAAACGACAACGCGTACACGACTTCATACATCACTCGGCGCGTCCTAGAAATTTACAAGTTCACTCGTGACTATGATTTAAACTAGCCGTCATGTCACGCGCACAGCAACGGGCGAATCCTAAGTCTCGCGCCTAATGTGCGAGCTACACCAACACAATAGTAATTTGATAAATAAACTTGCCATTCAACGGTCTTGGTGTCTTCTGTGTGATAATACCCCTGCACTGTCAGGACGCATCCACTCCCTGAAACCCAAAAGAGAGAGTCCATGCAGACCGACCCTGAGAAAAACTCCGGCCTGTTGTAAACCTCCCATTCGTAGCCGTCACCCGTCACTTGCCCTATCATATGAGGTGTTAAGTGCCGGGAGGGCTCAACGAGGCACTTAACAGGCAAGTACAGCCTCACATGGTAGCTCATTGTTTAAGAGCGACACGTCCGAGTCAAAAAGATTCGTGGCCCAAATCCCGACCATGGCATTGAATTTTTCAGTTTGACTCTATCTAACCAAAAGCTTAGCCTATACACGGCTAGTGTGAATGAATGATTAATTTCCACCAATTAACTTAAATAATGAGTTTAACGATTAAGCCTGGGATTCATATACTTACAATAGAAAGTCGCCACACACGGTGTATCTCGAATACGAGAGCCTCTAGTGCTTTACCGAGAAAATATATGAGTCAGTTGGAGAAATTAACGTCAGGACGGCACGTTGGCCATGGTAACTCAATGGGTAAGAGCGAGTGGACGGAAACTAGGAGATCCATGGTTGAAATCCCGGCGATGGCATTGAAGATTTTAGTTTATTTTTTATTATTTATGCAAAATCTTAGTCTATACACGGCTAGTGTGTGTGTGAATGATTAATTTCCATCAATTAATTTAAACTGTAATATTTGAAGTGAGAAATGTTTCACCAAAAGAATGTTTTCACTATTTGCCAAAAATGCTGCGTAGATTTTTCAAAAAATAAACCTAACGGAACATAGGGATTATTCACGAGAAAATGAAGCTGCGGAACTAGTGAATGTTCTTTTGGATTACTCGGCTATATTAAAGTGATTGTAACTTTCAAAGAGTGTCTTTTATTGCTAGGGGTCACACTGACAGCTTCAGGGCGATTCAGTATGTAAGGAAAATCAGAGGATTTATTGTTAAAGCACATGAATTAATTAAGAAACAAGGGAAAGTGCTTGAACAAAGGGAACCACCGCTTGTCTGTGTACTCTTGACCCAGGTTCTAGCCCGCATTCAGCAAAAGCGTCAATTACATTTTCCCCTCCGATTATTTTGTAACGTTGTTCATAGGTTGAATGCGGGCAGAAATCGATATGGGTCGTGTTTGCATTAGTTTTAATAAAACGGACTGCGTTTAAAGCTGAAGCAGCAGACACCCTTAACCCAGCTTTTACTGAAGCACATTTAGGAGGAGGATTCTGTTATTCTCTCCAAAATATTTGTGAAAGACGTCATTTGGCAATTTTTGCATTGTTTGTTATCTGTTTTTAACATATTAATTACCTATTCCTTGTCAACGTGGTTAAAAGAAATAACAAACAATAGAGAAATCGCCAAATGACTTCTTTCGCAAATATTTTGGAGAGAAAAACAGATTCACATGACATATTCTTTTTAAGTACCTTGACAAAAGAATGCGTCGTGTGACTCTCAGATGCGTTGATCAAGTTGTGTGGTTCACGGACACATCCCGTATAGGGACGCAATGAGTACTGGCATATAGTTTACCTCCAATAAATACTTTAGTACAAGCCTTCGGAAATATTCCAACTGTTTGCAATCCTAAACTCTGTTTTACGTAAAAGAACTTAAGGAAAATTACGATAATCATATTTTATTTTTCACAAATACAGAAAACGTTGCTCAGATCGAGCGAAATCAACATTTTAGGACTGGCTAGATGCTCTGATTACCCTGCTTTAGTAGGCTCCAAATGTGATGAATTACAGGACATTGTGGTATCTTAAAAATACAAAGGCAGAAAAGCGGACAACATACATTATATTGGAAATTAATTGTGCTTTCACACTGGCCGTGTGTAGGCTAAATTGTGGAAACATGGAGTCAGAATGAAAAATTCAATGCCATAGCCGGGATTCAAATTCAAATCGAGAGATCGTGACTTACATGTTTACACCAAGAGATCGATAGTTCCGTAAAAAATCTTAATGCATTAGGGAAACCGATGTAGGGGAAGCACTTATTATTCTTGCTTTAACGGTGTTTTAACTGCGGAATATGTCCACTGGGTATAACTTATTTTAGATTATTTGATAAAAATGGGAATGTACTTGTACCACGAGTCATGCTTAGGTGGAATTGTTGCATGTAAGAATGTAAGATTACACGATATCTTGTGAATAGACTGTGAATACTTAAAGGGTTTTCACCTTAAGGGTGTATAATCTACCCTGCAACTGGGAGCGTAGATGAAAGGATAGGGATTCAGATGATAGAACTAAATGGTAGAGAGAAATTGTAGTCAGGTTAAAGATAGATGAATAGAGGCAACACAAGGTTATATAAAAATGACATTTTACTATAACCTAATGTTTCGGTTTCAAGTCAAGTCACTTCCAAAGTTTTGAAGAAACTTGGGGTGGAATGGTGTTAATAACTGTATTAGTACATCAAAGAACCAGATATGTGTTTGTATATGGCTGAAGATGCGAAGTGTATAATAGCCACCCCTGGTCGGCTGCATGACGAGCCTGAATTGAGGACCATCATGACCTCCGGAGAAACTTGATTTAATGAGTGACCCACCGCATTTTCCCTGAATAATCTTCCAGCATCTTTCACCGCGTGCGCTAGCTTAACCGATCTTGCATAAGAGGTCATGCCAAAATGGCAGCTAACAGCTAAATCAGCATTTCCCACGCTAGCTAAGCATTATTATCTTTCTCAAAAATATTGTGACATCTTGGCAATCAATGTTTACGTAATTGGGATCCTGGTGATTCCTATTTCAAGCCATCTGTTTACAGTTGACTTGAGTCAACAGGATGCTGATTCAATAATCCAAAGTACATGTTTTGTCAGCCAGCAAAATTTAAGCTTTAATATCAACACACAGCTGTTCTCAAAATTAAGCCACAGAAAATGAATGTTAAATAACAGTAATTTCTAAGTCACGCTCAGCCTATACGCAACAATATGCTGGTTCAATATATAATAGTTTTTATTATTATTATTATTATTATTATTATTATTATTATTATTATTATTATTATTATTATTATTATTATTATTATTATTATTATTATTATTATTATTATTATTATTATTATTATTATTATTATTATTATTATTATTATTATTATTATTATTATTATTATTATTATTATTATTATTATTATTATTATTATTATTATTATTATTATTATTATTATTATTATTATTATTATTATTATTATTATTATTATTATTATTATTATTATTATTATTATTATTATTATTATTATTATTATTATTATTATTATTATTATTATTATTATTATTATTATTATTATTATTATTATTATTATTATTATTATTATTATTATTATTATTATTATTATTATTATTATTATTATTATTATTATTATTATTATTATTATTATTATTATTATTATTATTATTATTATTATTATTATTATTATTATTATTATTATTATTATTATTATTATTATTATTATTATTATTATTATTATTATTATTATTATTATTATTATTATTATTATTATTATTATTATTATTATTATTATTATTATCATTATTATTATCATTATTATTATCATTATTATTATCATTATTATTATCTTTATTATTATCTTTATTATTATTATTATTATTATTATTATTATTATTATTATTATTATTATTATTATTATCATTATTATTATCATTATTATTATCATTATTATTATCTTTATTATTATTATTATTATTATTATTATTATTATTATTATTATTATTATTATTATTATTATTATTATTATTATTATTATTATTATTATTATTATTATTATTATTATTATTATTATTATTATTATTATTATTATTATTATTATTATTATTATTATTATTATTATTATTATTATTATTATTATTATTATTATTATTATTATTATTATTATTATTATTATTATTATTATTATTATTATTATTATTATTATTATTATTATTATTATTATTATTATTATTATTATTATTATTATTATTATTATTATTATTATTATTATTATTATTATTATTATTATTATTATTATTATTATTATTATTATTATTATTATTATTATTATTATTATTATTATTATTATTATTATTATTATTATTATTATTATTATTATTATTATTATTATTATTATTATTATTATTATTATTATTATTATTATTATTATTATTATCATTATCATTATCATCATTATTATTATTACTATTATTTTCCATTATTAAAAGACACACACCAAAGTGTTAGAATTTACCAATACCCATATAACTTCATTACAGTAATTTCTGGTTAGGTGACATTGATAAAACACACACATGTTAAAGTATGGTCATACTTGATGTTAATTGCAGCTGTTACGCTGGTGCTACAGATGTTATCTCGAAGGATATCGACTGTTGAGTTTAAGCCAAATAATCCTTTGTTGGATTGAGGCCATTGTGTTACAAGTGTACATGTGTTTGGAATTCCTCCAAAGTTCTTGTTACATATTTTCTAATAATTATTGTTTTATTGCACATTTCCCATTAAATAGATGCACAGATATAATATATAGTTTCATTTGTCTTCTTCTCTTATTTTTCACACCATGGTTTGGGCATATCGCCCGTTACGGCTGCATAGATCTCTCCAGCGTTTCCTGGGTCGTCCTCTCTCTTCTTCCTTTTGGATTATACTTTAATACTGCATTTGGATATCTTCCATCCTCCATTCTTAATATATGTTCATGCCATTTGCCTTCGTTCTGATATTTTGTCATGGACTGGTTCGATTTCTAATTCCTTTCTAATATCATCACTTCTTATTTTGTCCAATATTGTACAACCTTTAACACTTCTTAAACATTTCATTTCTGCAATCTGTATTTAATTTAAATCCTTTTGTGTTGGCACCCAAGTTTCGCTTCCATATAGTAAAGTTGAAATAGCCATTACCTTATACATTTTCATTTTTGTATCCCTTCTCGCTCTGTTTTTAAGAGTTCTTTGGATTGTCCCACATTATCAGCATTGTTTCTAAACTTATGTTACATCCTAAATATTTAACACTCGATATTTGTTCTAAAATCCTATAACCTAAAATTTTTTTGATCTTACATTATAATTTCCTTTAAAAGCCGTATTTTTTTATTTTTCTTCTGATATTTTAAAATTATACTTTTGTACCATATTATTTAGAATATACATTGACCTTTGCAGTTGATTTTCATTCCGATAGATCAATATTCGGTCATCCGCAAACAGTAGGGTATTAATATAAATATTTTATTTTATTTTGATTCCTGGGTCTACTAAAATCTTCCATTATATATATATATATATATATATATATATATATATATATATATATATAGTAGGTGATAAGCTACACCCTTGTCTTAGTCCAGTATTGGTAGAAATTTATTCTGTTAACCTATCCCCAGTATCAATTCTTATAGTGGAATTTGTGTATATGCCTTTTATTGCATTAATAATATGTGGTGGGTAACCCTTACCTTCTAATATTTGCCACATTTTTTTATCTATTTTAGCAATCTTATGATGGCGATCACAGGTTACCACAGCTCCACGTTGTGCACCAGTTTGAAGCAAATATTATAGTGAGCAATGAGGTTTCTCTCAGGGTATGCGTGGATGGATGTGAGAAGGAAATTTTACAACACTGGAATGCCCGTCTCCCAATTATTTATTCACTGCTTCTTTTCTAACCTCAAAATGGAAGCTGCCGACCGAGGGTGACCAATCTCGGTTTATAGTGACTGAATGCTAATTATATTTCTCGATAAATTTTGATGACCCGACAAATATTCAAGACAGAATAAGTTGACCGCTCTAATAGGCTTGACGTCTCAGACTCCTCTCCGCATATCGACTACACGCCGATAAATGTTTATAATGGCATCCAAGCCGCGACCCGTCTCCATCGGCTAAACGCCGAAGAGTGCCTCCCTGACCACAACTGCGCATGTATATATCTCTAGCTTTACCTCTCAAAACTCTTTTAAACAAACAAAGTCCTTTTGTGGCTGTTTTGGTCATCATTGTAAACGATCCAAAGAATTCCTTATTCATATACAAGTGACAATTCCTTTAGAAACCTTCTAAGGACACTGCTCCTTTCATTCATGGCTTTGTTAGAACACTTTCCCCACTGAACTGGGCTTGGCCTTGGTCGTCACAAAGAACCAACATTCCTTCGACGTCTATCATTATTCTTTGCTTCTGGCAACCCATAATTTCGGTATCAAATGCCCCCATAGATACTATTTTTTTATTACATAATGAAACAATATATATATATATATATATATATATATATATATATATATATATATATATATGTCTTGCCCGAATATAACGCAAAGTATTAGACCTTTGTCAGCAACTTCCAATTCGTTTTACAATTTTTCACAACATTCATTTTTTTACATGACATTTCCTAAAAATTATTCACAGGGTTACATAACAACATTTCATTTAAAATTTACCAACATTCTGTTCTGCAATTTTCAACTTTTAAATATTACTCGGAAAATATTTCAATCTACATCATCTCCTTTCTTCTCCAACTGATCTACTTAAAATTAATTCATATTGTTGTTACACTTGAAACAATTCCTAAATATACACTGCCATGTTTAAATCAATGGTACATTAATAATATTATATTTGTATACAACATTTCTGAGTTCTTCTTCTGGATTTTATATAAATATTCTTTTCAAAAGTCTGTCATTGTCCTGATATTTTTTTAGCTGGTTAATTTATTTTTTTCATACATTTCCGAATACTTCTTTAGGATTCTATATAAATATTATTTTCAAAAGTCTTTAAGTGTTCTGATTTTCATTACTATACTTTTTCACTTGTTTAGTTTTAAGTTTCACTGCACTGTCACGACACTGTTTATACTTAACCTATACAATTTTACACTACATTATTTATACTTAGCATACACTTTACAAGTTTGTTTCTTCTCCTTTTACAATTTGTTATGGCAATTTTAAATACTTTAGCCCAAGTTCCCACCATTTACAAGAAAATTCATCATCCCACAACGTACTTCGAAAATACAAGAAAATTTTGCGGACTTTTCCATGTACAAAGGACTTATTTATTCTACATCCCCATGATTTTTCCACATTCAGCTTAGATATCGGACATCGATCTTTTTTCCTATCCTTTTTAGGCATATTCTGATGGAACTGTGCCCCTTGCCCGAAATATTTTAATATTTTCTGTTTCGTTTATCAGTGGATTTTGAATGTTTTTCAATGTTTCTCTCGTCGCCGTGATATCTATTGCTACCTCATTCATTTGACTTTTGGTTTCCTCCAAATACCTCGTCGGTTTTCTGTTTTCCCATTCTGATACTTCTAGTCTACTCCTAGTTTCTTCTAACACTTTTCTAGCTATTTCTCTAGCTTTGCCTAATTTCTGTGCTATTTCCTCTATCTGTTTTCTGTTTTCACTATCTGGCCTTTCACTAACTAGATTAAAAACTTCAGTTTCTTTCGTCACCGTGATCTCTATTGCTACTTCACTAATTTCATTTGTGGTTTTATCCAAATTCCTCGTCAGTTTTCTATTATCCCATTCTGATACTACCAATCTACTCCTAGTTTCTCCTAACTCTTTTCTAGCTATTTGTCTTTCTTTATCTACTTTCTGTACGATTTCCTCCCTCAGTTTTCTGTTTTCGCTATCTGTCCTTTCATTAACTAGATTCAAAATTTCAGTTTCCTTTGTCACCGTGATCTCCATTGCTAACTCGTTCATTTCATTTGTGATTTTCTCCAAATTCCTCGTCTGTATTCTACTTTCCCTCTCTGATACTTTTTGTCTACTCCTAGTTTCTCCTAACTCTTTTCTAGCCATTCCTAATTCTTCGTCTAATTTCTGTACTATTTCCTCCCCAAGTTTTCTGTTTTCACTATCGGACCTTACATTAGTTAGATTCATAACTTCATTTTCAGCATTCTAAGTCTCCTCACTAACATCTTTCCCTATATTGTCTGTTACCTGCTCAACTTCATCTCTTACGTTCTCTACTTCCTGACTAACTTTCCCGAAATTTTCTAAAGCATGTTGTTGATTGTCTAACTTCTTTCCTAGTTCTATTTCTCCTACCTCCAACTTCTGAATACTATCAGCTCTCTTTTCTCCTATCTGTTGAAACGTTTGATTGCTACTGTCAATTTCCCCACTCAAACTTTGATGATATCTATCTTTTCATTTAAACTTTGGATCATATTATCTAATATTTTCATCATAGTTTGACACTCATTATCTATACTTGCGAAGATTTCCCTAGTTCCCTCTAACATATTTCCTTCCATTTCCACATTATTTGGTACAGATCTGCCACACTCTGCTACTTCAATTACTTCCTGCCTACTGTTATTATTATAAACCTCCTGAACTTCCATGTTTTCTACAAATTTTTACTTAAAATCTTGTTTTTCACTTCTCAAATAAATTCACCATAGTCTAGTATATAATTTTACACTCTGTACCTTTGATTGTTTTTACTGGCTCCTGATGATGTCACTGATGACGATGCCGGCCTCCTTTCTTCTTTACAGTCGAACTGTTGACGAATTTCTTGATGGGTCGACCGTCCTCCTGTCGAACCACCTTCTCCTGTTGAACCTCGTTGTCGGGTTGAAACTCCTAGGTTGAACCTCCTTCTCAGGTTGAACCTCCTTCTCCTGTTGAACCTCGTCTTTGGGTTGAAACTCCTTCTAGGGTTGAACCTCCTTCTCGGGTTGAACCTCCTCCTGTTGTAGAACGTCCTTCTCCTATCGTGCCCCGCGTTGGCGCGCCAGTTTGTAGCAAATATATGTGGCGACCAAACATCTAATGATTGGTGAACGAGGGTTACCACAATTGATCACTGTTCACGGAGACTGACGGCAGAATGTTTATTGTTCGATAAACTTTATTTGTTCCTCTCGTATATATGAACCGACAATTATGAAACACCGAACAAGTTGACCGCTCTAATAGGCTTGACGTCTCAGACTGCTCTCCGCATATCGACTACACGCCGATAAATGTTTATAATGGCATCCTAGCCGCGACCCGTCTCCATCGGCTAAACGCCGAAGAGTGCCTCCCTGACCACAACTGCGCGTGTATATATCTCTAGCTTTAGCTCTCAAACCTCTTTAAACAAACAAAGTCCTTTTGTGGCTGTTTTGGTCGCCATTGTAAACGATCCAAAGAATTCCCTATTCATATACAAGTGACAATTCCTTTAGAAACCTTCTAAGGACACTGCTCCTTTCATTCATGGCTTTGTTAGAACACTTTCCCCACTGAACTGAGCTTGGCCTTGGTCGTCACAAAGAACCAACATTCCTTCGACGTCTATCATTATTCTTTGCTTCTGGCAACCCATAATTTCGGTATCACTATTCATTCTATCAAAAGCCTTTTGCAGGTCAGTGAATACGATATTGTTTCCAAATTCTTCTGCCTTCGTTGATCAATTATTTGATTAAGGAAAAATACGTTATCTGTACAGGATCGGCCTTTGCGGAGTCCATTCTGCTCTTCTCCTATAAGGCATTTTGTAATAGTTTTCACTCTATTGTTTATTATTTTAGTATATATTTTGTAACCTGTGTTCATTAAACTTATCCCTCTATAATTTCCACAGTTTTTGCGATCTCCTTTTTTGAATATATTTTTGATTAGAGCTATTGACCATGATTCAGGTATTTTACATTTTTGCAAACAGTTATTAATTAAATGTATTATTCTTAATTTGCACATTATTCCACTGTATTTTATAACTTCTCCATTCATTCCATCTATTCCTGGTGCCTTTCGATTTCTAATAGTGTTCAATACATCGTCTAATTCTGCAGGGGTCATTGGATGTACTTCTTGTTGCTTTGCTTCTTCTTTTGAGATGTTTTCTTGTAAATAGTTTTCTGCGTTGCTAAAATACAGGTTAGTGTAGTGCTCTATCCATTTATCTTCAGATATCATATTAAAACTTGCTCAATCTTTTTTCGTTTTTATTTAAATGCTTAATTAGTTTATATGCTATTGTTTGTCTCCCATGTATGTCATGCTTTACCTCACTTATAAATTTATTCCACGATTCCGTGTGCTTTTCTTGTCATTCCTTTAGCTTCTTTTCTTACCTCCTTGTATATCTCATATGCTTGATATTTTTTTCATCTGTAAATATGTTCTATAGGCTTAATTATTATTTTGTATTGCGTTCTTAATTTCTGTATTCCAAATTCTTACACCTATCCTGTTTCTTAATTTCCTCTTTATCCCAAGTACTTCACTTGATGTTTTATTAATTATTTTTTATATATTTTCCCATTCCAAATTTATATCTTCCTCTGTTGGCAGTTCTATAATATTTTTAACATCCTACTTTCGTATAGAGTTCTTATGCTTTCATCTTGCAATAG
>CM060951.1:128923834-129013947 GCA_030765055.1 Mantis religiosa
GTTAATTATATTATAATATACTATATTGTATCATATTATATATGAGGCAACTGGGTGACCAATTGTGTACTTTACTTTCTTGTTACTTTCTCTTAGAAAAAGATGCATTCCATAAAAATTCGATACTTTCATTTCCTGGAAATACACATTTTGAGACTTCCTCATCATTTTAGAGAAAGGTCTGTAACACAACCTAACACACAACGTAACACGAAAGTAATTCTTGATATTTAATTTCCTCATTTTCTATGGGTGCAACACGAATATTTTCACCGTATAGATTCAGCATGAAAACTTCAATGCCATGGCCGGGATTTGAACCACCGATCTCAAATCTCGGCCATGGCATTGAATTTTTCATGCTGACTTTATCTGTCAAAGACCTTATCCTACATACGGCTAGTGTAAAGAAATTATTTATTTCCATCAATTAGCTAAAATCCCCATCATATACTTATAAAAGCTGTTTTTATTTACAGTTTACTCAAAAATGCTAATTATTTTGATTTAAATGACATATGTTTAAGATATATGTGTAGTATTCATACACTGAAATATATAACTGCTGAGCTATATAAACTCTTACTGCACAAACTGAAATGTTTCAAACACACTATCGGTATATATGAACTTTTGTAGAGTTATTTCTCACTCCAACCCATAGTCCAGGAAGACCTAACTTACTAGCGATCTCGGCTATTACTCTTATATAAATGGAAGATACGTTTATAGAATTGTACGCTCCTTGCATCAGACTCATGTTTTACCAACACCGCATTTCTAAATGGACGATATGGATTTCGAAAAGAAAGATCAACTTCAGATTGCATCTCTGTGTAAGCCGGATATAGTGAAAGGAAGAGAGCTTATTCTTGAAACTTGCTTATAATTTATTGGCTAAGAGAAGGAATTTGGTAAATGTTAACACCAAAATTAGATAATAAATTATATGGAACAAATAGACAGTTGGTGAGAATTAATGGTGGTATTAGATGAAGGTATTCCCTAACACCCCTCCTTTTAACATATAGCTTAACAATATCATTGGTAAATTACTGAATGCTATATCGTAATTTTATAATTAATGGATACATGCATCGTTTGTGAATGAACAGGTGACGATAGCTTAAGGAAAGTATATTCAAAAAATGGCTACACATTTGTAAGTTATGTAATAAACAAAGGAATATAATATTAACATGCTGTAAAAAATTAAACAAGAGTATCTCCTGGATCACAATATCAGACACAAAACGTTGTAATTGCTTCGCCAGTTATTGAACAGGTAGAGCAGCTTTAAATATTTAGGATGTATATGTTGTATCAAAAGAATTGGACATGGGAAAATAAGTATTTGAAGCTTTAAACCAATTACAAGAAATGTATCAGAAATGTTGACTCCAAAAAGGACCTACATGTCGTGGTTTAATGGAATAAACATTTTCGGTAGCAATATTCTATCTCTTAGGGTTTAATCGGTACTCTCATGCAAGTCATCCAGAATAAAGAAATTTCGGAAGCCGTTCCCAGGAAATTCAAATTTTACATTTTGGGAAAATAAAATGTTCCAAAAATGTTTGGAAAGTAAAATTTCGTATTTAACTAATCTTTCGTTTTTGAGTTTCGCTTTCTCACACACACATACACGCACACACACACACACACACACACACACACACACACACACACACACACACACCAGATGTACACAAGAAATCTCCTGAACAAAAATCAGCATGGCTTCACGCCTCAGAGAAGCACAATTGAAGCGACAATAGCCTTGTAAGAATTCGTAGAGGTAAACATTAAAGAATACAACTACATAGCCATGACAAGCTTGGACGTTAAAGGTGCATTCGATGCAGCATGATGGCCAGGCGTTCTTATAAATTTGAAAGACTTAGGGTGCCCCCAAAACTTATACAAACTAACCAAAGACTATTTTAGCAATAGACAAGCGATACTTCATATAAATGGATATAAAATACAAAAGGAAGTGAAGAGAGGCTACCCACAGAGGTCATGCAGAGGGCCAGGCTACTGGAACATATTCTACAACACCCTCTTAAATTTGAATTACACTTACATGACACAGGTCTTAACATTTGCAGACGACGTACTCGTTTTAACTAAAGGAAAAAGTATACTGGAAGCCGAAGCTTACGCAAATGAAGATATGAGGAAAATAGAAAGATGGGCTAAGGAAAACAAACTGCACTTCTACCAAAATAAATCCAAGGTCACGGTAATTTCAAAGAAACGAACAAGAAATAATGAGATAATCAATCTCTACATAAACAATAAAAAACTAGAACATGTAAAAGAAATCAAATACCTAGGCATATACATAGACAAACAATTCAGTTTCGACAGTCACATCAGCCATATTACAGAAAAAGCAACATATGTAATACACTCACTGAGAAAAACAGCGAAATTACAGTGGGGTCTAGGCCCAAAGGCATTAGGCATCATAATCACACCTATTCTTACATACGGAGCACCACTATGGGTGGAAGCTGCACAGTGTGTCAAGAACTCCTTAAAACCGCAAAGAGTCCAAAGATTAATCAATATCAAGATAGCAAAAGCCTACCGCACAATCTCATACGATGCCACCTGTGTTATAGCAAGTGTACAGCCTATAACAATAACTATAAAAGGGAAAGCACACCTATACAAGACACTGGAAACCAAAGAAGACTATGACTCACCACTGGAACTTAATAAATGGAACCATCCAGCTCAAACAGTTAAAATCAAAATGACAGAAAATGCAGAAACCGCTACCTACTTCAACGTCTACACGGATGGCAGCAAGATAGCAAACAAAGTTCGAGCAGGAGTAGCAATTTTCAAAGGAGTAAACCTAATCTAATCACTAAAATTCAGGATGAACCAAAATTGCTCTAATAATCAAGCCGAACAGATAGGCATCCTAAAAGCTATGACAGAAATCAATAAACTTAATGTAGCAGAACTAGAGAAGACAATGACAGTCCATACTGACAGTCAAGTAGCCCCGTCACTTCTCGAGAACAATAAGAAACATAATTCCCTAACAACAGATACACACAATATTCTAGCAGCACTTAGTCAACAAAACTGCAAAATATACTTCAAGTGTGTAAAAGCACACATCGGCTTTCCTGGAAATGATTTAGCAGACAAGTTAGCAATGCAAGTAGGAGAAGAACCAGGAATAGAACAATTTTACAACAGGATACCAAAATCTACAATCGAAGCAGAAATTAGAGAAAAGGGAATACAGGATTGGAAAATGAAATGTGTAGTGTTTAACGCCCGCTTTTACTACATACGGCATCGCAGGCGGTGACACTGATGATACATGAGATGAAAATGGAGCACCGGTGGAATGAGATGGCGGGGGAAACCGGAGGTCCCGGAGAAAACCTGCCCCAGCGCCGTGTTGTCCACCCCAAATCTCACTTTGCGGTCGCCTTGGATCGAACCCGGGCCGCCTTTGTGAAAGCCAAGTGGTCTAACCACTGAGCCACTGCGTGGCCAGGATTGGAAGAATAAATGGAAGAATTCAACTAAAGGAGCAATAACAAGGACTTTCTTCCCCTCCATTAGAGAGAGACTCAAGATGAATCTGTCACTCACGGCATGTTTTACAGCTCTAACTATAGGACATGGAAAAACCAAGATAGCCCTACATGTTCATGTAACACAGGAAACCAAACAGTACATCACATAATGTATGAATGCCCAGAAGTACAACAAAGAAACACATTAAGAGAAGACATTAGGTAAAAAGAAGGAAGCTGGCCAGCGAATACACAACAGCTTGTATCCAAATATCTGAGAGACTTCCAACAATTCTGCAACTCAATAGGACTGTGAAGTGATGTGCAGTGTAGTGTAAAAACAAATAGTTAAAGTTGTGACACTGAGAGTGACATCTACATTGATTACAAGAACAATAATAGGAACTACAAGGACATAAAAGGACCGAATCAAGAAACAAATTGAATACCAAGGAATACAAAGCATGTAATATCATTTGTAATGGGGCATGCTGTTAATACATCTTTAAACACACACACACACACACACACACACACACACACACACACACACACACACACACACACACACACACACACACACACACACACACACAAAGTATTCTAAACACGACTGTTTTAAAGCATATTAATGTAGAAGTACGCACCGTTTATTAGGACAAAATACCATAGATGTTATGCTGGAGAATCTACATATATCACAACTTATTTTACATTTCTCAAAAATACATGGTTTTATAAAAGCTATCCTTAACTTTATTTTTCACCCTTTCATATTAAGTTCTACTAATGGACCAAGGCAAAATTTGTATATCTATATTATGGTGCTCTAGGAAAGTAATTTCCATATTTTAAATTTTGGCTCCTTGCATAGAAATATGTACCATTTGATCAATCTCAACTATAACATGGAATCACCTAAAATAATAAGTACTTGCGATGTTGATAACTATCTCTAATCTAATTTACCACTATCTAGATTAGAAGAATATTCAATGAATTAGATGAAAGTATAGCTTTAAAAATGCTTAAGGGCCGTAAATCTCCCTTTGTAGCAATATCAGTAAATGTGAACTGCAGAGTTGTATATCTGAAGCCCAAGATGCTGGCGCAGGGTATTCTGCTTCCAGTCGTCTTGTCTTCGTCGTCCGTTAACGTGAATTATTCTGCATATATTTATTTCCCTAGCCTTATTTCCGATGTGGAACAGAGTTAAATGAAACCATATTTTACCGCATTTCTGGATATATTCTAGTTAAATAAGCAACAATGGGGATGCCATCCATTTACGTTATATTTGTCCGGACCAATATGTAACTATCCGCATTAAATACATCATTTCTCATAAGCTTCCTGTATACTGTCGAGATCTAAGTCTACAGTCACACAGAACGATGTGTAATGTACACTTTAACGATCAGAAGTGGAAGAACACCTCACAGATTTCTCTATATTTTTTGTTCTATGAGACATAATTTTCCCGCTGTTTACACAGGTACGTTTATACAGCTACGTAGCCTATTCTCCTATTGAATGCCATTTTTGGTGCCGAATGAATATAACTCATTCATAGATTTTTGTTATCACACTTTGTTTTTTGTTTCTTACTTTGGAAACAACAAATTATTTTTTCTAAAATTACTTATATCTCTTTCTCTAGTATATATATCTGTCCTATTTGTAATCGTCCTATCTCTGTGCTATTCATTTGTGATTCCTAGTTCAGCTATTCTGTGTGGTCCAGATGCTAATTGCACTTCTCTGCTAGTCAAATTTCACAACAAATGTTATCCTTCACAATATATTTATAATTTATATATAACTTTTATATTACTATTATCTTTCTACTGCTTCTCAGTTAGTTTCTCTTTCATTCTAAATGTTTATTTCCTACTCTGATAGATTCCTCGTTTAGTTATTTCCTCTAACATATAGTTAGTTAGTTACTAACACTCCCCACATGGCAACCTTGGCCTTCGGGGTAACCTCACCCCACCAAGTGATGACCGGACCCATTTCTCAGGTGGAGGCATCCAGAGGGCGGTGTCCATTACCTCCGATGATAGGGTGATAGTGAAGATGGCGGTGAGGTGAGAGGACCTACAGTTTTTACCGTGGACTCCGAACCACGTTGGGCATAGGGGATACTTCACGTGTGCTAGACAGAGGTGAAGGCGTGGATAGGGCCGACTTAAAATCGCCAACCCCAGAGCCGGGAATCGAACTCGGGACCCTTAGAACGGGAGCCGCGAACGAAACCACCGCGCTACCCCGGCGCCCTCCTCTAACATATTATCTTTGTTATATAATATTACGTGTAAGTCAGTTGTTCTTTCCCCATACCTTTTGGGTAACGTAATCAAACGTCCCTATGTCTCAAAATTTATATATACATATATATATATACATATATGTATATATATATATCATAACAGAAGCTTTCCAGATATTGGAGGTACTTAGAGCAACCTTCAGCTTTCGGAAATATGTTCCACAAAAATAACATTATGCTTTCCCATAAAGTGATTGAATATTCTAGAGAAAGCTGTATTATTCCAAAAAAATGTCTGAGGCATTGAGTTGCCAGGTACGAACTAGAGACGATAAAGATAAATAACATAATAGAAAAGAACATTTGTGAATGTTAAGATATTCAGTAGCACTTATTCTTCTGTGAACAATGCTGTAAATAGTAACAGCATTGCCCTGGGAAGTGAATAATAAACTACTCTCAGCAGTAACATTATTTCTGCTCTAGATAATCTAAAAGGAATTTCCATAGCACAGACGGTATTGCTATTCTATCGTACTTCACAATTAGTCGTTACAACGTACATCGTACATATTCTCTCAAGGGGCTCATAATATCTGAGTGCTTTGTACGCCAGGTTGATAATATGAGCTAATGTTTCCTTGCACTAGAATAAAGTAGGAGATACAGGCCTTGTTGCACTCTCAATGTTAAACAAGAGAACGTAAAACCAATTATAAACGACGAAAGAAAAGGATCAACATTTTCTCTCAAACTGGGAATGTAATCTCTTACAAACCAGACTTCGCTTCTAGCTACCTTGGTTTGTCACTTGACTTGTGAGTTTAGTGTATAAAATGGTAAGCAACCGCTTTTTATAGGTTGTCTTATCCTGGAGACAAATGTCCCTTTGAGGAGCTAAACTAATTACACAAGGACGTACACGAATTAAATATTATGGATAAAAATATTTACTAAGCATTTATATAACTAAAAGACACTTTTCTCGCATTTCAGGTTCCCTGTGTGGATCACCTCTTGACTTTAACTCCATTCTCCTTTCTGAAAAAAAAAAAAGAAAAAAAAATCTGCCAGCTGCTCCAGTGAATAGGTAGGAGATCGTTATTTCCGTGTATACGAGGAAGAACTAAGAGGCTATTTGAACTATTTGAACTTAAGATTGAAGATTTCAAGGTTTCAGAATCTGAACGTTGGAAACAGCTGTTGAATTATATTGCTAACTTTTTATGTAACCAGTCTAAAAGTAATTGTTTCACCAATGATGAACACGATGATGACGATAGTAATAATAATAATAATAATAATAATAATAATAATAATAATAATAATAATAATAATAATAATAATAATAATAATAATAATAATAATAATAATAATAATAATAATAATAATAATAATAATAATAATAATAATAATAATAATAATAATAATAATAATAATAATAATAATAATAATAATAATAATAATAATAATAATAATAATAATAATAATAATAATAATAATAATAATAATAATAATAATAATAATAATAATAATAATAATAATAATAATAATAATAATAATAATAATAATAATAATAATAATAATAATAATAATAATAATAATCATAATAATAATAATAATTATCATCATCATGTGTATATTTTCTTCTGCCTTTCGTATGTGGGCGTGAGGCCGGCAGTCGGTTGGCAGGCCTTGGCCCACTAGGCCCGTTACGCCACGGGTTAGTTAGTATATTTTCTATAGTGGCAGAAATGTTAAACTGAAAATGCCACTGAATCTACAATCATCGGAATTAACATTTTCTAATACTGGATCAGTAAACTGTTCAGCTGTATCTTAAAAATACAAAGGGTAAAGAGTCAAAGTATAGAAATATAAGCTCATTTGTTGACTTTAGTCTGATTTCCCCTGCAAACTTTCATACCAGTGTTCCAAATTTTAAAGCTGCTAAACCTTAATTTAAACTCCACTGTGTGTCAAGCTAAAATTCAATCAATTTCCGTGTCTCCATATTTCTCAAAACGCTCTCTACTGGGCTCTCAACGGCATCTCCCCACATAAAGAGATATGATTCCCAGCTACTCCTTTCGCTAACCGTATTCGTAATAACTGAATTTTATTGTAATTTTATTTAGCTACTATACTATTCTAAGCGTGTTTGCCTGACCATGGATTGCATCGCTAATAAATATAACTAAGGCTTACTATATTGTACATAAATTTATCATATCCCAATTATTTATCGTTATTATTTAACTATCCCCTGTTATTTCATTATAAAGGCATAAGATACTAACTACTGTAAACTAATTTTAGAAAAAGTGTCAGGAAAGTGAATACTTTGAACTCCTTAGGCTGTAATATTTCCCAATTAAAAAACCGAAAAGTAAGAGATAAATTTGAATACACACACTCATATTTTGTATAGCGCATTTTCACTATCTCTACCGCTTACGTCGTTCATTTCCATTGAAAGCCGATGTCGACTTTTCACCAGAAATACGAATATGTTTAAGGTCCCATTTTCCTGTGTTTATCTGCGTACAATTTTTAAAATATTACTACAGTTGTATAGGTTTTTACTCGGAAAGTGTCATTGTTCTTCAATGTTCTTAAATATTTCCTTAAGATAAAGTGCATTTAGGATAAATTCATGTTTAATAAACTACGTATGTTCAATTTAATGCTAATGGACTGAAAAGTTATTTTCACAAACATTTTTCATGCAGAAGATCGTCAGCTACAGTTTACGCGTCAATTGGCTCTATGATCACTCTTTTAATCTGATTAATTCACTAAATCCATTGCCCCAAACACTTTACATAAATAGCGTATTTTAGCTAACAATACTATACTATTAATGTGTTTATAATATTTGGAAATATCACTTATTAACATGTGATAGGATAATGACATTCCTTTCTGTATAATGTCGCAAGCGCATAGTTGCGGTGAGGCGACGCGGCCGACGAGTTCAAAGAGACGGACAATGCAGTGCAGAGATAAAGGCTTGCCGAAAAGGTGGGGAAGGGAGACGGATTTTTGGAGAGTTCGTCTTTCTTCTAGCGCCGTCTTGATTGTTTGAGAACATTTCACAAATTTCCGGGATAGTGAGCAAGCTATATAAGGAAGCCGCCGACCGCCACTGGAACAGTTGTTAATTGGACTTATGTACGCGAAAAGCTGTGTGAACTTTGTTTCTGGTCGATGACCTTGCAAGTTGTGTTGTGTATGTGGCGTAATTCTGCTACTGTAAGGGTTGTCCAAGGTGTGTTTCTACGAAAAGAAAGAGCAAATTTTAGTGTTTATAACCTGGTCTTTTAATTTCACGAATCCACTAAGTCACAATACGTAGAGAGAAAAAATAGTACTTAATATGTATTGGATATACGGTGATTGGTGATTGGTTTTTGCCAAAGAATACTTTTTATCACGCTTTTGATCACATTAACATTCTTGCGCAAAATTTTGAAGATACAGTTGCTGAAATACGGTTACACGCACGGGGTACAGAATCAATGGGTGAGGTCATCCTCGAAATGTAATATGGATCACTTAGCTAACATGTCATGAGCCTCTTGATTTTCTTCGATGCCAAAATAGTCACCTACCAGAGATGTAACAGAGACGTAACTAGTCGTCCTAATTTACAACTAAGGATGATTGCTATCACTGATATAATAAAACCTGGCGCGACAGCCCTAAGGGCGCTAAAGCCTACCAAACCGACTGCCGGCTTCACGCCCATTTACGCAAGGTAGAGGTGGGCAATCATCCAACCGATGTGGGGAGGAGATGTAGTCAGCATCTCGGCATCCCCCAGCCGAAATGTTGGTTTTCGTGACCAGGGCTGCTTACCTATCGTAAGCTCCTCACTTTCCTCACGACGCTGAGAGGGCACCGGTCCTATACCCGGGACCTAAAATCCCCACTACATGGGTGGGATCGAATCCGAGCCGCTTTCCGTGACCAGGAGCCAAGGCCTTTTCAAGGAGTTACTACCAGTTTATAAGTATTGCTCAATCACACATGTTGATGTGGAACAATCATTTTCAGCGTATAAACTTATTCTATCGGACAATAGAAAATCCTTAATCTCTAAAAACATCAAGAAACTTTTGGTGACATACCGTGATTTGTCATTTGGGTATGAGTGACATGTGTACTGGTGAATTAAACTAAAGTATTTACCTTATAAGTGCATATTCTTATATTTTAAGTACATATTTTTGACATTTTAGTGCATATTTGCATGCATATATTTGATTATTTTAGTGCATATAGATCCGAGCCTCAGTGATCACTGATGCTAAAACATCTCTGAGGAGATCTCTAATAAAACGTTAAAACGTTCGAATCTATCTTCAGTGATAGAGACCAAAAAACCCTACATTCAAATTGTGAATGTGTGTGTGTGTGTGTGTGTGTGTGTGTGTGTGTGTGTGTGTGTGTGTGTGTGTGTGTGTGTGTGTGATGTGTATGAGAGAGAGAGAGAGAGAGAGAGAGAGAGAGAGAGAGAGAGAGAGAGAGAGAGAGAGAGCGTCTGCGTGAATGTAAAAGTGTGATCTAACAGTAGTTAGGTGGAATGTTGAGATAATACTGCGGTTAAACAATGTCCTGGTCTCTTAGACATAAACGCGATTGTGGTTTTGCTGTGACCTATTGCTTGAAAAACAAGGTTTGTAGGTGAAGATGGTATCGACTGAATCAGCTGTACTTCCGGCCTTGGGAACAAACCTCACGTTTGATTAGTTTTTGTTGTGTCCGTACATCTCCATAGTTACCAAGGCTATTTTCGCTTGGCCGAGTTCGCGGAGTTGAAATTCGCCCCCGCGTTCATGTATGTTGGACACGTTTTACGTCACAACGGATGTTCGTAAAATCTCTTTAAAAAAGAACCGCTTAGGGACGCTCTAGGGATACAAACACCTATTTTCCCCCAAGAATTAGAATTCTTGGCCTTTCCAGGATTCTTAAGGATAGGAAAGGGATCCAATTCACCATATCACATTAAAAATATTAGTTTCTTTTTTTTTTTTTTTTTCCTTTCGCAGAAGGCTAGAATGAAAGTGAATATCGGAGGGTTTTGATTTTGAAAGGAAATATAAAGATATATTAAGACCTAAAAAATCTCCTTAACTCTCCTTTAAGAAAGCAAAACCGGAAAACAAACACACACATACACGCACGCACGCACACACGCACACACACACACACACACACACACACACACACACACACAGTTTTTCCGTACTGTTGCTTTTAAAGAACTAACATTTGTGTGTCATACAAACCTGATCCATATACCTTAACAAATGGAAATATTTTTTCCAGAAATATTTTGGTATATCTGTTGTACATGTTTAAGAGTTCCCGATTTGGAATCTCGGTCAGGGTGAGTAATTAAGGTAAGGTTTTCTTCTAGGGTTTTCCCTTATCCTGAAAGACGAATGTTTGGTGTTTGATAACACTGAGCTCTATGGATCCTGGGCTCATTTGAGCATCATTAGACCCATTGCATTCGTTGTACGATGTGACTTTACGTTGAATGACGTACATTGAAAAAGTACAAGTATTAGAAATAGCTTTCCCCTTTCCCTAGTATTACATTGTAAGTAGATATATTGATATTGCACACAGAAATCTGATATAAAATGCGCATTTGAGGCTCATAAATAACAAATACTCATTTTTATAATATGCTTCATGTGCATGCGTTTGTGTATTTGTTCATTTCTTTTATATTCTGTACTGTCAATTTTAAGTTGTTTCTCGCGATTGCTCAGAAACAGTATGGAAGTTTATGACCAGCATATAACGTGAGTTCACACACATTTGCCTATCCCTAGTCCATTTGTGTCTATACAAAATACGTAATACGAGTTACATATTTCTTCTTCCTTTTTAACGTTCCTGGATTTGCCACTAACGTGGTGTTAGGGTATTCCTCTTGCTTTATCCATTATGCCTTTAGGAATCGGATTGAGGAACAGAAACTCTGGATCAGATAGAGAACCCAGGTTTGCTGATCAGACCGATGCCTGGTATGAGAGTAAGAGAAGTAAGTGACAGAATGAGGATGAAATGGATGAAAGGAAAGATGATAACAGAAGAATTGGTGGAATGACGACGGGAAACCAGAGATCCCGGAGAAAACGCGCCCCTTGTCGTGTTGTCCACCACAAATCACACATGTGGTCACTTGGGATTGAATCCTGGCCGCCTTGGTGCGAGTCAAGCAGACCAAACGCTCGACCACGGCGTGGCCGCTACATATAGGTACGAGTATCTGCAAAGCTTTACCTCGATTAATAAGAAGATAGAAAAGTACATTTTATAAGAACAATTTATACTTAATAGGTAAGAAAGCGCAGAGAATTTCAAGTGAATGTTCAGCTTCTTATATCAAAATATTTTAAAGTTATTATTGTTATTATTATCGTTATAATATGAACGTCGATATTCTGTAATTTAAATTTTATGAGGCAAAGGAGTTAATGGAATTTAAAAATGTATTGAAATTCGTACGTTATGCCACCGTTTAGCCACCGAGGGGAACACACAGCACACTTACTTAGACCTACAAGGCCGCGCCGTAGCTCAGTGGTTAGACCGCTTGGCTCTCAGCAAGGTGGCCTGGGTTCGATCCCAGGCGACCGCAAAGTGAGATTTGTGGTGGACAACACGGCGCTGGGGTGGGGTTTCTCCGGGACCTCCGGTTTCCCCCGCCATCTCATTCCACCGGTGCTCCATCTTCATCTCATATACCATCAGTGTCACCGCCTGCGGTGTCGTATGTAGTAAAAGCGGGCGTTATTGTAATTGTTGAGAAAGGACGATGAAAGACCCGTTAATCAAGCAGCACTCTAGCGTAAATTGGGAGCATTTTCTTTGCACAAGCATCCGCTTATTCTTCTGGTACAGTCATACCCAATGAAATACAGACCTCACCTGAAAGATGTAAATTAAAAGGATTAGAAGGAAATGAGGAACCATCTATCAACTGCCCAGGAATAACCACGAGATAATTAGTCAGTAATTATTATTTTCTTTTGAATCTCTTTCATATTTTTCCGCTCTTAGATGATGTGTTCCTTATAACTTGTCCCAAAGCTCTTTCCGCTGTATACTGTCATTCGAGATAATCACTAATTATAAATTTCAGTTCCCTATCCACGTGCTTTCAGTACTGAAGTGACCCATTTTTCACACACGCCTCTGCATTGATGAGTATGAAATCATTGCATTGAACTGCAGTATCTACTTGTTTACACTAATCAAAGTACTATTCATTAAGTATTTTCACACCTCTCCCAGTGGCATTAAATGTAACCTCCCCAACTATTGAGCTCAAAAGATAATGATGATGATGATGACGATGATGATGATGATGATGATGATGATGATGATGATGATGATGATGATGATGATGATGACATTGCGATTTACAACAATAAAGATAATTTTCCAATGTGAGGCACTTTTAATGTTATCTACAGTATCATCATTTCTAAGAAATATGCTGCTGGAGGCTACAGTGATGAACTATAGAAATTTTTCATAGTGTAACGGATGGAATGTCTGACAATACAAAACACGACATAGCTTTTAAGGGAAATTTAAATGAAACAAATACATAAGCGTTATGAAGTGAATTGCCGCGGTTAGGGACTGTAGCATTAACCATTTTCTAAATGTTAACACCAAATATCGTAACTACTGAAGTGTTACATATATGGTAACTTCTAATCTATAAATAATTTTACAGTCAAAATAATCGTCTCCGCAGTAACAACAAAAAGCCTAAGTGGCCGAGAGACACTGAAATAGCGAGCGAAGAAACATTCTGGGGCAGACAAGGTATGTGTTATTTCGTGCGTGCTCTTTAAGTTTTATGACCTCCGATAAGCTATAATAGTTCTTCTTCTTCTGCAATCCAGGGATTATGTTCATAGCCTCACTCCATCATTCCCATCTCTTCCTCGGGCGACCAACATATCTTCTTCCTTGAGGTATATAACTCGACACAATCTTAGGTATTCCTCGTTCATTCTTTCCCTATGTTCCTTCCAAGTATTTCTATTTTCTTCAATATTCTCATTTAAATCAAATATGTTTAATTCATATTAATTTTAATTCATAAATTTGCATTTCTAAAGAGGTCTCTTCTTCTACAGCCTACTATTATAGTAATTTTTTAAGGTAATGGAAGACTTGAAATAAAGAGAAACACACGGAAGACCAAATTTTATAAATAGCTGCTCTTTTATTTACACAAGTCCCGCTTACTTCATGGCTACTCCATCAAAGTTACTGCATTACTTTTTCATATTTAGAGCCTTCTATTGGCATCTGAAACACTATTTTTATTCTGGGAGTAGCTAAACTTCAAGCATTTTCTCCTTTATAGTTCTAAGAAGTTTGCGTACACGCATTCATAGACTACTCTGATTTCCAAACCCATTGAGTTCTAGAAACAGTAATCTTGAGATTAATTGATTTCTTGTTGAACAAGTTTCATAGAACTTTTAATTACGATAAATGCATTAACTTATATGTAATTGCGTTCCTCAATACGGAACTTGACTAGTAACCCTTCATTTTCTAGGGAAATATAACTCACGCTTCTTACATATCTCGCTATTTCATAGTGTGACTATTTATTCCAATTATTCAACCATACAGTTTTTTCTTTATAAAGTTATGAATTTTATCAGTCAGTATGAAGAAATTAACAGCCTTTCTTTTTCACTGAAGTGCACATAAAAAGTAGAGCTGGAAGATACCAGTGAAATCCTCTGCACTGAAAACATAGATGAGACCAACAAGTTAATTGTTAAGGCACACAATATATGTAGGCATGAAAATGCTCCATCAGCCGTGGCTTGTAACGATGATGTGATGAATATGAAGCAGATATCAACCAGATAGTTTTTCCTATACCATTACATCGTGAATGTCAGATAAACAATGCTCCCACTCATTATTCCCCTTTGGTGCAGGTATTTTTCAATGCAAATAATAGTTAAGTGATACTTCATCCCCCATGCCCTCCCGACCTTCTCATGGAGAGGTTTATGGATTTTGTTCCACTCTGAGGGATGCTTTTCATGCTGGTGGTTTTGAAATCGTTCCCCTAATTACTAGTGCTTGAAAAGCACTCCAAAAGATAGCGTTTCCTGCTGCCTGGGATTCTAGTATTGCATGGGAAAGCAACTGTATATAAAGTAGCAGTTAATTTCCAGCATGTTTAACCACGTCAGAGAAATATAGGGAAGGACTCGTGTCTCATTCTAGTTTCTACTGCTGACAGTCAGAACTCGCTTGTACACGATGTTCCTGCATTTTCCTTATGAGTCACAAAGTAACTCATCATGGGTAATATCACAAGAAGTTATGAAACTATACATTACTAGCAATTTGCAAACATAAGCCGTAAATCTTGAGTTATATTTATTATGAATATTTCAGGAATAACTGTTGTAACTTTGTCCAATGTTTAAACTGACACTTCACTAAGTCTCAATGTTGCTTAGTAACCTAGCTCAACATTTGGTGAAATTTTGCTTGTATCAGACACTTCGCGAATGTAAAATAGCTATATTTACCATATCACTTCACTTTCTTTGGGTCCGAATGAAATACCTCTTTTTTCGGACGGTTCACTCATTGGAGTGTCGAACACTTTCTGTAACTTCACTCTCTCCAAGTCCCCACAAACTCGTTCAGAGAATGGAACCCTTCGCCACAACAGAAACGTACTTGCCAACTCGCTTGCTGACTTGCTTGTGTACTTACTCACTCACGTATTCTAATTTACCAGAACGCTCGCTTATACAGCGCTTAGGAATTTCCATACAGATCCAGAACCTTAGAGATGGAGACACTTCTAGGAAATTCTGGTTATTTGACGATAGCACTTCCGAAGTTTACCTAAATACGCACTGTTTACGTCTTTATGTTCTAATAGCCCGGCTCGGACCTCCTAATAACATTATGTTACAATTGGTGCGTCACATTATTGTAAAACAGTTACAAGAAACATAGGTTTTACTAACGTTCTCCTTAGAAAGTAATGCTATCGACATATAATGTACCATAAACATTAAGTATTGAATTATGAAATAATGTAAATCTACAAATAAAGATAAAAATCGGATGCCGCTCATTCCATGCACGTCACTAGTATCTATTCTTAAAAACAGTTATTTGTGAGTTAGATGACCAACTAGCAATGTTAATCATTTGCAGAAACAGCTTCGATACGCATATCTTTGCATATATAAAAAGCATAAAGGACGTTGAAGCGATATCGAAATCTTTGAACAGTGGTCCCTATACTCTTTTGAAGTTTTACTCCTTGCATGACAATATACAAAAATACGAATAATTGCTTAGCTTATCCAGAAAAGAAGACAATTTAGATCCAGACTTAACAATAAGTACTTCAAAAGTAGTATGTGAAGAAAAGGTTTTATCGAACATAAATAATGTGCTTTAACCTAACCCAGGATTCTAAAGCCCATGTAGGGCCAGGACCTGCCAACTTACTGCCGGCCTCACGCCCACATGCGCAAGATGGAGGTAAGCGATCAGTCAACCAATACCGGGAGAAGATGTGGTCAGCATCTCAGCATCCTCCAGCCGGAATGTTGGCTTCTATCCCCAGGGCCGCTTACCTATCGTAAGTTCCTCAATTTCCCCATGATGCTGAGTGGGCCCCGCTCCTACACCCGGTACTTAAAATCCGCACACCATGGGTGGGATTGAACCCATGCCATTTACCGTGGCTAGGAACCAAGGATTGCTGCCTCAGTCCAATACGTCATGGCGCAGGACAAACTATGTGTTTTTCCAAGATATAATTTTTTATGTATTGGTTTCATTTTTCCATCTAATTAAAAGAAAGAGCAAAAATTCATTTACAATGAAGGAAACATCACAGGATATTCGCATAATATGCACAATGTATGATTTATATTTCAATAAAGATCACACTTTTGTACGCATTTTAATAAAAACTTGTGTTACGTCTCGTTACTTCCTCTACCAAATATAGCATTTTCATGGCCGTCCTGCTAAAGAATTTTTTTTTCTATCCACTTCATATTAATCGAGGTAAGACTTTGAAGAAAGGATTTCTCAACGCGATAAACTCATGTCCTCCTTACCGTACGATGTCTACCATGTGTAAGTCGACCACGATGAGTGCATTCGATGGGAAGAGGAACTAAACAGGCTCAAAATTAACGGATGGTAAACAGAATATGGGCAAATTTTGTTTTCATTGTGCATCTCTACAGTCCTACTATAGTATTGTCGCGAACTCGTTATCTACGATAGTGCGGCTTGTGTACACAAACAGCCGGCAAATAAAGATAGCTGAGATAAAGGACTTGCCGGCACAGATTAAGTTACGCTTATTCGTCTAGTGACAGAACATTCGATGTCGTGTTTATTCCAGAAACATCTAGTGATTGATACTGAACAGTCTTGAATTATCAATGAGATATTTAAGGAAGCGACGACACGCCAAGAGTCAGACGTGAACAGATGTTGTAACGAGAGCTGATGATGTAAACAGGTGTAATCAGAACGCTGTTGTGGTCATCGACCTTGGTAGGTTATGATTGTGTGTCTGATGTAATACGGCTACTGTGAGTGTATTTCTACGCAAATAAAGAACGATTTGAATTTCTGCAAATTGGACTTTTAATTCTACGAACCCAGAAAGTAACAGTATTGCTTCTCGCTTTCACAGAGCCCAGGTTTTGACGACGTTAAGCTTTGTTGACAAAACAGTGGACGACAGATACACCTATTCACTTAATATTATTTCCACTGTACTCCACACGTCATGCAGTATGCTGCCAAATGTCCTTAACCGCCTTATGCGCACGAGAGAAAATCATTTTACCTGACATCTACTCTTGCCACACTTGTTGGCCTACACTTGCGTCATTCAGGATAAACACGTTAGAAACTCTTTGACAATAAGGATAAGAATATAACATGTTTTTAAGAATACTACACAGCACACCTTTAATTATGTTATTTTTTTTCTGTAGTTGTTTATGTTCAACACATAAAGCTGTTTGTAAACAGTAAACACATAGGTGTGATTGTAAAGCTCAATTTAGTTTTCTATCCCATCTGCAGCTTTCACAGCGGTGTGGGGAAGTTTGTCCGAGGTCTCGGATACGAATCTTAACGTCGTAAGTTGCCTTAAGTATTTTTTCTCGGGCTGTTCTCTTATCCAAATATAGTTTAACTCCTCTCAGTGGTTCCCAAGCTGATTTTTTCATTTAATTTCCAATGTGCAGACCTTAATATGTTAAATAAGAAACTAAGTACGTTAAGAAAGAAGAAAAGGAAGTAAAGAAAGGAAAGAAAAGTATAAAATGCGTCTCTTAAAACATGAGTGAATTAAAGCACACTAATAGTAAACATCTAGGATGTATATAACGACATGGAGTTATCGCAATATGTTGTCAGAACCAGTAACAAAACAAACATCAGCCAATTGCCAGAAGTGTGAAAAAGCTGAGCTATTATGGTGGATACAGGATGAAAGAAAATATGCACGGTTGACTGCAATGAAACATGTCAATATTCCTGGTTTTCTATAGTAGTTCTCTTCATTTAATGTTGGCAGACTTCCTTGTTTCACACCAGCGTTGGGTGAACAAATTTGTATTGCTTTGAATTCAAGTCCGACATCTACAGATTAGCGTACGAAAACCGTTTAGGCTTAGTGGCAGGCTATAGGGATTACGGATTCATTCACCTGAATGAACGAAAGACAAGCTTCGTCATAAGAGTACCAACCAGCGGCTTGGCGGGTCCGCCTAATATTGGTTTGAAGCCAGAATCGGGCACACGAAAATTAGCAATGAACATAACTCCGTTTTAGGTTCAGAACTGAAAAAAAAGTAAAGAAGATAAAGATCATTTATACTGGTAGAACCAAGTGAGGGAACTGAATATGGGTTTGATAAAATCAATTTAGTATAACCTTACCAAAGTAGACTTTGCAATTATATGGGCAGGATTTTGTGTACTTAACTGCACTATAAAAAGGAATAAGAGTTCTGCAATCCTGTAAAAGGAGATTTCACTGATAAGAAAATGCAACACATTAAAATTCGCGTTGCTGCGATTTTTATAGACATCCCAGTGACTCTTATTCGTAGTCTTACAGAGAAAATTGGCGGGCTAATAACATGGCGCGGAATATTCAATGAGAAATGCCAGAATAGTCACTTGATTATAAAAAAAATCTTTCTCTAATTGGCTAGTTTCTATATTGACGTTTAGGCCATGTTTATATCAACGAAAGCCGATATCAACGGATTCATTAAATCATTGTTCGATGGTCATTTTTGCTACATACACTCCTCTTCCTGTAACCCATTGACTGTCTTTGTCTCTTTCACGGACCCTTAAATGTATGCGACTTAAACAGTCATGATCTCAAGTTGAGATTTAATGGACTGGCCAACCATTCAAAGCTGAGCGTCACCAGTTCGGATCCTGCAGTCAAATGTGCCTGATAAAGGATGGAGAGGGCCTAAATGTGATGGCACATGTGAAGGGGATTGCATTTGAGTGCAGTTGCTTTTAGTTACAATAGGAGCTATATTACTACGGAAAACAATATGGTTAAAATACAGAACAGCTACAAATACTTTTATGTATTGCTAAAGGCAAACAACAGAAATGTCACCTAAGGTGTTCTAAATACTTTATACAGAAAATGGGCACTCGATAAAACGGAGTGGTTAAGATACATGAAACAACATTTTATACTTATGGCATGTATAATGCTGTGAAAATAACATACAATACAGATGTATTGTACTGTCAGGCTGTGTTTGCTATTCCAAACATGAACGAAATGAGAGGATAGGGTCTGGTCACAGAGGTAATATCCATATGGTCACTGAGTCCTAGCACTGCTTCCACAACAGATGCCAAATGCAACTAAACATATTGATAAACTTTCTCGTCATCATATATGTAAACATTATTACTGTGAAATCCTTTATAAGAGGGTTGATACATCAATTGTTAAAGTGCTTTTACTCCTTTAGCCTCTTTGCTGCAGAACACTGGTGAAATCAAGGTAGGCAATGCAAGGTTTAGTATGCCCACCCACACCTAGAAGTGCTAGTGTATTATAACCTGGCTGATTCAGGTTTGAAATTTGTAGCTGTTCGGAGCTCTGAGTGTATAATGCATTGGATTTTTGCTGTGAATTTTCCTTAAGAGTCTCCATCCGATGGTTTTTCACCAGGAAATTATCACAGGGGTCATTAAACATTGTGTTATGTCTTCTTGAACATATCTGTGTTTAATGTTAGAATTTTCCATTCTTTATGATGAAGTTATACGTAAACGTTAGATAAGTTTAATATAATATTCCAAGTGTTAGCATTTTCATTTTAATAATTAATGGTAATGTATTAATCTTTAGCTATCTATGAAGATTGGGATATGCGGCATATGTATACGCATAATGAAGTTGAGCTGGAAGTGACTGGCAACAATTCAGATTGACCCAGCATATTACAATCTAAGTTAACTTCAGTTTCGGAAGTCGAAGCTATGAAATCGTTAAACACAGACTCTAAAAGAGTATAAAATTGAAGTTAACAGATATAGAATTTATTTCATCACGCTATGCAAATTCAAATTAGGTATCATTTTAAAGAGGTGTTATTAACAATTCTGTATTGGTATACATACACTAATGACAAAAATAACCCTTTGAAGTCAAACACTACAACGTCCGAAGTACTTTACAGTACTTGTAATTATTCCATGCATGGCGGACACGATATAGCTTACTCGTATGTATTATGCAAACAGACCACACTGTATAACACTAATTAAAACTAATGGATACGGACCTCGCAGGGAAGGTTAGAGTAATGGTTTTTAAATAGCCTTAGTACTATCAGAAAAGGCGAACCGCATTAGCTATAGGAGTGCTTTTATCCAATCTGTTATACATAACAGAACACGCAGTGTGCGTCCATGAATTACTAAACACCTCTGCGTGTGAAGTAAATTGAAACAACACCGATCGAATTTGAGATTTCTTACCCAAAACGAATCTAGTATTCATGATATATTACCAAGGAGTTAGTATATTCCATTTTAAACTTAGATTGGCATCACAACTAAGGCGTTAGCAGTAAAGCGGGATCAAGTTCCGGTATGATATTTACTCCACATGCCTCTGATTTGCTAAACTTAAAAATAAATCAATTCCTATGGATAGAGGTGGGATAGTAATGAACTCTACTGCAGCCATATAGGAAGTGACGATAGAAAACGTAGCTAGACACGGTGAGTGTTACGATGTTCTTTATTTCGATACCAGTCTAAATTTTATGAGAACTAGATACGCCGTGGCGTAGCGGGGTAGGGCTTTCGTCCCTGGTCACGGAAAGTGATCCGGGTTCCATCCCTCGCATGGGGCGAGGATTTTAAAACCCAGGTATAGGACCGGTGCCCACTCAGCATCGCGATGAAGGTGAGGAACTTACGATAGGTAAGCGGCCCTGGTCACAGAAACCAACGTTCCGGCTGGGGGATGCCAAGATGCTGACCACATCTCCTCCCCGTATCGGTTGGATGATCGCCCACCTCTGCCATGCATAAGTGGGTGTGAGGCCGGTAGTCGGGTTGGTAGGCCTTGAACCCCGTGGGGCTGTTACGCCAGTTGTTAGCTACACCTTTAAAGATACGCATAATGTGCATAATTACAGAATACTCGTGCTGTACTCTATCTCTCCCTCGCTTCCTCCCTCCATATCTCTCTCTCTCTCTCTCTCTCTCTCTCTCTCTCTCTCTCTCTCTCTCTCTCTCTCTCTCTCTCTCTCTCTCTCTCTCTCTCTCTCTCTGACTTTAGGCAACATATTTTACTCATAACATTTGTTTATTTTCAGTAAATTCCTAGTACATTGAGTGAGTGAATATGTGTGTGATGTTTTAGGGCCCGTCGACAGCGAAGTCATTTGGGCCATTCCTAGTACAGATAAGTTTAAGTAAAACATAAATAAAGTAATCATTGGGAGTTTGAAGTGCATATGTAGACCATTTTGTCAATGTTAGGCATATTTTTAAAAATTAACATCAGAATATATATTAACTATATGTGTAAACTGAGTGAATCCGCATTCATTTAAAAATACAATTATGTTTTGAGGAATACCTCCACTTACTCAAATCAACTGCGTTCGTTTTTGCTCGTTACTAAATGCTTGGGAATCAGAGATAATTAATATTAAAATAGTAAATTTGCAAAATCAGAGGACTCTTCTCCTAGTTTCAGCTTGCAGTGAATAACCAGAATTTAATCCCTTACGTGTACAACCGAAGCTGCGGTCGGTGACCAAAGCCGCAAATATATATAGTTGCAGCAATACAGACCACACACTACGAATAGTTAAATACCTCCACGTGAATCCATGACCTACCATACCTATTTCAAATCCCAGTTTTCAATAACGCTGCGGAAGTGGTTTCACCTTTTTATGCATTAAATAAATTAACAATTCATGTTCAATTACTGCTACAGACCTTTCTTTCTCTGTAGTTTAAATAGCACTATGAATTTTTTGCCTCACATATATTTTGTCTCATAGCACTGAACACATTAAACTTCAAAAATAGGCTAAGAATTTTATATTGGTTAGTTTATGGGCTCTATATTCAACTAATCAAGTCTGTAGTCCTTTCGCATTTGATAGTTCACACTGTAAAATCACCATACCTAATGTTAAACTTTTAATAGATATAGTCTGTCTCAAACTAGAACGCTTACTTTGGACGTATTGGAAAAGAGAAAGAGAGAGATAATGTAAAGTTTGTTGTTTCACTAAGTATTACAAAATGCATATAAGGTTTAAGGATTTGTGAATTTATTACATTTACCATACAGCTGTAAATAATGCATTAAATGGAATAATAACTTCGACCGCTTTTCCTGCAAGTGTTCAATGTGAGCACCATTCGTTACACATCCAGTCGATAGGCGAGTTCTTCCCAAAGCTTCACCAGTTTCTCTGGAGTAATTGTTGCTACAACTGTTTGAATTCTGTTTCATTAGTCGGGTGGAGCAGATGGTGCCCAAGGTATGTACAATATAAACGTCGTCCTTTATGAAACACTAAAGGTAAAAATGGCATGGCGTCAGGTCGCGAGAACAAGCTCTGTCATTCTGTCCCCTTCCAGCCAATTCAGCGTCTTGGTACAATGTCGTTTTAACCAATCACGTATACTGAGTTACCTATTCCAGAGACATAGGGCACCCTCTTTCTGTCAAATAAACTTTTCTGGTTAAACTTAGAAAGAGCCATAATTGTAGTGCATCAAGATAAGAAACATCAGTTACATTTGTTTCACTGCAAAAGAGTTATTTCACTTATAGTACGTTGTGTGGATTAGATGATGCCAGATGCGCACATTTTGGGTGCTTACATTTCCATTTAAGCGAAATGCTGATACATCCCTGAAGACAACAGGGTCAAAAAAGCTTAATTTTCATGCAGCAACATTTTGTTTGCAAAGTTGGTAGCTTTAGGCTTTAGAACTAGAAAGAACTGCAAACGATAAGGACGTAGGATGTACGTAAACGACTCCTTAAAACTCTCAAACACAGAGATCGCTACATTGTCTATTAACTGATTCCTTGGGTCTATACATGAAAGTCTCTCTCACTCGTTTGACTCTTCTTCAGCGCCCGCCCCTGTAGAGTAGGTGGTGCCGTATCTGCCTCACGTTCAAGAGGTCCTGAGTTTGAATCTTGTGAATAAGGCTTGCTCCCCATTCATTTATCGTCCAATAAGAATGTTGGAGTAAATCTTAATACGAAACGCACGTTGTATGCAACTACAGACTTAATATTTGCAAATTGTAAAACCCAAAGGGCTTTTAGTTTACTAGTCGCCAATTTTGCTAACAGAACTTTCTAATAAATTACAAAGGAAACAGTACAGGTCTACTCAACAAACATTTCCATATATTCTTTAAAATTATAAGTTAAATGTAATAACCACCACAAAGCCGTAATACACCTATACTCATTTTGAAACACCCTTACAATAAATAATTTAAAGAAAACAACAATTTTCTCTACTACAGCTAGCGATCTAAGAGCTTACTTATCTGTGTCTGTTTCTTTCTATCCTCTCATATGTCTACAACAGCATTGCTCTATGTTAAGAATTAATTACAATTAGCGAATTGGAGTGACAAAAAAAAATATCACAATTTATAACTATGGAATTTTGTGTTGTTTATCACCACAAAACTTACTTTTGTTTTACGTAACCTTTATATCCGTATAATATTTTAAATAATTCCATATAGCGCTTTAAATATCTAAGCTTAACTTTATATAAAGGTGTATAAAAATACGAACCTTTTCCAAAATTCCTAACATTCTGGAGCGGGAAGGTATCTGCAAACACTAAATTAGCTATAAGGGAGTGTAAAAGGAGCAAGAGCTTGTAAATGAGTGTTTTTTAAATAACAAAGTTAGAATTATGTTAATTTATCATTTCAAACACTTTCTCAGGATCCAGTTTGTTGATATTTAGAACATTGTTTAATATCTGGGGTTAATTTCACTTCCACTGCTTAGCGAGAATATATCTTCAACGCATATACATAAATAATAAGTATAGCGTAATATGCTAAGCCACAACATGTAGACCGGTTATCGACCTCTTTAAGTCGTAAATCAAAGCCAAGATTATTATTCTTTTTTAAGCAGAAGGGTGTCGTACAACTGCGAAGTGGCAACAAAAAGTAGCCGAAACATCATTATAGCTGCAACAGAATGATCACCAACTACTCTACCTAAACTCAGGAACTATATGCATTCTACCCTGAGATCACTAAACATAAGTTTTTCTCAGATCTGGTAACAGCTAACCACATCCAACTGGAATCTAATGGAACTAACCTCAAACAGTAAAGAATAGCCAACTTCCTTTTCTTGCAAACAAGTAGGAAAATAAAATTTCTACACTGTTTATTTGTGCGTGAAAAATGTTTCGAAATTGAAAAAAAAAATAAAATTTTCAAATTGGAAATAATAAATAGTTGCATAAAATTTTGCATTAAAATTACTTTATTGATTAAAGCTTCACGGGTGATCAGCCGTTTTAAGGTAATTAAATCACCCATGAAGTTTTAATCAATAACGCTCGCCGTGACAGCTTTAAGTCTTACATTAAATTAGCTTGTTTCAATACTTCCGTGTTTAAATCTTAAATGAATGGAGATATAACTTGCATTTTATAATATTTACAAAAATATCTTCTTAGCTAAAACTTATTCCTATATGCGAAATTAGGTGGGGGAGAATATAACTTAAAGAGCAACAGAAAGTAGCTTTAATAATATTCATACAATGGCATTAAAATATCTCTAGAGATTCATTGCATCCTTAAAACCAATGACGAAATTAACGGATGAAATATTTGTAAAATGGAATTTACAAGAGTTATTTGGAACACTTGCCTAGAGTTAAACGTGTTAAAACGATACATATACCATCCAGAAAGTTCTGCTACAGAATTTCCAATAAAAATATCAGTCATAAATAGTGATAATAATCTATTGCTTCACCAAAAAAGATGAATAACGATGCATCTGCACTGTGCATTTGTCAAAAGGTAAGGTTTGCAAAATCGATCAAATTTATGAGAAAAAAAAAGGAAATAAATTGAAACAAAATTGGAAGAAGCTGTCCGTTCTTTTTCTGAAATTCTTTAAAAGAAAATATTTAAGGAATATCTTAGCATGTATCTGAAGAAATAAAATATTTAAATATTACTTCTTTCCTTTCTCAGCCAACTCTCACCTACTGAAGCAATGATATAAAATTGCGTATACGAACTGTAAAAGCAAAGTTTAGTAAGAATGTGGTAATGACGTATTAATTATTATATGAATGCCCTAAAATTGGCTATTCTGAACATTTTTCTCTGTAGCGAATTCACTTCACAACATTTCTATCCGAGCCATCGCTGCCAGGGCTTTGGGATCCTGCTAATGCTTTTACTTTAGCGAATTCACTTATCAAATTAAAATATAGCAAATTCCAACTATAATTTCCTTCCTTACTTCTTCAAGTTACAATATGTCAGACTATGCTATTGATAATGTTGCCTTTTTTTATTTACTCTGCGGGCAGTGGATATCCAGTTTGTACCGGAAATTTATGTTTTGAGACTTCCTAAATTAAAAAAAGGCATTTTTAAAAATATGTGTGTATATGTGTGGGTGAGTGGGTTGTTGTAGGTGTGCAAACAGCTCTAGGGAAAAAAGAGAACTCAATTTTAAGTTAGACGTCTTCCAAGTATAAGTTAAAATCCAACGCATTAGCAGCCATTATATCTACGTACAACGACATGTACAAGTGTGTAATGAAACATATAATTAAATAAAAGAATATATAAAAGAATACAATTGTATAATAAGAGTGACTAGAAGAAGCTGGGCAAGTGTAATACACGAGAAATCCATTTCGCTATAGATCCCTTCCTCTCCCCCTCCCTCTTACGCATTCCTATGAAGAGCACCACATGACAATAACCAGACTTAAAAGTTTCAACAATAAAAGTTCTATGTAAAACTCACCTAAGTTCCTCTACTCATGCTGGTACAAATGCCTCTTAAAATGTTCACTTCATATTAATCGAGTAGATATGGCTTTGTCACATATTTTCTTTTGGGTTATAATGGGAATATGAAAATTATGATAGCCGTAAGCAATATTCAATACTTTTAGCAGCTGGACGAAATGTGGTGACTTTGAAATACTTCTTTCTCAATGATTAAGAGGGGAATAACGACTATCGACTACCTATTTGATAGAAGTATAAGTGTTAAATAATTAAAACCAACAACAAGGGATATCTCAGTAATGATTAAACCCACAACAAAATGATTTAACATATTTTTGCTTTAACGAGATCTACATTTCCCCCCCCCCTAGTAAGTTTTTGTCTATCTCATACCTTATTATGCAAAAGCAATTCGGAATGAAGAGGATTTCACAGAATGGGAACGCCATTCGATAAAAAGTCAGATGACGTCAGTATAATACATGAAACTGTTATAGAATAAAGTGTACATTATTAAAGATAAATTTTCACAAAATATACTTACAAGTACGTTGCTACCATATTACTGCAGCGGAAATTTTCGATACTGTGCAGTAAAAAGCCGATGCCTACACAATGCAACCAACATACCTGAAAGTAGAAGAAAATAGATTGTCCTTAATGCTGAAATTTACCTTCTATTACATTGATGGAAATAAAAGCTAATCAGAAATGAAAGTTACCAATTCTCTGATCTTCTCTTGAAAATGTTGCTGAGAATATACAATTATATCTAATATTTCAATTATTTAAAAACTGCCAAACTCAGCATGTTATATGTGTATTTTACACTTATGTACCCAATAATATCATATCAGTCATTTGATTTATGATACAAAACATATATTAAGGCACTTAAAACTAACTTGGAGGGTGAAATTATTTAATAAGTTTTTAAATTTGTTTCAATTCACCTGATTTTACAATGTATAAAAGGGCTGGTGTTGACAAATTAAGTTGTTTTCCTTTATATTAGCGTTGGAAAACTAAAAAAGTGTTCCAACATTTTTAATAAACAGTGTCAACACTCATTTTATGGATGTTACTAAATTAATACCTAAGAGCTATTAAATTTATGTGCACCCTTAATTTTCCATGACTGCTATGTTCATTGAAAAGTGTTGGCATTTCACCGTCGCTAACTTTGTCACGTATTTTGTCAAATTATGGAATCTCGTCATTTAATGTTTATTTCCTCCGTCGTAATTTTGTTGACACTTTTTCCAAATTCTGAAGACCTTATTTTTGCTGAACCACGGAAACAGCGTAATGTGATAATTCATATGACATAACTTCCTGTTTTTCTATTTCAATCACGAGCAGGTGGTCGCATCCGGACTTTGCTAAGTAATCTGAGTCAACCGGATGCTGAATTGCATTTAGGTGGTTCTAATAAATATGAATATGCTTAGGTTTGTTTGGAAAACTCTTACGAAGCATTTGGCACTAGATTCGTCTATTATGGCACTAGCAGGCCATGTTGAAAGAAGTAGTATTTAACGACTGTTTATTTCGGCAGTCGTGGATCACTTTAGTTTGGGTTCTCCGGGGATCACGCTTGAGCTTTGCGAGCCGGGTCGCTATGTCTCCCACCAGCGGTGGCTTAGTTACACGTCGCATTCTCAACCAAACACGGCTACAAGATAAGTTCCACATGGAGATGGGTATAAGCATGTAATTTGTCACTAAAATGTCACTCTCTTAAATACTTTAGAGTTTCTGTACTTTAATATCAATTATAGTAGCTTGCCAAATAATTCAAACTGAATGTCTTAAATTGGCTCCTGTTTTGTTCTGCCACTTAGCTGATTCATTTATCCTTTCAGCTATGCCCTTAGTTACACTATTATACATAATATTATGGTGGAATCACTTAAGTTACCCCATTGTTATACGTAACAATATGCTTCTCCTCCATCTTGTACTACTCGCATACACATTTCTAAGCAGGTCTGCTTTTGTTACATCCAATATTGATTATAAAAGTCTCACCTGTGTAGGCCCTAGCGTTGATTTCCCTGGATGTCCAGCTACTTATGCTCCACATTCATATTTCAATGCTGGTTTAGATATGAATGCTAGTATTATTTCCTTCCTCATAATCCTGTGAATATATATTGAGTATATTTTGCGTCCAGGATATCGAGCATGGCGTATTTTTCTTATAGTTTTAAATGCGATCAGGAAATTTCAAATATAATTTGGCTTTATGGAACAAAATTAGTGGGTTATGTTCTACCCATCTCCTTACCAATATATCCCTAAGTTTTATGTTAACTAGTCTCCCACCAAAATGTAGAACCCGGTGGATAAGTGAGAGTTGTGGTATATATGTTCCAGCTAGAAGTAACCTCCTATATTTGCTGTCTAAATCTATAAAAACTTCCTCATATGTAGTGGCATTACTCGTCGGCTTTGTGTGCATTACAGCTGCAAGTTGGGTGGCCTATATGAAATAAACTTGCCACCTCCCACTATGCAACAGCTTCCATTTCCAGGCCGTGGTGCAGCTTAGGCGCCGTCATGCGGAGAGATATATGGTCCTCATAACAATGTAATGAAACCTGCACTACTCTGTCATCAAGTACAAAGGCTGCCTTCACATTTTTTTCGAGCGTGATAAATGCGCATTAACCTCTGTGCGAAGTCAGTCAAGAAATAACAGGCTACATTTGCGTCGCTATAGAGCAATAAAATTAATGACGTACGTCAAGGTGTTAAAACACAGTATGAAACAACCATCATGAATGAAATGATTGTCGTGATTGCGGAACATTACAAAACTCCTTTGTAGTTGCATGTAATCCAGAAACAAATGAAATCATGCAGTGAAGGTAAGGAAAAAATATAGTACCTAGTATTTGCATTCTATAAATATGGGACAGAGATACAATTTGCTGTTAAACTTTTTACATGCAGATGGAATCACTTGCATGCTTGAATGTGTTGGGATGGGTACCACAACAAAAAGAAGAATTTCAAATACACCTTCAAGTAGACAGTATGAGATGAATTGCGTTGTTTGCGTAGGGAACAAAGATGACATGCTGTTACTCTGTATCCCTGACTTACATTATTAAAATGGTAGTGTGTAAAATAGGAAGTAGTCATACCTAAGGTGTGGGTGTCATCAGTAAGCAATTCCCAGCAATGTGTTCTTCGCGATCAAAGTGGACGACGTAGAAAGAACTTTTCCTAGCCTATTCAACAACCCCATTGCAACTGAGAGGTGTCATCTCACAATAAATTGCCAATATTCCAAGTATCTAGAAAATGGTATGTGTAGGATTGCAGAAGGAATACTACACACGTTAAAAAACGGAATGGCGGACATCTAAACCCTATTTTTGATTCGATGCTGATTTTTTTTGAAGTATCTTCCCAAAATTTCGTAATCTTTATTGTTTTTCCAACCTTGTAGTGTCTGTTTTTCGATTTCAGACATTATGATATTATTAGCAGTTAACAAACCATTACGTTATTACATTAAGTCACACAAATTATCTAATAAATTACCGAGGAAACGATACAGTAGATCATCTTCAATTCATAGAAAATTTGACCTATTCAAATCGATCACTATAGCCCTTCACCTCATAATTTCCTGACCATTAATCAGATCACTACTATTAACCCTTTATTTGGCAAATGATTTTGCTTCTTATGCCGGTCTTCCTATACTTACTAGACCGTTTCTCATACGGCTTTCTGCTCTGGCTCAACGCATTCAATTCGAATAGCCATGGTCGTTAAAGTGATATGCAATGGGTTGGCTATCCATTCAAAGCTAAACGTCGTGGGTTTGAATCTCGGCATCTGCAGTCAAATATGCCTGTGGTAAAGGATGGGGAGGGCCCAAGCAAAATAATCGGTGTGATGGCATGCTTGGATGTTGACGGGGTATCATTTGACTGCAATTGCTTGGATTTTGACTTTTAATACAAAAGCACTACAATGTTAATGTAAAAATAATATAATATTTACAATTTAAAAGACTCAAAATGTTGCCAGTATAACCGACAAAGGCCAGTAGAATATTATAATAAAAGAAACCGCAGTAAAATATTTTTAAATTGAATACAGTGTAATGTCGCCCCAGAGCAACACCGCCAAATAAAGGATTTTAAATGATGCTTATGGGAAATAAATCTCACACGAAATAGTAATTAGATAAACTCCAATTGCCCAGTTAGATAAACCATAAAAACACAACAATTTTTCAATATGAACTAAAATTAATACAATTAAATTATTTCCCAGGGATTAAGCATTCAATTCTCAAGCTCTGAGTTCGTAACCTTCTGTTTCTTATAGTCATGCAAAGGCAATAGCATTTCAAAGACACTATGTACACATAGAATACGCCTTTTTATATCAAAACGATATGTATATTCAAATCAGTTCCACAAATGTTATCTTGTTAGCCTGAGACCCAATATTTTACTAAAAATATTTTGGAGAACAAATATGAGGATGTGGCATGAAAATGGTACACTACAATTAATTTGAACTGGCAGCTGAGTAAAAATGCCTACTAAATAAATTAGTCCGTTACCAATCCTGAAAGGAGACTTAGGATGATGTTATACATTTTGAACCATTGGGGGTGCATATATCAACTATTGCACACATATAAATCATCTTCAGCCTTTCAGGTTTAGTATCAGACTGTATCAGACAGTATCATACATCTTTACTCAACCGCCGGCTCAAGTTAATTGAACTATATATATATATATATATATATATATATATATATATATATATATATATATATATATTGCGAACTGTTTACATTGCTCACCACTGCAATGACTTGCTGCCTGTATCAAAGCTATCATTTAGGATTTAGATTTGGATATTTCTATATATGTAGAATGAATAATATTTCAATCAAATATTTCCAAAGATCCTACCAGTATCAAAAGGGTAAAATAAATTAGTTTCAATAAACACAAGAATAGGTAGAATCAGACTGAAAAATTCAATGCCATGGCCTGGATCTAAACAACGGATATTCTGGTCTCCGTCCGGTAACTCTTAACTATTGAGCTACTATGGCCAACGTGTCGTCATGACATTAAATTCTTCAGCTGGCTCATGTGTTTCCCTATAAACCACTAGGGGCTCCCATATACATTGAGATACGCACCTTTTGTAGCGAGTTACTATGTTGTAAGTACTTATGTCCCAGGCTTTATAGTTACCACTATTGGGCTACATATTGGGAATTTAATCGTTCTTCCATACCAGCCGCGTGGATTTTAATAGATAGAATCAGACTGAAAAATTCATTGCCGTGGCCAGGATTTGAATTTAAGTTCAAAAGCGACCGGACAGAGACCGGAAGATTCGTGGTTCAAATCCTGGCCATTGCATTGAGCTTTTCAGACAGACTCTATCTATTCAAATCTTAGCCTACACACGGTTAGTGTGGAAGGATTAAATTTCCAGTTCAATAAACATAGTTCGGCGAAATACACTACTAAAAATATATAGAGTTTAAAATACCCAATTAATTTCAATTAACGGTTTTGCGCTATAGAGCATTTCACAATTATCTGTTACTTTTGGCTTGAATAAGTTGAATGTTATTTTTCAAAGATACTGTCAACTAACATTTAATTGGTTGTTGACAATATCAAAACAAGATGTAATTTAAAGGTCAGTATACAATTCTTAAAAAGAGATATTTGATTCAATTTATTGCTGGCACTCTTGCTCAGCTATTCATGGAAATATTAATCGCGATTAAGATGATTTAGATAGTCAGCATTCGTATATATTCTGAATGTAGACAATAGTGAGCAGAGAAATATAATAGAAATCAAAATATCTCATATGTTTTTAATATGTGTTAATTAATGCCCAACTTTACTGCATACGTGCCACAGGTCCGTAAATGTGGTGATACTAATGAAATGTAAAGTGGAAGGGAATTTGGTTTCCATCCTGAGTTTATGGTTTATCGTTTGATGACTAGGAAAAACTTGGAAAACAAGCTGAGCCAAGAATGACGGTCCTCGTAGAAGTTCGTTTCTTAACGACATGGGTATGATTTAGGGAAGAAAATGGTCTCAGGAACTTTTAACAAGTGTTTTTAACAAAGTAGCAGGGGAGTGAAGGTTAAAAAACACCAAGAGACATAAGGAAGTCGGAAGAAAGATGAACTTGAGAAGATGAAAATGAAAACTTCTGTCTGAATGATGCCGCGGGGCAAACTGCAAGTTACTGCAGAATGATTTGTTAAGTCAACTAAGCTAAGCGTTCATTTAACGGCCAGAAGACTCCCAAGGGAACCTCCTATAAACTTTCAGCGCCTCACAGACATGCTGTGTTTCTCATTTAAGAATCGCATTTTTTAGGAAAAGGAGAAACTGAAAAGGAAAGATATAATTGTGGTGTTGTTCATCTCTTTCTTCGTAACATCTATAGCCTTGTAAACTAAACTTTAGGCACATACTGGATGAAAACTAATTGACCACCTGCTTGCAATAATGGGGTAAATCACAAAACATCTAATTGAGCTACAGCTCAATAACACCTGTTCACAATAATTCGAGATCTCACAGATCTTTATTTGGTAACGTTTAGGAAAGTATTTATTCATATTTTAATGGTACCTGAAACGAATTGTAAGATTAATAATAATAATAATAATAATAATAATAATAATAATAATAATAATAATAATAATAATAATAATAATAATAATAATAATAATAATAATAATAATAATAATAATAATAATAATAATAATAATAATAATAATAATAATAATAATAATAATAATAATAATAATAATAATAATAATAATAATAATAATAATAATAATAATAATAATAATAATAATAATAATAATAATAATAATAATAATAATAATAATAATAATAATAATAACAATAATAACAATAATAACAATAATAACAATAATAACAATAATAACAATAATAACAATAATAACAATAATAATAATAATAATAATAATAATAATAATAATAATAATAATAATAATAATAATAATAATAATAATAATAATAATAATAATAATAATAATAATAATAATAATAATAATAATAATAACGATAACGATAACGATAACGATAACGATAACGATAACGATAACGATAACGATAACGATAACGATAACGATAACGATAACGATAACGATAACGATAACGATAACGATAACGATAACGATAACGATAACGATAACGATAACGATAACGATAACGATAACGATAACGATAACGATAACGATAACGATAACGATAATGATAATGATAATGATAATGATAATGATAATGATAATGATAATGATAATGATAATGATAATAATGATAATAATGATAATAATGATAATAATAATAATAATAATAATAATAATAATAATAATAATAATAATAATAATAATAATAATAATAATAATAATAATAATAATAATAATAATAATAATAATAATAATAATAATAATAATAATAATAATAATAATAATAATAATAATAATAATAATAATAATAATAATAATAATAATAATAATAATAATAATAATAATAATAATAATAATAATAATAATAATAATAATAATAATAATAATAATAATAATAATAATAATAATAATAATAATAATAATAATAATAATAATAATAATAATAATAATAATAATAATAATAATAATAATAATAATAATAATAATAATAATAATAATAATAATAATAATAATAATAATAATAATAATAATAATAATAATAATAATAATAATAATAATAATAATAATAATAATAATAATAATAATAATAATAATAATAATAATAATAATAATAATAATAAAGAGTGTAAAGTAACTTACCCCATTATTGCATGGAACGTTCAAAAACATTTAACTGTGTTCAAAATAATGAAATCAAACATTGTAATTTTACTGTACTTTTAGATATACGTTTATTTTCCCTTCCAATTGGCAACAAGAAACTTATTTACAAGTATAAATAATACTATAATTTAGTCACCTATTAATTTTATGTGTTTAGTCAGATAAACATGTCTCACTAGTCACCCTCACTTGAACTGCCGTCAGCTTGTCATTGAGGTTTGGTTGCTTGTTCAAAAAAATTGCTCATAAACATTTGCCTTCTTCTGTTAAGTAAGGGGATACGGATTTGACTTCATCTAATTTGGTCTTCTTAACACCAGTATGCGGTGCCGTCACGAATTGTATAGCTTGAAGCTTTTTATCAGGGTATATCTTGTACGTTTTTAATAATCCAATGTCACAGTAATTTTCATGAACAAGTAAAGTACCATGGGGCTTTTAGGATATCATCGAGCTTTGGAAAGGTCAAATCCTTTATTTGGTAGCTTCAACTGATTACTCTGCCTTATTGCTGTATCTAACAATGAAGGCTGCTCAGCATTTCTTATTATGTTTAACATGATTGCTAGACGTCTTGGCGACTTCTGTTTTTTTTTTTAATCTTTTGTGAATACGTAGAAAAATTTTGATCGCACTGGCAGTAACTATGTTCAGTGACAGGAATATGAGACAATGGCAAGTTTTAAGGTTTAATCAAACTCTATTACTAATTTTTTCTCATCATGTTTCAGCAGATCCTTTTTCATTTGTTGATAAACTTAAACTTTCCTATGCACCTTATGATCTCTGATTTCTTCTGGGGAGGTATTACCTTGTTTTACTTTGTAAATTATTGTGGATTCCGCCCTACAGCTTCCCAATAAGAATATTTATTAAATTATATTACTATATTCCAGTATAGTCCACCTGTTACTTCATTAACGAAATTTATATTGCATATATGCTTACCTCAATTTTTAGTTTCTTATTCACATTTCTCTTCCAAAGTCTCGGATGTGATAACGTTTTCCTTCCTTTCTCCATATTTATTTTCTCTTTTGTTTTCAGCAAGGGACAAATCATCTACAAAATCTGAATTTTGAGCTCATTTTACTTTGTTACGACTCGTAACAATCAGCTGCTAGACAATGAAACATTGAGCGTGTTACACGTAGAAACCATGTAGCATTGTAACAAAACACCTGTCGGCTGTTTCTTAGAAGTATAATGCTGACCCATTGTTACACAACAGATATTGAGGATTCCAAATTTCATATACTCGGCACAAATGGGGTAACCAGACTTACCCCATTATTGCATGCAGGTGTTCATTATTATAAATATAAGTAATACGTTTTGTTACAGAAATGACGGTTCTGGAATCTGATATTCGAGTTTTTGTAATTAAACTTATATGAATTGTATATGAATTGCAATAGATTTAATTTTTGAAGTGTTTGAATCACTTGTAACTGAACGGATACTAAGCATTCTGTCGAACATTATCTTTTCAGGTCACATTGTTTTGGTTTCTGTTCTCCTATTCTTTATTGCCTGTATTTACTAATTTACTAATTTATTTATTTTTGCTATTGCTTCCTCCTGTGAGCCAAAGCCACAAGAATTACAATCCGATAATTAAGGATTTACAGAGATTATCTCACCACATAATTTGCGCCCAGCTCAACCTGCCTGCAGGGAGGAGAGGCTTTTGAGCTTCAAAGGGAAACTACGGGCTCTCTTTATCTTTAATTAGATATCATGTTTAACTTTGTGACCCTTATAATTTGTACCGTATCTTGTGTTATAAACTATGTTACTTAGTAGGCTTTAATTTTTAAGGAGCACGTCGTTGACATTAAATATAATAGTATTTGTTTCATTCTTAAAACTTTTGTTTCACTTTGCATTTTTGCAATGTTCGAAACTTGCTTGAATGGATCAATACCCAGGGCAATACCCAGAATAATAGATGAATATAAACTCATAAATATCTGCCAGGGGAAAGCATGGCTATTATTGTATTATGTAAACTCCTGTAATGTTATGAAAATGTTATCAAACCTCAATATCAAATCAAAGTGATAAAAGAAAGGGAAATACATTTTTTCAGCTGAAGACGTTGGATTTGAACCCAACTTGAAGTGGCAGAGTGGCCAAATAACCTGTATAATACCATTTACCCAACGCTACCTTGCAAGGGAATATGTAACTATACGAATATGTAACCGCCGACCATAGACCCCACCTGGGATCTCAGCTTGTTTTTTTTACATCTTAATACAGTGTTTAGAGCTCGATTTGGTAGTGTTAACGCAAATAAAAAAGCCGAGTCCTACATTAAAATTACTGAATTAACTATAAACTGCGTTAATTTGTGACAAACCAGAACAATCTGCTTAATGCTTAGCATTTTTGACAGGGCTGTACAACGAACACGTGTTGGCTGAAGATATAAATCCGACCGGTCTCACTGTGTAGTTCTGCCACTTTGTATTCCAGTGTTATTATCACCTGATACATGTGATAAGTTGTTCCTTCAGGGGCGTATTTATAGGTGTGTGTATGTTTGTTTGTTTGTTTGTTTGTTTGTGTGTTTGTGTGTGTGTGTGAATGTACGCTAATGAATAAAAGTTTACAAACTCAGCCAAAGTTGTTACTGCAGCTCTCTGTGTCTGGGTTTGGCGTTTTTGGAATCGACATACATAGTGATTACTTTCTGTCTCGTACTGCACTTATGCACTGAGTTATCTACCCCTCCTCTATAAACAGTTCTGCAAACCATCAATTACACGACATTCAAGAGAGGCGTATGTCACATATGTCACTTAGCAGGTTCATAAATTCAAAAATAAATAGGGGTAGTCTCTTGCATTTCATTGATGTATGGGTCACTTGGTTTCTTTAGTATAGTCAGGGTAGTTTTATGTCTAAACGTTCCTGATGCCAGGTTATAAACAACATTTCATGGATTTGTTGTTGTTAGGCTGCAATATTCTTTCCATTATTTCATTTTTTCTCTTCTTATTCCTGACTGACACTGTGTTTTGACTGCTTTGTATTGTTTTTTTTTATCCTGGCGTAATAGTGCAGGCTTTTTGTTCTCTGGTATCTTCTCCATAACGCATTGAGTCTTTTCTTTTCCTCAATTGCAATGTCTACCAGGGAAATGTTTTCTTGGTGCTTGTCCTTCCCTTGCTTATTCTAAATGTTCTTCGACAGGTTTTATCAAGGATGAGCTGAAAATTTTCTACTATACCCTCTGTATCTGTTTCATTCCTTACTATTATGTGTAACTCAATGTCAAGTTCTTTTGCGTTGGTATTTTGTAGATTATACTCTTCTCTAATAGTTTCAATTATTTTGGCACCAAATAGTTTACTGTTGTTTTCTGTGACGATGAATCTGGTTCCTATGAAATTTCTCTCTCCTCCCCTCATTGGTGGTGTTTATCTCAATGTTGAATGTAATATAAATAATACAGGTCTTAAAATACAATGTTGTAGGTTGCCTTTTTTAATTTTTATTTATTTGTTATTTATGTATGTATTTAATTATTAATTTGTCTCTCTGTCTGTTCGTTTGTTCGTCTGTCCGTCTGTCTGTCTGTCTATTCATTCATTCATTCACTTTTTGTCTTAGTATGTTTCACGCAAAATACTGCATAACTTCTACAAACTATTCTAGCAAAAGCTTATTATTCTCTTTCTTTATGCTAAAGCAGGTAAACCTCTAAATTCACATTTACGGATTTTATTGTAGGATAAGGCAAATAAAAGATAGGTATTTGATAATTCAAGTCAGTAACAAGTAATAGCTCGTAGATAGAAAGATGTTTCACATAAATTGTGAAGTAACATTTTGTCCATCTCCTATGACATATCAATTCTGAAAAAAATTAATCTAGAGTACAGGAAACTTTAGAGAATCTTCCTAGAAAATCCAAAAAAATACATTAAATTTGTGATGAAAATATCTAAAGCAGATGGTATTTTATTAAAACTGTTAGAGCCTTTCTTAGGAAAATAGAGATTATAGGAAAAAATCCTCCACCTATAGGGTAATAATTTGGCGTGAAAGAATTTTCTTCAAAGTCCTCGTACATCTTTCTTGGAAGGAGTCGAACTTAAATCCCAATATAGATACTTAATCTTTTTATAGTTTTTAGTCGTTTAGTTGTTTTAGTTGTTCTTTGTTCATAGACGCCCGACACATATGAACCTATTACTAAAAATGCTTTTCTCGGGTATAGAGGACCTGAAAGGGAGTATTTACAGTGAAAAATTGGTATCTATTTTTTTGGTTCATTGCAATAGTATATACGTTGTACAAGCAGCAACTTACTATTTCATTGAACTGTATTTTAAAATTCAGAACAATAAATAATCTCTTGAAGCGGTTATTCCGCACAAAGAATTGTCAAATATTGTCTTATCCTGGTCCATATACATCGTGAATTAACAGTTCGACCGTCCCTTACAATTTACAATCAAAAGCTACTTTCAAAATTAAGGATGTTCATTATACATTAAATACTGTCTGTCCTCCACAAGAAGGGAAGTGGGGCCTGAAGAGGGAGAGGAGTTTGAACTACGTATTTATTCGCTCTAGTAGTGGATCTGTTTACTAAGAAACGAGTGTATGAAAATGCATATAAGTAACCCATAGTGCCAGATCTAATGTCTGTTTAAGTAAGTGCAGTGATAGGCATTATGTATGGGTGCGTTATGTAACAACACTGTATATTTTACATAAACCTAGTATCCGCAAGTTGAGCATAAACACCCAAAAGTGACTACGTTACACGTTCCTCCGACTTGTCTTCTTGTACCAGGCAGACAGCATATAGCAAATACACAAAACAGCTAACAGCCATTTTGGAGAAAATCTGAAGTTTCATAAACTTTAAAGTAAAAAATAGGAGTGGAAATATTTTTGAATAACTGGGCATTGCATCTTTAGAACTGAAATAGATTTTCGTTATTTGGCATTTTATTTTTGAGCTATGCTTTGCACAGACACATATACACACATTTGTTTCGAGAAAGCTTTTCTTCGATTCATACTTTATTTCCAGTAAACTTTCCACACCAAATTTTTAAGTAAATTAAACTACCTTCTTCCTCTTTTCTACTGCGATTAGTTAGGGGGGAAAGAGAGGGAGGGGGAGAGAGAGGGAGGGGGGAGAGAAAGCCAGTAGCAACATTTCAGTTGAGAAAAGTAAATAATCTATCAATTCAAAACAATATGTAGGAATATCTCAGAAATGGTTAATTCCATAAAAAAAACTATTTGGACACAAATTGTGACTTTCAGCGAGAGGTATATTTTTATGAAGTTAGATTATGCATGTCTCTTAGGATACGTAGGGGACTTGGCACTGGGACCAGTCTAAAATGAAATCAAATGTGTAGTGTTTAACGCCCGCTTTTGGGACCGGTCTACCTATTGTACTTATGTCCCAAGCAGGACATACGCGGCAGGCAGGAAGAATGAGGAGAGAGGAGACAGAGGGCGGCCGTCCATAGGAGCCACGGCAGGGTAGCTACATTTTACTTATATGGAATCCTACCCTGGCAGATCTGGACAATGGACTTTCCCCCCCCCCCCTCCTGTTGTTCGAAAGCGGTCCCAGCAGCCGGTTCGGAGACAATGACTTATCGGAGGAGAAAGCGGTTCACTCAGAGCATATCATCCTGACCTGCACCACCGAGACACCCACCGACACTTCTGCCCTGAAAGAGACCACCAGATGAGAGATAATGTGAAATCATAATGGAGGGACAGGAAATTCTGGGGATGTAGTTAACCTACCCAACATTTGTCTGGTAACTCGGGAAAGCCTCCGAAAAGACCTCCGAGTAAACCTATGGGTCAGGTAAATCGACCATGGGAATCGAACCCGCCTCCCGAATACGGGCCACAGATGAAACCGACTGAACCGTCCCACTCGTTATGCATATCTCACACAGTTAATGCGTTATATAAAAATCATTCACAATGATCAGGACTTCAAAGACTATTCCCCAAAACTCAAAATATATTTTTTTCGAGCAAATAACATATTTAGCACCCTTTATGAGAAAATGGAAAACATTGGGGTAAGGAGGGTTTTCTTGTAAATCGTTGTCTTTTTTATATAAAATGCCGGATTTAAATAGCGATTTTCCTATTTATAGAACCTTCTGTTTTTGAGCGATGCTTGTTCACACATCCTCGGGCAGGATGTGATTTATGTATTTGGATAGAATAAAATTCTTAACTACGTGCAAGATATAGATTAGATATGGTACATTTTCATGAAACTCTGCGTTATAAAAACAATTTAGTGTATATCAGCCATTTGGATTTTGGTTATTTGTCTCTCTCTTTCTCTCTCTCTCTCTCTCTCTCTCTCTCTCTCTCTCTCTCTCTCTCTCTCTCTCTCTCTCTCTCTCTCTCTCTCATTTTCTCCTCAAACAGAATTCACCAAAATATTTATTTTGTGTTATTTATGTTGTTACTTTGCTACCGTAACAATTAAATATCAAATTCTGATGGAATACATTTATCACTTCCACCTGCCATATGTAAGTTTGATAACGTAAAACAATAAACCTAATGGTAAGCAGCAATGGAATACATTGGTCTTGCAGCAATGGAATACATTGGTCTTGAAGTCTTCATGAGAGCTTGGCGACAAGTTTCAGCCGGAACCCAATATTACAGCAACTCGCAAACAAAAATACTTAATGAAGATAAATAACAGTGAGTGACCAAGCTCTCAGCTGGTCTGGCATAATAAAAACATCACATCATAAATCTTGCGCGGCTTTTAGCGTTCCCTTGGGCAAGACTACTCCCAGCATCTGATGAAATTCATGTAGGGCCGTGTTCCTGTTCCACCTGCATGTTCCATTGCGCCCTAAGGACCGGTACGTATGTCAAGAGCTATAAAGGAAACGTTGCACTACGAAACCTCTTGGAGCATGCTTCTCCTGCTTCCTTAAAACGCAACAAACCGAGCGGGATGGCTCAGGCGGTTTCGTGTGTGGCCCGCATTTGGGAGACCCGGGTTCGACTCCCATGGCCGACCTTCTGACCCACGTGTGCTTTTCGGGGGTTTTCCCGGGTCGCTAGGTGAATGCTAGGTAGGTTATTCACACCCAGCGAATTTCTTGTCCCTCCATTTATCTCCATTATCATTTCACTTCATGTCTTATCTGTGGTCTCTTGCAGGGTAGAACTGTCGCGGTTGTCTCGGCGCTGCATGGCAGGATGATATGCTCTGATTGAACCACTTCTTCCTCCAGTAGGTCGTTGCTGGTCTCGAAACCGGCTGCTGGGACAACTTTCGAAAAACAGTAGGGGAACGTACGTCCTACCGGGGGAAATTAACATCTCTCTGCACTGTCGTCGTAGCTCCTTGGGGCGGCCACCCGCTGTCTCCTGTCACCTCATCCCTTCAGGTACTATAAACCAAGACTTGCCGTAGTGCCGAATCACCTCCTAGTAATTCTTAGTACACTTAGGCGCCAAATAGTCGTATTGGTGATGAAAGGAAAATTGGTTCCCAATTTTTAGCACTTTGCGCACTCATTCGTATAAACATGAAACATTTTAGATTTATTTCTAAGTATAAACTGTAAGGGTTCAAAATTTGTAAAATGGCTACTTATAAAAGCCCAGCACAGAACAGATTTAAGTATATGTTTTACAACTAAGGGGCACCTCGCACACCGCGACCTAGATAGATTTAATGTTGAATACCAACCCCAGGAGAACGGATGAAACAAGGAACCTCAGCAGGCCACAGTCCATACACAGGAAGATAGATCACAGAAACGTGCGGAAGAACCAGTTCACTTATGGAGCTGCAGCAGAGAGAATGATGAGCAACTCTCACAATCAAGTTGAACTGCAGGGGTATACTTTTCCCTTGAAAAAAAGAAGAAGAAAAAAAGAGCTCACATCTCGTTTCGACACCGCTACACACCGCAAAACTTGTAAGCAAGCTTAAAAAGCAAATGGAATGGGGAGGGGGATGAATAGGCTAAGGGGGTAGTGGAAGAAGAGGAGAACTCCAGCATTCACCTTATCGAGGAGGGAAATCTCGGGCTTCGTTGGGAATTGAATCCGGAATGAAATGCGAATCTCCTAGGTTACCTCACAGCTACGATCAGAAGAGAACAAACAGCCGATCGTCATCGGATGATCCAAAATTATACAGAATAATGTGTAATCCGCGACAATTCTTTCGATGGTCATAAGGGTTTTTCCTAAAGGAAAAAAAAAAAGTCTCAAGACGAGGATGCACTCCTTTAGCCTATCGAGTAAATAAAGTTGGCGGGTACTCGTATGAACTTTGACTTAGAAGGTCTCAAAATATGTAGTAACTTTCAATTTGGTGTGGAATGCAACTATCATTCTGCTGTAGTGTACTGGAGATACCACTACAAATTTTGATACACCAGCTGTTAGTCTAACCCAAATACCTCCAAGATATCCTCAAACGTCATGCTAAAGTCATACTAATCCATTCTCCAGCCAAGGTCTCTCTAAGTACTTCTCTTCACGTATTCTGGACCATAACATTGCATTAGAACATCCATCTTTCAAGGAATATAGAGAAGAATTTTAAACTTATGTAGGTTATTATTAGAGAGAATCTCGTTTCTTCACTAACGATGGCTTCTTGTCGGTGATGGAATGTCTCTCTAAGATCGAAGACGAAATACAACATTACGGGATCCATAATTGCTATCTATCTATCTTCGTGCTGTCACCTCCAAGTTGTCCGCATTACACTGCAGAACTATTATAGAAATACCATTTATAGTTCCAACTTAACTAGTACAATTATTTACAGAAACAGTTGAAGTTTTCGTTTTGTACTGACCAAATTGGTCATTAAAGTCAATTAAAAACATTTTTCTGCTTCTTTATTATTACTTTTTCTAGGAAAACAGTGCATTCTTCATATACGTCTTTCCCTTCATCCAACTTATAACCTTTTGGTGAATGAGCCCATACAGGACTACACAAAGTACTTATAGACATTTATTAGCTCTTCTATGAATCCAGAACTCTTTCATATTTGTATGAGGGCTTCCTTTCTCTCGTCTGTCGACGTTGCTCCGGTCGTTTTCTTCGGTTTTTCCTCTTGGTCAATTTGCTACTTATGCACCTTGAATCTAAAAATGTCCCTATCTAGGATATTGTCTTGAGTGCTTCCTGCCAATTTTAATAACTTTTTACTTCCCCAATCCATTTCATAGTGCCTACTTTTGTTTAACTTCAACTGTCGTAAAATTACATAATATGTTTTATGAGCCTATTTGAAGGTAGTCGCTTAATATGTCCATAAAATGTTAACCTTCGTTTCCTAATATCGCTGTGGATGTCTTGTTTTATTTTCTTTTTACTTGTAGGTTTGTATTCTTCACCTAGAGCTTGTGGATCTAAAATTCTTCTAATAAGTATACGTTCTCCTTTTTCCATATTTTCGATATCAGCGTTTCTCTTCAAAGGTAATGCTTCTATTCCATATAGGCACTCTGGCTCAATTTTTGTCAGAGTTTCTTAATTTTGTATATTTAGACATGCATTTTTATTTTATACGTATGAGTAAGCCGATATGCGATTTCCATATTTTGACATCTGCTTCTGTTTGCTTTAGTTTCGATCCCATTTTCCTGAATTGTTTCACAAGATATTGAAATTGTGAAACTCGTTAAGTAGAGCTCCTCGGGTTACGAGCCGTGCGATATTTACAAAGTTGTTCGAGCTTTTAGCCATGCTTTCACTGCGGCTTTCTTCAGGAAGTGATGAGCATCGTCGTCATCGAGCATTTGGCGGACTGAGGGATGTAGATGTTTTTTCCGTGTACCTGTCCTAGAAAGGACTAAATCACGTAATGACAAGAATAAGGGGTATGAATCATCATCATCATCATCCTCATCATCATCATCATTATAATCATCATCATCATCGTTGTTGTTGTTGTTGTTGTTTCCGTTTTAAGATTTGCCCCAGAAATGGCTTTAAAAATGAAAAAGTTGAAGATTCTTTAATTTTGGTTACAAAGTATACCTATACAATGAAACGGACATACAACATGATATAGATAAAGTAATGTACATATTGGACGTGTACATACGATGGACGACCAGCTCCATAAGTGACAATTCAAGCTGTGAGTATGACAACTAAGGCTATCAGATGTGGCACATTCACATAACTACTTTACATATTCAACAGAATGCTTTACCGCACTAAAACGTATACATAGATGATTAAACACACAATTTACTTCAAATAACCATTAGTATGACATAAGCGTTTTCCAAGGTATCCGTTATTAATGGTGCAAACAGTTCGGTACCTCATCCTACCTTTAAAGTGCTGTCAATATTCACTTGTTTCTCGGGATTGCGTGGAAAGGTTAATGTAATTTTAAAGCACCCTCACGGCGCCCAGTGTTATAAAATTCCCTTTGTGCAAGTATCTACCCACAGCGAGTATGTAATTTATCTATTTGTGAAAAGTTTTATCTAGATTAAAATAAAGTAGATAGGAAGGTATGTTCTTATAAGAGCACCCCAGCCCCCAAAAGAGAAACTAAAATAGTCATACGCATTAAACGCAACAGAAGCTTTTTCTCTCTTGGCCATGCAAAAAGAAAGGTATTTCAAAGCCCTCACATAGCGTCCCACTCTTAATACATTTGCTCACGGCTTAATCCTATTGTATTCTCCGACTCCCACGTGACTTTTAGAAGAGTGGATATACTTTTTCTTAATTAAGGTCCTCCAATTTAAGTCATGTTGAACGATAAATAAAATGGGTAAAATGATTTTCAAATAAGCCCATGGGTCTTAGAGCTTAATTACCTGACATTCATCTTTCAGAATAAGGGAAAACAGAAGAAATAAAACCTTTTCCTCTGTGACCGAGATTCGAACTGCTGAAGCGAGCACAAACATGTACCACGATTAGCATGACTTAGATAAATATTGCAGTCTTCATAAAAGTTAGAAGACTTTCTCTACAATGGGTAGAGAAATTTATGTCAATGTTACACATACGCTTTTTTTCTTCTTTTCCTTTACTGATAATACAGAGAGAAAGGAATTTAAAAGCAACTACATAATTAACTTTCAAAGAAAGGTTGACTCTCGCTTAAGCTTAACGTAATTTTATGCCTATAAGGAAATGTGCAATACCAGTTTAAATGTGTTAACAAATCATATAAGTAAGTTTAAGCGTTTTATGGAATAGTTACTACAATAAGAATTGGAGAAAGTTATGTAAATGAAATACATACGAATTTTGAAAAGTTACAGAAAGATTCATATAAAACATCTCTATAATTGACAGGAAGGTGAGGTATTTGAGAAAAACGTGTTTTCTATATGAAATTCCAATGTGTGTTGATCCGATTTCAATTCTGAATAACCACGTGTAAGCTGTTAATTATTTCATATTTCTAGACAACGTAATGTAGGTTTAGCTTCCATGTATACATATCGACAGTCTTACTATATCGTCGAGCAGGATGTTTTGGAGGATCATCCCTCCATCCTCCATATAATTAGAGAGATTTTCAAGTAATTAAATTGATTAAATAAGTGAATTCTTTTGAAAGCACTTAGATAGCTTTATTATTAAAAACCTGTACCGCTGTAGTTTACACAGCAAACTTCCATAAATGAAATCCAGTTTGCTTTCAGTTTATAATTACGATGGGGTAAATAGTCACTGTGCATTTGGATGTATGTTGCCTCAGTTAATATTATCATCCTGACATCAAATATTAGCTATCTAGTAGCACATTCTATTTGTCGAATGAAATGCGTATGCATTCAGTAAGGCAATTGTGCAGGAAATCAGGTGTATATTGCTAAGGAATAATTGAGAATAGTAGTGCATGTGCACAATGGCTTAACTAACATCTCATTTTATATGTTAAATTATCCATAGGTAAACAATTAATGTCAATCCAATTTTTGTAGTACATCTAATGAGGATTGCCACGAAGATGCCTTTACTGTTACCTCCTCCGTTACTTGTTACTAGTGACAGATGTGCAAAATTTGGATACATACAAATGCTGTGCTAAACAGTACCGGGTAGGCAACGGTTAAAGCGAATACTTGCTACATATATATTTTAATGTCGCAAATGCGTTAACCTGATCAACATCTAAAGAACCCCCCAAAAATAATAGTTAATATAACAAATGAAGTCAATTTTCCAACGGAATGATTGTTTAAAGGCCCACGAATTATTGACGGTAATTTTGTAAAGTTTTTCATTGCAAATGAGGATTTCCAGTAACATTGATCAGCCTAATGAGAAGATGTATTTTAGAAAGCATAATTATCAAGAAAGGAAATACATAAAGATTCGACGCTAAGGTTAGGAAAGTAAGATCAGTTTTGAAATGGAAACAACGGTCTTCAAACAAAATAATTGATATAGATGTTAAATCCATTTCAATGGAGAAGTATGGAACAAAACAACGCTATTAGTCATTTAAGGAAGAAATATTAACATGTTAGAAAAATGACACTGGAATAGAATCCCAAGGACTTAGTAGTCATAGAGGAAATCTAGAAAAACTTGATGTAATACAGTCAGAGTTTGAGCAGACCTGGAAAATTTGAATAATATTAAATCATTCCTATATAATAGAATTCGTTAGCGTATTTTAATCAAGGTCATATACCTACCAGATTATTGTGACTTTGTGAGTTCGTGAAATTAAAACTACAGTTGCGCAAACTAAAATGTTCTTTATTTCCACCGACTTAAAGTTGGTGCACGAAAACACACACAGTTTCGTAACACTCACAATTACGTAACACTCGCTACTCGGCACCTTGCCGTATGACTCTCTCTAGAGCTGACTAAACACTCAGAACTGAGAACTGCCTGCGTCGTGCAATGTGTCGCTTATATAGGCAGATCGCTGCATCTCGAAGCTTCGCGGCTCGGAACAATCATACCGATTGTTCCAGACGTCAGGGAAAGCGGAAAGAGACGGTACAGTGGCTCGTGATGCTTTTCTAATCATGCCCTCAGTAAGTACCACACGGATAAATAGGTAGGTGTGGCCTGAGCAGTTTCCATCTCGCCCCTACCTGCCAGCTGGTTGTGCCTTCCGATAATTGGGTGACACTGCTCCCTCCACAAGGCTGGTCGTCGCGAACAGCACTATCGTAGCGGGCCAGGCGTTCCAGGTGTACCACCAACATCTTTCCCCGGGGCACCTTCTGGATGCCGTAGACCACGTCGTTAATCCTCTTCGCCATCTGGTATGGACCTTGTCATGGCTGCTGAAGCTCCGGCCAGCGTTCCTTGGTCCAGGTAGGGCGGTAGAACCAGACCAGGTCATCTTTCTGGAAACCAGTCTGTTTCCTTGCATGTCGTATCGCGTCTTCATGCGGTCGCTAGCCTTCTAGATGTTCTGGCGAGCCATCGCGTGCATGTCGTGGAGGTGGTCCACCAGGTTCTCCACATACTCGATCGCTGGCCGTTTCGCTTCCGGAGGGCTTCCAAAAGCCAGGTCATAAGGGCGGCGTAAATATCGGCCGAACATTAAGCTGGCTGGCGTCATCCCCGTGGTGTCTTGTGAGCCAGCAAGAACAGTGGCACCTTGACGTCCCAGTCTCGCTGATGGCTGGCCACGACCTTCCTCAGGTGTTCCTATAAGGTCCTGATGTACCTTAAGACCATGCCATCCGTCTGGGGATGTAAAGCTGTGGTGCGGGTCTTGTTAACCCCAAGTCTTTCTAGTGCCTCCTACATCAGGTTGGACTCAAAATGGGTGCCCTGGTCACTGTGCAGCTCTAACGGCACCCCAAATATGCAGAACACTTGCCCCACAAGCCATTCTGTGATTGCCTTTGCCTCTTGGTTCGGGATGGCATACACCTCCGTCCACTTGGTGAAGTAGTCCACGACCACCATCAGGTACTTGTTGCCTCGGTCGGACACAGGGAACGGTCCAGCTATGTCAAAGGAGATCCATTCGAATAACGCTCCGACGTTGTAATGCTGCATGCGACCCTGGCTCCTAGTCTGGGGGCCGCAATTCGCCGTGCACACCTGACACTGACGGCACCATCTGAGCGTCTGTTCGGAGCCTCAGCCAGTAGTAGCGCTGTCGAAGTTTTTCAATCGTTCGGTTGGCTCCCAGGTGTCCTCCTGAAGTACTGGCGTGCACTTCTTCCAAGACTTCTGGTACCTTCTCTAGGGAAATACCAACTGTTCTCTCTGCGTCTTCCCATCGGCTGATTCCCATACGCGGTACAGCACGCCTCCGATCTTCAACGAGTTCCATTGGGCCCAGTACGACTTGTATATGGCGCTCCTTAGTGCCATGTCCTCCCAGGTAGGTCTTGTCCCGGCCTCCACCTCTCTCAGGAGTGGCCCCAAGTCTGCATCCACCAGCTGCTACCTCCTCAGGCCCGCGCTATCCCAGCCGTCCGCACATACTGCCGTGACCACTCGGACTGCTGCGGCATGCTCCTTCTCTTCCACTCTTCTGCATTGGCCGCACTCCTCTGGGAAGAATTTTCGGGAAATGTCGTCTGCGTTATCGTGGTTCTTTCCTCTACGATGTTCAGAGGTGAAATCATGCTCTTGCACCCTCTGAACCCAACGTACTGTCTCGCCTTCCAGGTTCCTAAAGCTCAATAGCCAGTTTAGGGCGGAATGGTCAGTCAAGTGGAATGGCTGACCACACACAGGTACTTGTGGAAGTGCTCCAATGCCTTTACTACCGCCAGTAACTCTCGTCGGGTGACGCAGTAGTTCTTCTCTGCCGTGGATAGCATCTTGCACTAGTAGGCTATCACCCGCCCATGGCCGTCCTGGATCTGCGATAGGACGCCTCCAATGCAATGGTTGCTGACGTCGGTGTCCACAATGAAGGCGCCACCCGGTTGTGGGAAACCCAAAATTGGAGCACTGCACAGGTTCTGCTTCAGGTGCTGGAAAGCGTCTTCGGCGTCCTAGGTCCAAACTTAAGGCCGGTGTTCCTCTGTCAGGCGGATGAGGGATTTGGCGATGTTAGAGAACCCTTTTATGGAGCGTCGGTAATAGCTGCACAGCCCCAGGAAACTTCGCAACTCTTTCTTCTCCTTTGGGCGAGGCCAATCTCTCACAGTCAGCGTCTTCTCCGGGTCTGTGTCCAAACCGGATGCTGAGACTATGTGGCCCAAGTAGTTCACTTCCTTGCCGAAGAGCTGGCACTTCTTCACATTCAACATCAAGTTGGTCACCTGCAGTCTCTGTAAAACTTTACTCAGATTCTCGAGATAGTCTTCAAAAGTTTTACCGACGATGACATGTCGTCCAGGTATAGCAGGCAGGTGTCGTAAGTCAGTCCCCTCAGCACTGACTGCATTAGGCGTTGGAAGGTAGCTGGTGCATTGCAGAGGCCAAAGGGCATAACTGTGAACTGCCAAAGCCCTTGGCCTACCGAGAATGCGGACTTCTCCTTGTCTCTCGGATCTAGAGCTACCTGCCAGTAGCCCGACTTCAGGTCCAGGGTCAAGAACCACAGTAAACCAGCTAACGTGTCCAGGGTATCGTCAATCCGGGGTAAGGGAAAACAGTCCTTCCGGGTGACAGCGATCAGCTTTCTGTAGTCTACGCAGGAGCGCAGCTCACCGTTTGTCTTCGTCACCATGACTACAGGGGAACACCAAGGGCTGTCAGACTCTTCAAACACCCCCCTGGATCTAATTTCCTCCAGTTTGTCTCGTACCGTCCCTAGCTTCGCCAGCGGAACGCGTCTAGGTGGTTGCCGAATAGGCCGGCCGCCTTCGGTGTCAATGCGGTGAAGCACCTTGACCGTGCGGTCATAGTCACTATCACCTTGGCTGAATACGCGCTGTTATCTTCTCAGCAGTTGTCGAAATTTCTCCAGCTGTTCTGCGCTCAAGTGGTCGGCCGCCCTCTCCAGTAGGCCTTCTAGCCGGGGCCCCAGGTGTTGCGTCGGCACCTGCTCCTATGTCTTGTCGATTGCTGTTACGCTTACCATGGGCTCGCACGTTCACAACTCCCTACCGGCCTGGACGTCATGATTGGTGTCCGTTGGATTTAGCAGTCCCACTGGTATCTCCTCTCGGCACGGCAACAATGCCCTGGCTACACATAGTCCGTGTACAGGCGTCTTCTGGTCCAGCATCATGTTCCTGGATCTCTGGCTTTCCAGTCGCGCCGTCACCACCACCAGCTCAATCCTCGCGGGGACAACCATGTCTTCGTTCAAGATGACCCTGCAGATTCCAAGGCGCTCTTCGGGTTGGCGGCGTACAACCTCTTCTCCGTTGAGGCGCAGGACTTTCCTGCCAACGTCGACCGTCGCTTCGTGATTCCGAGGGCATCCAGTCCCAGAATCACCTATTCAGCCAACTTCGCGACGAAAACCCACAGACGTACGACACTCCTTCCCAAGGTCAACTTCAATGGGGCCTCCTTCTGCATAGACAAGGTGTCACCCGATGCCGTTTCAAGCTGGTATGGTCGGCTTGGCTTCCTCGTCGCCAAACCCTTCGTCATGTCAGGTCTGATGATGGGCACGGCCGCCCCGGTATCCACCTGCACGCGGTACGGCTTTCCTCTTACCCAGCCGTCCGCAATGAGGCTGACATCCATCTGACAGCTAACGGCGCGCAGTGTCACTCCCGGAGATGGTGTGGACGGCGCCGACGTGCTCCTCGTCACGCCGGGCCTTACTCGTTCTTCCAGCTGCCCTTCCTGGTGCCAGCAATCTCTCTCTAGGTTTCCCGGCTGTCCACATCCCCAACACAGGCCACTAGGTCTTCGCCGGCGTCCATCGGCTGGCCTTGTGTCTCCGGTGTAGCGGACGCTCCTCGTTCTCGACGTCGGGATAGCTGTTACCTTGGCCGCCTCCATCCTTAATGCTGCCGTTAGCGCCTCGTGGATGGTTTTATAATCGCCGAGCATTATGCGCTGACGAATCTCCGTGTCTCGTTACCCCGTCAACGAATATGTAGACAGCTTCCCGGGACACGAACTCTGGTCGGAGGTCGACTAGGACCTTGCTAGCCAGTTGTTCAACTGCCAGGGCGAACTCCTGCAGCGTCTCCCCTGACTGCTGTGACCTTGCCTTTAGCTGGCTGCGGTACGCTGCTGCTAAGCGGTGGTTTTTTAAAACGATTAACCAGGGCCACCCAGATGTCCTTGGGCGCCGCCGTTGTCTGTACCGCGTTCAGGACTTCCACGGCCCGTCCCTGGAGGCTGGCTATTAAATGTATGGCCTCCTCCTCCTCTGGTGACCATTTGTTGTGCTTGGCCAATGCTTCGAATTTACGGCGGAAAACCTCAAACGTTGACGCGACTTCATATTTCGGGTATTTGACGCGCGCCGATGTTGTGTTGTGACCCGGCGCGTCGGCCTTCAAATCCTTCAACCTCCTGCCGACGACGTCCTCCGTCATGGCGTTCAGGGACTTGACGCTGCTGTCAGCCTTTCCTTCCAGGTCATTGAAGTGGTTCGGTAGGTCCTCGACGCTCTCGTCCACTTGGCCCATCCGCTTGCACATCTCCGTCACGTCATCCCTCACGCCGGCCAACCGTTCTTCAAATTGGTGGCGAGAGCCTCGTTCGCCGCTTTAATTTCCGTGGTCAATTCGGTCTTTTTTTCCTTCAGTTCCGCTGCCAGGTTGTTGTTTGCAGCTTCCGTCTTCGCAGCGAGGCTATCATTCGCCCTCTTTATTTATTTCAGTTCCGCTGCCAGGTTGTATTTGCTGTCTCCGGCTTCGTTGTTAATTCGTACATCTTCTCCGCCAATTTGCTATTCGCCGTCTGCAAGTTCTTTTCCATTTTCTCGGTGATGTTGTCATTTGCCGTCTTCATTTCCGAGGTCCGTTCGGCCTTCATTTCCATCATCTTCACCAAAATGTTTTCCAATGCCGATTCCATGGCCGTTATGTTCGGTGACGTCATCCCACTCCTGACACCAGTCGTGACTTTGTGGGTTCGTGAAATTAAAAGTCCAATTGCTCCAACTCAAAATGTTCTTTATTTCCACCGAATTACAGTTGGAACACTTGCCGATTACATAGAATTACTTAGCGCACACAACTACAATTCGACAGTTCGTCTGTCACAGGTCCATTGCACGCTCACAGTTAAGTACAAATCCTCTGATACACGTACACCGTCTACCAGTCCTTCCGCTCACTTGGCGCTCCTCACGGCTGCTCGCCAAGAACTGAACTGACTCACCAACTGCAGGCCTTATATAGCGATGATCGCCGTTTCTGGAAGGTTCGCGGCGCGCACAATTATCCCGAGGTTTCCAGACGACTGGTGGGAGGGGAAAGAGACGGTACAGGGCTTGTGCCGCTCTCCTAATCATCCCTTCTGTTAGTGACACGAGACAAATGGGTAGGCATGGTCTGAATGCTTCCCGTCTGGCCTTACTGCCGGCCGGTTCTATCGGGAGTTCCGACGTTAAAGTGACAATATATTAACTGAGTTAACCTCTTTGCTAAAGGAGTATGCTATCATAAAGGAAGACAAATTTTGACATGTTATTTAAACTCTCACTAAAGTATGTTAGCAACTTTCTTCCCTTTATATAGTTATATAGCATGTCCTGCTAATTGCACAGTGAGTCCCAAACCAATATATCAAAACTTTCTTATATGAATGTTATGAAAACTTTTAGCATTGATATCCTATAGCTTTAGAAGAGCTTTGGATATATTGGATGGTAATTATAATTATCTTTTAATTTACTGTGTTTTATGTAGTCAATCAACCCATATATACATATATTTCTTGATATTAAATATCCGCAGGTTGTCCGTATTTCACATGCATTTTGAACTATGTAGATGGAAAGTAGGTACATTATTTCATAACTTCTATGTTTCACATTCAAGTACAAGGGTTTCGTATTTACAGAATGTAATTTATGAAATTACGCTATATGGTACTTCATAACTTCCGTCTTTAGGAACATTTTCAGAGATAAAAGAACTATCGAAAACAGTTGTGTGTTTTTGAAGTTTCATAGACATAAATGATCTGCCTTTATAATACTGATATAGCCAGCATTACGCCGTAAAAAATTTAATAAAGACAAATCTTTCATTCATTTCTGTTGTCAGAATACAAGCCGTCATTAGAGGTGAAGTCATTGATTAACGTATTGTGTCCCCATAGAAGATATTTTAAGAAATACAAAACGCTACCAATACTCCAATGTTGGTAGTGTTTTTTATTTGTTGATATTTGTGTTTTATCCAGTTATACATTTTATGGTTACAACATTTCTTAAAATATCGTGATGATGGGAGAGATGTACGGTCCCGAAGCGTCGATTTCTATTCGGCTTTTCACTTGGTTTGTTTCCCGAGAAGATCTTGAACATATGCTAAGGTGATAACAATAATTTTTTTTTTGAAATTTGGTTATTTTCTTGAAAGAAAATACCCAGATTACTTCGCAACAACACCCTGGTAGAGTTCTGATTGACACGAAGGAAACGAATGAGAAAAAGTAAACCTATGTAAAAATCTATAGTACACCTAAACTTTATGGATATTGCCAATGAAATTAAAAAAGCTACAAATCATATCGAACCAAATATCATAGCGTGGTAGAGCACAAGTGCAAATATTTCGTGAACGTTACAGACCTGGCGAGGATATTCAATTGCGGTTTAAGGGTTGCATACATCAACGGATATTTTGTGGGTGAGCTCCTGGCGAGAATTTCCTAGTGCCCTTGTGAACCACGATAATAAATGCATCACGGCTTCTAGGAAGGAAGGAGGGAAGGACCGACTGGCTATGAATATGCAAACGGTCTGTTTTGCCTTCCCTGTCTAGCTTTGAACTTGGTTGCATGATTGTAAAATCTCTATAAAGTCTCTTCAGGTCGCTTGTCTTTCGCTTTGAACTTACCTTCTGCCACATTATTCTTTCATTCCGCCTTCTAAGTCATTTTGGTAAAGTTTAAACCCTGATATATGCGCTGAAGATAATACTGAGAGAAAGTAGCAACTATAAATCGGTTCTTTTTACCTCGGTGAACCCCGCGACTGTTAACCTCCCAGTTGGTGACGTGTTCGTGAATGATCCTTAAGGCGATAATGGACATTACGTTCCTTTGTAAGATCGTAAACTCGAATGTCTAAAGCAGTGATATAAAATACACATTTTGATCTACAAATCCAAGACACAACAAACTTCATCATCATCTGAAACCACAGCCAATCAGAAGGTGTACCACCCCTACCTACACCATCTCAACTTTGAAAAATAAATGTTTTTGTTCTAAATCATAATTTAATTCAACAAGAATGCAAAGACAATCGTATGTTACTTGTAACTATTTATGACACCGTATCATTATGTCACATCACACAAGGATTTTAAATAACAATTCGCTTAACAGGCTACACTAGACAAGTCTTCCCAGACGAAATGTGGCTGCAGAGTCGCAATATTGTAAAAGGAACCATAGAGGTAATTTTTTGAACTGTCTTTTGACAACCTTATTCCTTACATTTATTTCGGGGGTGACTTGTGCCTTTGTTTTCCGAACTTACCTTAACAAACGCGATGAAAAGGTTATGATATGTTTTGACGAATTAACAAGTACAACCAATGTATAACTGGTTCAGTGCAAAACAGTATAAAAGTTGGAATGTCGTCTGTGATCAACATTGTGGTTGTTTTGTATTTATACGCCAGAAAGATGGTTTGATTCATTACATCATACCTATATAAATTTCCATGCGTACCTAAGTTTGTGAACAATTTGATGAAGATATTGTAGATTATGAGTCAAGGTTATAAAAATGTATCATTCGAAGGTACAAATGCAATTATTACAACTTAACTCACAAGAAACATTAATTTCTTGTTTATGCACGTGAGACACACACCACTGTAAAGTAGATAGTAAAGCGTTACATTGAAACAGCAAACTGTGACGATGCCGGGATATCAGTTTTCTCGAAGGGTCTAAAGTTCCCCTGCAGAAAATGGTCATAGAGAAAAGGGGAACTTACAAATTGTGTTCCAATAATAATTAGACCTTAACTGCTTTAAATTAATGTAATGGCTTTGCTTATGAAATTGTGTTCACCGTGAGCACAACTCTGATATTTCTTAGTATTTAAAGCTCACTGTTATTTATTGAATTATCATTGGCATAATTCTTCACTTTTCAAAATACTAAATCAAAAGCTAAAATATACGTTTGCTTCCTTCAGTAGTTATTAAAGTTTATAAACGTACTCACATTTTACATTGTCATTTCGATTTTAACATTTTATGCATTCTAATTACAAATTGATTCTCAATACCTGTGTAAGCTCTACGTCAGTATAGCTCCCTGGCTGTTAGTGAGAGTATGTCTTTTGGGATCACTTATTCTTCCTCATCCTCTTTGTCTCTCTTCCTCCTGTCTCTCTCCCCTATCCATTTTTGTTTCACCTTCTCAAAACATTTCCCATTTCTTAGAATTTGATTCTTCACTTCCATTCAGCATTTTTTGCTACCATTAGTCCTCGCTTGTGTCATTGGGTTTCCAAATTTAATCCTTGTAATTTCTTATCTCTTTACATGTATTTAAACAGAAAGCAATTTGTCCTTATTCATACACGTAATACATTGTACTAATTCATTGGCTCTAATCTCTTTCATAAGTAATGCTCCTGTCATCATCCAAGCTAGTCCTTCCTGTTTTGGGTGAGCTAATATGTTTCAAACCTTATGAATGATATTTATCTTTCAGAATTGTGACTTTGTAAGTTCATAGAATTAAAAGTCAAATTTGCAGAAATTCAAAATGTTCTTTATTTCCGTAGAATTGCACTTTGGACAGCCCTTACAGTAGCAGAATTACGTCACATACACAATTACAATCTTCCAGCACGCCTACCACACTCACAAACAAAGAGTTCACTTTCAAAACAGTTGCAGGCACGCGAATCTGTTCCAGTTATTACTCTGTTTTCGACTCTGTTTACGACTCTCCGCTGCTTCCTTTTATACGTCCATTGATAATTCTAGTCTGTTCCGTAACAAACAAGAAATCGAAACTTCCAGTCATATATCTTTATCTGTTTCAGAAAGTTTTTTGTGCACGTCAGCAATATCACAATATCACATCTTAAAATACCATATGATATTCTACACCATGGGTAGTCAAATTCAATATAGCACGACAGGTACACGGTTCCCGCCAGGACTGTCCTTTGTAAGTTCTCGTATCTGGCAAATCTGGCAAAATGAGAAAAATACGACTTTAACTTAAGCCAAGAATGTTTACTTCCCAAATTCTTTGCTGATTACCAAGTTATCTCACTATAATTAGTACTTACCTCCTGTGGTGCTGTGTTTCATAACATAGGGCGTTACACAGTACCAAAGAAATGAGAAAATATAGAATGGCGTTGGCTATTTTACACAAAACGTAAAAGAATAATGCGAAGGAAATAAAGAGGACGAGTGAAGACTCATCTGTCTCTGTGGTCTGATATTTAGCATGCTAACGCTTCCAAATCTAAATTCCGGATTCGATTCTCCATTGGATGATGGATATTTTCCTTAGCTAGGACAGAGTTCGTAGTGAATGATGAAGTTCGTGACCATTCCACTCAACATTTTGTGCATGTGTAAAAATTCGGTCAGTATACGGCCTATACCTTCTATACAGCTATAGTTGGGTCAGTGATATAATATCTAAATATTTTATATACTTTGCCTTATCTTAGTAAAATCAATATACCTACCTTTCTCCAAATTGGAATTTAAGGGGTCTTCACTTGTAATTAAAGACAGTGGAACATTCTGAATTACAGAGACAGTATATAATCAGGTATTCATTTCAAGCCCACTTAAAATTGCATGGACCTCGGCCGCAACCGATCTCGCAAGTAACCACGGAGTTGTTACAAAGGTTACTTGTTACATTGCTGTTTACATGTATTAGCAAGCAATCGTTTGTTGCACATAAGTGTTAATGGACAACTTATTTCTGTAATTTATTGCATTTATAAAGCTATACCTGAAAATGTGATACTTTATCTAGTCATAGGCCGTATTGATGCAATATTAAAATGTGCAATAAAACACAGCTTAATAAAAATACGGAATTTTCGATCTATTGAATGCAAAATTAAATCCCATTCCATACATAAAGGATGATTTTCTTACACGGCGCCATACCTGTAGCTCTAAACTACTGATTGTTGCCGAACCATTCCTTCTGCCTAACAGGAGAGCAATCCAGGTTGAATTAGCCACGTTGAAAGAAGGGGTAATGGAGGGGAAGTGCTCGCTTGACTCATTGAGTGCCAGTTAAGGATCCATGAGCTAGGATTTCCCATCCTTCCTAGAGCAATGAACTATACGAGTACATAAGAATGTAAATATACGTGTCTATAGGGGTGTAATTTCAATTGCATAATTTTAAAGAAACCCAAAGTAAACAAATACAACAGAAAATAACAATTGCCGATGAGCATTTGTTCCACAGGACAAGTCACCGATATAAACTTAGACTAATATTAACTGGCTCATAGACGAAGTTATATATCATCGTCATCATCATCATCATCATCATCATCATCATCATCATCATCATCATCATCATCATCATCATCACAGGAAGCATCTAAGTATGACGTAGATTCAAGAGATGGCTAATACACATACACGTGGCGTCTGGCGCAGCTCAACTCTCGCACGTGCTTTGCATTGACACTATCGATCCTTTTTCGACATACATCCATCCACACTTCCTGTAATTGCCTCAAGTTGGCGGACCTGGACTGGCGCAGGAGAAGTGCCTTTTCCAAGGAATCTCAAGTATGTTGAGTATGCTACTTAGTCAAACTCAGTTGAATGGCAGGATGGGAAATTCGTTATCGCATTCACATTCTCTTCCGTATCTTGATGCACCTAATGGTCAATACAGTACTTTGAAGCACTAGTATTCTGTTTTCTAGTTGTAGCAACATCAGAGAACTGTACTTAGAGAAATTACCTGTTGTGGTGTTTCATAGCTTACCCAATCTGAGTTTATCTTAAGTTTAACCTAAGCAGTGGCGAGCTAGCGAGTCAGTATAGCTCAACTACCTCAGCGAAAGTGAGGTCCTTCGGTCCATGTGATTTATTTTTCATTTTTCATTCCGACTACTGAAAAAATGATGGGAGTTAAAATCAGTGTAATTCAAGTTTCTACCAAAACGTAAATGACAACAATAAAAAAAATGTTGCATGATGATGACGATGATGATGATGATGATGATGATGACGATGATGTTGATGATGATAACAACACCAACGACGACAACGACGCGACGATGGTGAAGAAGAAGAAGAAGAAGAAGTAGAAGAAGAAGAAGAAGAAGAAGAAGAAGAAGAAGAAGAAGAAGAAGAAGAAGAAGAAGAAGAAGAAGAAGAAGAAGAAGAAGAAGAAGAAGAAGAAGAAGAAGAAGAAGAAGAAGAAGAAGAAGAAGAAGAAGAAGAAGAAGAAGAAGAAGAAGAAGAAGAAGAAGAAGAAGAAGAAGAAGAAGAAGAAGAAGAAGAAGAAGAAGAAGAAGAAGAAGAAGAAGAAGAAGAAGAAGAAGAAGAAGAAGAAGAAGAAGAAGAAGAAGAAGAAGAAGAAGAAGAAGAAGAAGAAGAAGAAGAAGAAGAAGAAGAAGAAGAAGAAGAAGAAGAAGAAGAAGAAGAAGAAGAAGAAGAAGAAGAAGAAGAAGAAGAAGAAGAAGAAGAAGAAGAAGAAGAAGAAGAAGAAGAAGAAGAAGAAGAAGAAGAAGAAGAAGAAGAAGAAGAAGAAGAAGAAGAAGAAGAAGAAGAAGAAGAAGAAGAAGAAGAAGAAGAAGAAGAAGAAGAAGAAGAAGAAATAAAACGTTATATTAAACGGAGGCTTAGTACCACGTGGTTCCTTTTACTAATAAGCTAGAAAGAAAAACAATGATAGCGATTTATAAACTTCTAGGCAACCCACATGGAATTCAACCGCAACCTTTAGGCAACCGGCTTGGAAATAAGCCGGCTTTAATGACCTGGAACGAATACAGAATAGCCGTAATAGCCTCGACCAGGACTCTCCTAGCCGGTTTGTACAGCCAGCATGAACTTACGTATATTATTTGTTGCAAATTTTTTGTTGCTCGTCAACGATTCCGGTATCACTTGTAATATAAATAATTTATATGTTATATTTTGTCATTAGATATGCTCAGCAAACCGATATTCCATTTAAAAGAAAATAGAATTTGATTTTCGGCCTACAATCAGCATACAATTTATTTGTTTACGTCCATAACTGAACATTTGAAACAAACTTTAAGAAACAAACTTTATGTATATTGTCGCTTTAAAGTTTCTACAAGCAAGAAGGGACATGCTCAAATGAAAATGTATTTGAACTTGAGCTTAACAGCTCCTCCAAGAGAAATAAACCAGCCCGTCGAAGGCAAATATTTACTTCGAAAAGCAAATGTGTTCAAGGCTAGCATATGAAAAATAGCAATCGTTTTGTAATATTGAAAGATTTTTTTGTCTATTGTTTCAGTGGTATAGATCACTCTATTTAGCATAGGAGTGCTGAAGGGGGACATCTCCCTCACCACGGGAGCTCGTTTGTAGCTACTATCCCAAGGAAAGAGGGACGAAATGAAGGAACTACTAGGGGCTGCATGCTACAGCCAGAGATGTCACAAAGACGTGCGGAGCTCCCTAGCACTTCTAGTATCGAAAACCCGTTCCGTTATTGGAGCTGCTCAGACAGATGAGTTCTTCGATAGTAAACACTTCCCTGTTATTTTGGTAAACGCAGCACAAGCTTCTATGTGTCATGAAATACAATTGCGTATAATATTCGTTTTATGAGAAAGTAATGACTAATTCAAGTAGCCTCTCTTTCGTCGGTGGACGGAAATCAGTAGTTCAAGTTATTTTCCCTAAGAACTGTTACTGAAGTAATAATTTGCACCAATAGAATCTGCTATGACCGGAAATATGCTATTGGTGGAGTTTGGCTGGGCATTCTGGGTGCTGTTTGTCGTATAGAAAACAAAATACTCTTGAAACATCTGCTAAAATGTCTAATCTATCAAATAAAATATTAATATAATTAGTTTTTTGGCAAAATTGCCCCACATGTCCTCTCAAAGAGGAAATTCATACTTTTTTAGGATTTAAGATCCATTTTGGCGGTTAGGTCATATCGCACAGTGAATGAATGAAAATGGGTAAAACGGTGCTCAAATGAGCCCAGGGTCCATAGAGCTTAGAGTTACGAAACATCTCTCTTTCAGGATAAGGGAAAACACCGAAAAGTAAAGCCTTTCCTGAACTAGCCTTACTCGGTACCTTTTCAACTGAGGGAGATACGCTACCAACTGCGCTAAAGGAACGTCTTCTAGTTACGCTTGTAAATAAAAACCACAATCACTGTATCTTAGTATTTTAAAGCTGGCTTATTTGACAGCAGTTAGAGTTCTGATGGCATTACTTCTGTTTTGCCCCATTATCAACCTCGTTTGTATGGCTAAACCCTCCCATGTTTCCAGTACACAGTTCCGTAAACAATAGAATATGGAATTTTTCTCTGGTATAAACGCGGTCCAATGAATCGGAACATGCGGCTGATGAACGAAAATCAGCAGTGCAGGTTATGCTCCCCAAGGACTGCTGCTGAAATAATAATTTGCGCTAGTGGAATCTGCTATAATCATGCTGTGGATCCCACACGCGGAAAACAATAGGGACTTAGCCTAAGTCAACCGAATTCACACCACACAAAAGCGCTGGACTACATCACCAATCCTACATATTACGGACAAAGCCAGCGCTTTGATTTATTGCGTTGTTCGGCGGAAGGGTTTTAAAGATCGCACCTCCCGCTATTAGAAAACTCATGCATATTAACACATTTCGCCAAGATCCCGCAAATAACGAATGTACGGCGAGAGCAAGAAAAACCTTCAGCACATGCATATGCATTGCGGATTTTGGTCAACATTTGTAGTAATGTAGTTTGAACAGCTGCCGTGCGGAAGAATAAAATATTACATTGCTCTGTAGTCAGAAACAGTTACAAAACCAAAACAATCTACAACTCCGCTGGTATTAATCTCACTCTTTCTCTCTGTACACTATCATAGGATTTCCAAACTTAAAAGTACACGTTTTTCGTCTCTGTCCACTAGGTTATTATTTAAATATAGAAACAACTGCATTATCTTATAAGTTTCTTACCATGATTTCGCCGAAAATATACTGAGATACTTCCCGAATAAAAACTAAATAGGTAAAGAGGGCATTTTATGCGAATATGTCAAGTATGTCTGCCTGTTTATATTTGAACAGCACAATTGAAAGACTAAAAGTGGGTTAAATACCAAATTTAATATTTCAGTTAAGTATATTCCAAAGATGCTCTTTAACAGTTAAAACTTGTAAGTATTTTATTACAAATAAAATACGTAGATAGAACATTGTGGAAGTAGGAATGACTACCTCATGTATAATTTTAATAACCAGTAAACCAAAAGAGATAGACAAATATTTATAATTTATGTATAGTTTTGAATAACCAATAAACCATAGGAACAAGACAAACACTTATACTTTATGTGTAATTCTGAATAACCAATAAGCCATAAAAGATAGACAAAAGGTTTCTCCACAAAAAATGCAGATCTGTATAAAATGTATTTTGAATAGATTTTTTTTCTGCATCAAGCAATTTGAAGATATGCTTTATTGTAGTTTTGAATCTTTATATACTTTTGAGCCTCTTTAAAGTGCTTTCGCTTTGAGATGTTTTCCATGATACATGGAAACAGTAAGGAATTGGAACATCAGATTACGATTCTGTTTGTTACGTGTCTTATAATTAAAACGAAGTATTTCAACTGTATCTGCAAGTCTATTTCTATTAACATATAATAGAAAGGAAAAGCAGGCTTTCTTATAAATATGCTATAGTAAAGGATACTAGGTAGATGGATGCGTAGATTTCCATACTAGGTAAAGAAAGATAGTAGATAAAGAAAATCATGTGAATGTAACACATCGCTAAAACCTGCCAGTGTTGAATATTATGCTCTTAGTAGAGACCTCACCACAGGTGGTGACACTGGTGATCGAGCGAAATTGAATGACAATTGGGATAACAAACTTGGCAATATAAATAAAAAGGAAACAACCTGCCATAAGTTTAGGGTACCTCCGCGGCATTTGTTAGTTACAAGTCCTTTTTTATTTTTCTATTATAAGCTGCATTGCCCCATATCCCATTACTTAAGCTGTATTATTCATCACTCTCTTTCATGTATAACTTGTTATTGGATACTGTACATATTTACAAGTTATGCTCCTATATTCAACTGTAATTCTTCAAAGTCTATTTCATTAACAAATCTAATCAATGCTTTCAAGTGTTGTTTTATTAGATCATTGTGTTTATAGGCCAATTATTTCCGCTTTTAGTTTCCACTCTGAGGTCCCTGAGTTGGTGATTTGGAGCATTCCCATAGAGTGTGATAAATGGATCTCCGTTATTGCAAGTGCAGCTTGGACTGTTGAATATTTTGGATTTGTAATAATACATCTTGCAGTAATATCGTTGTGAGGTTTTGTGTAATCGAAATGTTGAGCTTCGGTCTGTCCTGTACCCGTGGGAAAACCCTTTTTTTCTATTTCTCCTTTTATTATGTTTGACGACTGCTGTAGCCACTTTTTATACCCCTTTTATCTCTCACCTTCTATTACTGCATTGGGCACAAGTTCTGTTAAGTAGGTGCTTCTCGTTTTTGAATATGTTATGGTGAAATAAAATAGTGCCTGTACTGAAAGAAAAGTAATAGCAAAAGTAAAACCTTAAAGATGCGTTTAATTGACAATTTGGGCTTTCTACTTGACTTATTTTTACATCATTTACCGTATTTATCTTTATTTATGCCTACGGATATATTTCGTAATTCTAGTTTAATGTCTATCTCCTGAATGTGGTCTTCAGGACACTAAATATCTCAAAAATATATCTCTACCTCCCATATTCCATTGTCATTATTCGTAAATAAAACACTGCAGGTTTGAAAATTGTTTGCACTTTTATTGGGAATGCCTGGCAAAGGGTAAAGGAGCACTGACACCCAACACTAACTAATCATCAGAGTCCATTCAAAATCGTTTGAAGTTACAAAATGATCAAATTACAGAAGGCATAAAGCTAAGTGTTTCAGTTCACTACCATCCCTTTACTTTCGTTACGTATTGGGAGATACTCTCACTGTTTATCATTCATTGTTTATAAAGATTAATTAATAAGTATTTAGTATCGTATTTGAGTAATGTGAAATGATACAATCCAGTGCAATGTTGAACACAGGTAAGCTTTATAATAACAATTTACAGGCAATGACTGAGTGAATACTGCCCATCCAAAGCAAGAAGGCAAGGCAGAGGAATGTCCTAACACTTTTCGTAGTAAACAGATCTACTACCAGAGCAAATTAACAGTTCAAGCCCCTCTCCGTAGTCAGACCCTGGTTGCCTTCTTGTGCAGGGTAGACAGTACATAAGTTTCCACAAATCAACACATCATTAATCAGAATTTATTGTATATTGTAGACAAACATTTAAACATTCATTTTTTAAACTTACGAATTCTTATTTATAGCTATGAGATGCGTACAAAAATGTATGAGAGAAAGGCTAACGCTACTTTAAATCCGGACATTTCTAAGTTAATCCTGATGTTTATTTTGGGTCACGATTAATTTAATTGAATGTGAAACTGTTCACTTTCTCACAAAATATTGAACGTGAAACAATTTTAAACGTTTATAGCCAAGTGAATTACTCACAAAATACTGATGAAGTGATCAGGTTTTTCAAACTTAAGAAAAAATTTAGTTCCACACACACACACACACACACACACACACACACACACACACACACACACACACACACACACACACACACAAACACACACACACACATACACACATACTGAGATGAAGGGTGAGAAATAGAGATGTTTGAAGGGAAGAGAGACAAAAATAATGTTTGTAGTGGTTGAATGTAATGTGTACGAAGCTCCAAGTTAGAGTACTTCTTTTGTAACTAGGGAACGAAAATGTCAAATCTTCACATGATTTCTATCTATTCTTTCACAACCTTTTCTTGCAATTTTATGTTTCTATTTACTTCAAATAAACATTTGCAGAGCTAGTTTCATATTGTTGTTGTATAGACAAGGGGAATATAGAAAGAACCTGAAGCGATAATAAAATGGTTCGAAAGTGTGTCTCCATTTGCTGCCTTTGAAATTGCACACTCTTTCCACAACACGAGAAACAACTGAAAGAAAAATCAACACTTTAAAAAAGCATAACGCATCTCAAAATTCAAGTGAATGACAGTGAATCTTGAAAACCATTAACGATGCAAACCAATTTATTTCACAAAAAATGTGTACCTTAATAGAATCTGTACTTTCGTAAATATCGTATGCTTTACTAATGATACTAAATAACAGGAAATTCATTTAGAATCAAGAGAGCTTTACGAGGCATAATAGACCATTCAAGCTATAAATTGAAATAACTTAAATAGTTAGTATTTTATTGAAATCACTAGAGTAGCTTTTGAGAAAATTAGTGATGAAAACATTTCTGTGTGCTCTGAAAGTGTGAATATTGAGGTTCTCTCCTTCATACCTGTAGTAGCAACTAAGGTGTGATCGGTTTCCAGCAGCTTTCCGCTTTCGTGGTCACAGTGGTCAGGTTAGTAGGGGAATGTCTTGACATCTGGTGGTGAGTGCTGTTCACCAGCCTGCTGTGAAGGTGATGTATGATGGCTGAACTTTCTTGACAATATTTGTGCAGCAACTTTCGAAGAAGCTGAGTTTAAATAGAAAATTAAGGGCCTGAGGTTAGTATTTGGGTTTGCTATTCACAAAAACACTCATGCGAGCTCTTTCTCTAAGAATGCTATTTGGAGATGTTTTATGGCCCCTTAAAGGTACACATTTTTAAACATCTATATGTAATTTTTATATGGAATAGTATTATTTCTCCTTATTATCCTTACTAGGTAATAGAAGTCATAATACTACAGTTGCTTTATTCATGTCGTAAATTTCCTGTAAATTCGAAAATTCGCTGAATTTATTTAATATAGTGATCTGATAAGTATTAGATAGTGGTAGAGATGGCAGTGGTAGTCTCTTCTGCGCGAAGGCAAATTCGAACCCTCATGATAGGCTGTGAGATTCCCCCAAAGAAGTTACATGACTTCTTCATATGGAAAATCCATAACATCCAGTTAGTCTTGAGCCCAGAGCGCAAGTTTATATCCTAAAGAAACATCTCCCACTCCTGGGAATTTACCCGAGTCATTTTGCATGTTATGGCATGATATTCAGCAACGCTGATTGCATTACAACTGCATTAGTAAAATTAAACTTTTCCTTTCTTATTCCCACAGTAAAATACAGAGAGCATATTGCAAATGCACAGCTCTAGCGCACAGAAGGGAAGACATTAGACATAAAACAACGTGATGATGTAAGTCAGAATTTAGATTTTCAGGCTTTCAGGAAGACATTCCTAAGTGTTCAGTCGTTGACTCTAATTTCATATGTAGCAATTCCACCCTTGAAACTATGTTCTTCCATTGTTCGAAAGAAAACTTAGATAGGCTGCAAGCTTGGGCCATGGCACTCAATAGGCATACATTTGATGATAAAGCATAGTCTCCTATAAAACATTTTCGCTTTTATAGTCGACGTTTCATCAATAGTATGCCAATAATGTAAAATATCCTAAATTCAGATTAGCGGAAGACCTTTCCATAAAATTTGGTAAAGATACGACAGTTAAATCTGATCCGCTATAAGCACTACATGTTTGTGTTATCTATTCCACACAACACGAGGTCAAGTGTAGGGGATCACGCGAAATAAGAACATGACCAGAAATCATAATATGCTGAGTGGAAAATATTCACAACAGGCGTGCCATACTAGCTAACTATAAAAATTACATCCCTTTATGTCAGTTTCGTCTAGGGCGTTTCCAAATGTTTCTTTAAACTGAAGAAATTAAACAGAATTATAAAATAATACTATAGAATTTCATTTATTGTTACTAATGATTTAAATTTGGGCTTAAATCTGAGAAATATAACTGCATAAAATGTATTACAAGAACTATTCTTGCTGTTACTATAAATAATTGTTATCACCGCCACCGCCACTGCACGCGGACGAGCACACACACACACACACACACACACACACACACACACACGCACACACGCGCGCACACACACACACACACACACACACACACACATTGCTCAGAGTTACCGATGAGCATCATAAATACTGTAATTGATTCTCGCACTTTAACCTAGTGAAAGTACATTATAGCAATGTTAAAGGAAATGTGGAAAATTTGTTTTGAGGGCAACATAACGTTCAGAATAATGCATATTAAATTGAACACTGACACTACAAATTATAGATAATAAATTGCTATATCAGTTCAACGCACGGCAAGGTGTGAAGGAACTTTGTTTCGCTACGAACCACGAAGGGTAGTTCCTAGGCTTCAATTATCATGTGTAGGCTTTGATAATATACAATAATAGTGTAAGCAACCGAAAATATCAGACTTTACTCTACTTATGTTGAAGTTTATTTATTTTCGAGAGGATAAACTCCCTTTTTGGAATTATTTCAACTTTCATGAACAGCTATAGTCCTTTTTAGTTTCTTCGCTGCATTACTACACCCAAACATTAGATTCCTTGATTTCAGTATGAGTGAAAGCTTTGTTGTCCCATGGTTGTCCCATGAATATTTGAAAATATACGCGCGTACGTGTATGTGTGTGTGTGCGTGGGCGTGTGGTTGAGAACAGCATCCCTTAAACATATAACTTATGTTAAATACCAAACATGGTATTTTATTTGACTTCTTCCACGGATGGGACAAGGTTTTCGAGAAAATCCCTCACCCCAGAAGACTATCCTTAAAATGGAAAATTACAACGATTTTATTTAAAATAGTGTAAGCCTTAAGATATTTTCATGAGAAATTAAGTATAAATTTTAAATTTTCTGGGAATGAGCCCAGAAATTCTATACGTTGTAGATGACATTTGCCTAACTCGCAAACCGTAAGAGATAGGCAACGTCTCACTACAGAAAAAAATAGAGATCTATTAAAACATACGATTATGATTATGATTAAATACATGTAAAGTGAAACGGTGTTCATAATTGTATTTCATAGTTGCCCAAACGCAAAATCCCTTTTGAATCGATACCACGACATTGAGGTTTCACATCTCATCGCTCGCCGCAGCTACCGAAAGGAAAATTTACAGAAATCTTCGAGACCATCATCCTCACGGCCTCGAGACAGGAGAGTTCATCGCTTCTACATCAAGGTAAGGTTTGGCTTCTCCACGCGTCGCCACACCGAGGGAAACGCGAAACCGTTCGCGCCTATGGGGCATGGATCTCACGACAACGAATCCTACTTCAAATATGTCGCCGCATCGTGTGGCATAAATCTACCCTCACCAATATATCCACTTCAAGTAAATTCAAAATATTATTGATAACAAGGAAAATAAAAGAAGCTCATAGGTTTATATTTAAAAACAGGGAACTAGAACAAGTAAGTTATTCAAGGAGCTGGGAATATTTGACAAGTTGAGTTTTGACATGCACATAAAATAGGTCTCAGAGAAATGTATAAAACACATAAATGAAATAGCAAAGACACTTCACTGAAGTAGTACCAAGGGCAACAAGCCCAGTCTATAAAGCTGCTATACCGTGGAAAAGAGTGGAAGGAAGGAAGCAATCCGAGAAAGAAAACCCCTACTAAAATATTAGCGTGTAGAAAAACTAGAGAATATCAAAATTGCAAAGGCTCGTGGAACCTTGACCTGCATTCTGATAGCAATAAACCAATAAATATAACAATTCAGAATTACTAGAGGTATACAAAGCCTCACAGGTAAACCATCACTATACTCACACCGCTACGCCCCTGAAAATGTGATGATATAATGCCTGTTATATATAAACTTTTGCACCAAAAATCTGCTGTGGGGTAGACACGCAATGCTCCAAACTGAACACTGGTAAGTGCCACATGCGACCAATTGCAAGTAGTTGCTGGATATCCCTTGTCAGTTCTGCGATCCAGTATGGAGGATGGTGCTCCTTACGTATGCCATGTGTAGACCTGTGCCTGCCAGGGGTAAACAATGTTGTGTTATTATGCCTATATGTTCCTACGTATTCTGGACTCATTTTCGGGTACTTCCAGCAGCAGTCCGTGCCCGAGTTTTGGTACACACGTCCCACATGGACGCCATTAAACTCTGAAGCGCGTACAGCTGTGAGCATAGTAATACGAGGGATGGTCAACAAAGACTGAGACTGATTTTCTTTCCACAAATGTGTATTACTGCAATTCAATGTTTACAATATATTTTTCAAAGTACTCCCTCCTACTTCAATGCACATTTTATAGCGTTTCTGCCAGTCCTTGAACATGTGCTTTAGATCATTCTCTGTCAGGTCTTTGAGAATTGTTTCACTTTTCTTAAACACTGCTTCAGAGTTCTCAAATCGAATACCCCTAAGCTTTGCCTTTGGTGATGGGAGTAAAAAAGTTACAATATCGGAGCTATATGGTGGATGTGGTACACAGATAATGTTGAATCAAGCCAGAAACTGCATGACTTAACTTGCGACGTGAGGCCGTGCATTGTCATGATGAAGTCGCCACCCAGTCCGAGAAAGCTCTGGTCGTTTCTTTGCAATGTGCTTCCTCAGGGTAGCCAACACTGACGTGTAGTATGCTGCGGTATCAGTAGTGTGAGGGGGAACTGCATGCTGGTAAATAATTCCATTACAGTCAAAAAAATGTGATCATCATTTTCCCTGCAGATAGCATAACATTTGCCTTTTTTGGTGTTGGAGAACCAGGCTATTTTCACATAGTGCTGGCTTGCTCTCCTTCAGGATCATAATGATGCAGCCATGACTCATCACTGTTGATAATTGATTTAAAAAATGCAACCCCTCCATCAGCAAAGAGACGCAGCACTTCACGGCTTGTATCCATTCGCACAGCCATTTGTTGGCGAGACAACAGTAGTGGCACCCAACGAGCACAAACTCGGGACATATGGACATGGTCATGCATATTCCAATCCTATCGGACAATCACAGCAGCTGTGTTGATGTTGGCTTTAGCCACAGCAGAAGCCGAAACACTAGGCCCACCTTGCTTAACACTGACAGGTCAGCCATCTTTGAACCACCTTTGAACCACCTAAACACTGTTGTACAAGGTAGTGCATTTTAAGTGTACGCTTGCTTCAGATTTTCATGAGTTTCGGTGGCTGTGCGGTTTAAACGAAAACAGAATTTGATTGCGCTGTACTGCTCCTCTCGCGTCACCTCTACTGTCTTGTATGCGAAATGCACGTAGGGTCTACAAAATGGAGCATAGCTACCAACCTACCAATACGAGAGTGCTGTCACCTACAGACATTATACATAAAAACCCGCTCTTTTCAAATATCTATGTTACAGATACGAAACTATCATGGAAGCTACAGGAAAAAATCAGTCTGTCTTTGTTGATCAGCTCTCGTAGTAACCTTGTCATATAAACAGTGGAGTCGAAATGCTTATATTACTTGAAGTACCGAAATTAAGCAAGTGGATATCTAATAGGCTCAAGGTAACCTGCAGTGCAATATAGAAGTTTACACAGAGAGGAGCAGCAGCAGTCAGCTTCAAAATGGAGAACTGGCTAAGAAGTCAAATAGCAAACTTGCCACGCGTTGCTCCAAAAACAAGCGGATCAGATGGCAGTTTTACAGATCTACAGAAACAGAAGACAACAGATATCTTAATATCAGAGAGAAAGAAGGCGTATTGAACACTTATAACATCACAGAGTACTTATATAGAATCAAAACTATTGGAGAAATTGAGGGTAAGATAAAGATATTTGCGGAGCAATGCCAGAAACCAGCTAGCAGATCAATTAACAAAGGAAGCGGTGCAGGAAGATACTTAGAACCCATAATATCAAGGAAGCAGGAATGAGAGGGCTACGTAGGTGGGAAAGTCAATGGATCAACAAAAGGACTATCAGGAAAATGTTTGCCTTTCAGGGCAAGAACGCTTAAAGCAGAGAAATTCACTCAGCGCTTAAATTACATCTATTCTAGCTGGACACTGATAGACAAGGAAATACATCAGCGGTTTCAAATTAAGTGCATTTTGCACCTGTGAACAAAGTCAAACCAGTGAACAGTATCAAACCCTAATTGGGTTAAACATTATCTTACAGGAATTAGTGAAAGTAACAAAGTATGTCTTGAAAAATTGTGAAGCTAAATTGTAATCAATTTTACATATTGTAATTAGATAAAGAATTGCATGTAGGGCTACGATGTAATGGAGCATGCAGTATTAAAAAAGTATATTTAAAAAGTAGTCAATTTTCGTAGGTACATAATGCTGCACATTCCATGTCTGATTTTGTTTCTTATTTAACCGATTTTTCATTATTTCCGTTTGTTTTATTATCCGTATTGCTAGTTTCACAAAGATTCACTATACACATAAACACCCATGCCCAAGGCGGGACTTGAACCCACGACCCTCTACGCTTTAGCGACCATGGCTACGAGGACCGGCTATTTGGAGCTTGAACCTAAAGTTTATCATGACTCCATCATGTCTGTGATATTCTTGGGCTGCATTTTTCCTGGATAAAATGCAGAACATGTACAACTAATTATATATATTTTTATATATATGGTAAATAAAATATAAAAGTTTTGGTAAATATATTTTATATTATTAAAAATTATAATATTATAATGTTTTAGTTGGAACAGTTCCCAGAAAGAACCTTTATCACTCCATTGCATGTTGGAAGATGTAGTTATGTTGCTATACGGAAGCAATTCCATTTCAGAAGAAATGCCAATAATTACAGTTTGGGAACATTCCGAAACGCAGAAAATATTCTCGTTTCCAGTAGGGATGCATATGCTATACTTATAAGCCGTAGGACACGTGCTTTAACCGATTAGAACATATCGATGACTGAAATAAATAAAATGATGCTCAAATGAGCCCAGGGTTCATAGGGTTTGAAGTTGTTCAACATATGTACATTACCTGTAAATCAATAAATTCATAGTGTCGCCGCGAAAAGCACAGAAAGTTCGGTGCCGAGAAATAAGCACAGCTTGTGTACACAAAGAGCCTGCAGATAAAGATAACAGTCGGATAGTGTATCATTGAGATAATACTTACCGACACAGATAAGTGAGTTAATTGGAATATTCTGGTAACGTATTGATTGTTTTATAGAACGTTCGATGTCTTGTTCATTCCAGAAATATCTGGTGAATGTTACAGAAATCTCTCGAATTTATCAATGAGGTATTTAAGAAGGCGACGACTCGCCAAGAGTCAGTCGTAAGCAGTTAACAGCTGTAGAGTGATGTTGTAACGAGAGCTGATGTAATCAGAACGCTGTTTGTTATTGTCATCGACCTTCGTAGATTGTGTTGTGTATGTGAGGTAATGTTGTTACGTGAGAATTGAGCAGTGTATTTCTACGAAAATAAAGAACATTTGGAATATCTGCAACTCGGACTTTTAATTCTACGAACCCACAAAGTCACAATATTTTCAAGACAAAGTAAAATCCTGGAAAGCTCTTGTATGCCTAATTATGTAGACATAACCAAGTTTCGAAACAGGGAACCCATAAATGTGAGGCAGACATACAACCCTTGCAACACACCACAAGGTTAAGGAATTATACATATTAAAGGCAGAACAAAGGAGAGAATGGAACTGCTACTGGGTGTCATATCATCCCCATTCCTCGTAGTGCGTGTTGAATTTCGCAGATCACACTCATCCGGCTGTGTTTACATGATCTCATTAACCCTTGAACGTTGTTTGCATTCTTTGGTTGATAATGGATTTAATTTGATAACCCTTAGCCAATTACTTGTAGGTGGGCTATTATGTTATAAACAAAATTTTGCTAGTTTGTTACAAAGTAACCAAATACTGCCTTAATAATTCTCATGCAATGAAATATGGACGATTTTTATTGTTTCAAAGTATTACTAGTTTTCAACCGACTATGTGTCATTTATGGTTTGAAAGGAAAATACATTTAAAGAATCCTTAAAGCTCACCACCTAATTTAAGTTAATGTGTTCAAGAGAACGCATTCATAACTTCGAGAATAATTATTTCTGCTACGGAAAAGCATACATGCCAGTAGAGCTATGTAATAAAAAATGCTGCCTATTTCACGCTACTTTGAACAGCAGTTGTTTGCTCATCGTACACTTTCTTTTTATTTATGTAGTGCAGAGAAAACAAAAAATTAGAGAAACATAGGGGTGCGTTTTAAAATTGAAATAAAAGTACTTATACTCCTTGAAAAGCTGTGTTAGAAACGATGGATTCATTTTCCGGGAGGTCTATACATAAAAGGTTAAGTTAAAAATAACACGTATGACAGGCAGATAACATCCGAAACACGTACGGATGTAATAACTTCCTACTTTTCTATTTATGATCACTATCAGAAGTTTTATTTGTTATTTTTAATGTAAATAAAGTGCGAAGTTTAGAAATCATGTATTATAAATACTTCCGTTGGAGATAATATGATTCGACTTTAAAATAACCTGCAAGGAAATCCCTTTATGTAAGTTTAAACTTAAGAAGAAAGATCTAAATAATCATTCATTTAAAGCTACCGTATTTGAAAATAATTTATTACACTTGAATAATTTCCATATATTGTTAACGTCGGTATGTTAAGGTTTAAAATTCACTCAAATAATTTCGAAAAGCATATGACAGCTTTATCTTCCTGATACATTACAGTAATAGCAGTTCTCATCTTAAAATACATACTGCTGTGCAAGCAGTTATTTGGGGAGTTAGTGGCCAGCACCGACGCTCCTACAAATTTGCAATTTTTATTCGTATACCTACTCCATGTTGAAAAGAAACACTTTCATTTAATACTTCGATGTAGGTACAACAGGGATGCAGTATACTGACCTATTTCCGAACGTTTTGAAAGAAGGTCGCTGTAAAATGAACTTCAAATTCTACTGTGATTCATACATAACACTCGAATAAAATGTACGTGACAAGCATGATAGACGCACTGGAAAATACAAACCAAAAGGAACGAAAATATATGAAATACTTTAATTCCACAGAAAAATTAACAAATTGAGTTTTAAGGAAGTTTCTGTATTTTTTTTACAGGAAGTTAACGGTTGTAATTCTCCGTAAGCAAAACTATGTAAAATTCACTCAAATTGAAGGGAAAATAACTATTCTCAGAACCTCTCCGTATAGTAAATCAATACCTGTGGTATATAGCCTACTAACCAAAATAATAAGAGCGGTTTCGAAAGCATAATAAGGTGAACACGCTTCTATATAAGGTTAACTTTAAAATGGAAAGGTTTTGCGAATATTTTCTTTATCAACCTTGAAAGAGTTGAACTGGAATACTAGACTATTGAAAACAATAACATAGGTACCACAGATAGGTGGCAAAAAAGCAAAAATAACCGTATATCACTTACACATAGCATAGACATGTTTCTCATCTAAATGTCTCGTTTATTTTCCATGGGTATGTTCCTTTGTATAAGCCAATTAAACGGATGAAACCGTCACATCCTTTTATTTACAGATCACAAAGTAACAGCTTTTATAGCACTGACTCTGTACATTGTTTTTATATCGCTGTAAAGCAATTCAATATTGAAAAGCACATGCTAAAGAGTTAAATGTGTCACGCCACGGCTGAGTGCTTAGACCGCTTGGCTCTCTCCAAGATGGCCCTGGTTCAATCCCAGGTGACCGAAAAGTGGGATTTGTGGTGGAAAACATGGCGCTGGGGCAGGTTTTCTCCGGGTCCTTCGGTTTGTCCCGCCAGCATTCCACCAATTGCTCCAACATCATATTTCTCATCACCTTATCTCTCTCATGCTTTCAATTGAGGCGTTAGGCTGATCGCTCATCCCGGAATCCCTCTGATCAGGAAAACTCTGATCCTCAACCCATTGCCTACCTACCTCAAGGTTGTGCGCTGCAGCAGGCCCTAAGCTCCACTTAAAGGAAATACAGGAATTCATTAATTGAAAGAGTTATATAAATTAATTAATGAGCTGCTATGAAATAAACTTAACTGCACATTTATATATTTTGTTTGGTTGAATTTCCAAAGTGGTGGACTGAATGTGAGTACAAAAGCTAACAAAAACGTAGCGCCACGCGCCGGCGACGAGTGCGGTACACTTGGTTAACGCCTGCAGCCTATGCACACGCAATTTGCTAAACACTTCTGCAGAAAGAGTTGCAGGATGTGCACGGTGCTACCTGAATATTGATTCAAAGCGTGAACCTTTCCACGTCGATGGCATCTCTAATGCAATAGAATCACTGCAATTATAACGCTTCACCGTGCGTTTCTAAAGGCAATCAAATTCAGAAGGTACAAGTTATCGACTTGGGTGATTTCTATGCTAATTAGCACAATTTCATCGAGGTTTTCTCTTTTCTTTCCTCGCTGTAATGTGCTGAAATATAACGACTCTCATAGTCGTGATCGCTGAAGTGTATGCTTATTCTTCCGCTGCACCGAGGTTTAAGAGTTAAATTGTGAATTCATCCTACATAAGCTACAGCTAAAATCATGGAAAATTTTCAATATAGTTGTACAAAGAATGATTTAAAAATATATTTAAGATGTTTAAGAGAAGGTTATTTATATATTAAGCAATGCAAATAAGTAATTAGTGGTAGCCCATTAAAAACATTACTTCGGGAATGATTTAAAACTTCAAACTAAAAGAGAATAAACCAATGAAACAGAAAAAAAATATTCTTTTCTGCTTTTGAAAGTTTTCTAAATTGAAACACTCACATTAAAGAGCCTAAATGATGTATATGTTGATTTCTCTTAAACTGCATACACTCACCTCGCATTAATTGGTGTATTTATATGTATACTTTTAGATTCTATGTGTTAATTCTCGGCCCCTTCTTGATAATAGCACGAAGTTATTTCTCTTCGTTTTAATTCCTTATTTGTGAAATAAAATTATCAACTTCTATTTTATCATTCCGTACTTGATTTAATTTTGGTTTTTCCTTCATCATAAGAAGTAATATTCTCCTGATTTTCTACTTGGCATTATCTTTTGATTCTGTTTCTATAGTATTGGAAATTTCAACTTTACAACAGTTGTTGGTACCTATGTAACATAAATACTTCATCTTCATAAATGTTAATTACTTATAATCCTTATCCGAATTTTTATTTAGTTATTAAATATGCTATATAGGGTTACGTGTATTATTTTTGGTAGTTCCTATAATATTGTTATTTTTTGGAAATATGGAAGAGTAAAATATTTTCTTATTGCATCCCTATAATGGTAATGGACACGCACATTAGTTAAAACCATGAAAATGTACACCAGCGAGCTTCATGCGTTACTTGAGTTAAATCTGGCATCACTGTTACAGCAACAGCCCAGCTCTACACCTGCACAAATGGACAACGATATGGAACATTATGAGGTTGCTCTCGTTTCTATAGAAACTTTTCTAGTATTCAGTGTGGCTAAATTAATATTAACGAGCAATGGTTACCTGGTAATTTTCAGTTATATTCTGGATCCAAAAATAATTATTTTAAGGTCCCTTAGAGGTGAGGCGTTACGGATAGCTACATGGCTTTGATAATCCCAAGAACTGAATAAAATACGCATATATTATTTAAAAATTTATTTCAAGAGTGCACCCAGCGGGATAGCTCAGGTGGTTTCGTCTGTGGTCCGCATTCGGGAGGCCCGGGTTAGATCCCCCTGGCCGACCTACCAGACTCAGGGGTTTCTTCTGGGATTTTCCCGGGTCACTAGGTGAATGCTGGGTAGGTTAATTACATTCCCCCAAACTTCCTGTCCCTCCATTTCATCTCCATTATCATCTAATATCATTTCTCATCGGGTGGTCTCTTTCGGGGTAGAAGTGTCAGTGGGAGTCTCGGCGGTGCACAGCTGGATGATATTCTCTGAGTGAACTACTTCCTCCTCCGGTAGGTTGGTTGCTGATCTCCTTATCGATTTTGGGACCGTCTCCGGACCACAGTAACGGGGAATGTCTGTTGTCCTGGCCTGCCAGAGGAGGTTTCCAGCTAAGTAAAAATGTAGGGAGCCTGCCCTCTGCACTGTAATGGCTGCTTGACATGGCCACCGTCTCTTCTTGCCTCATTATTCCTCCCGGGGGATGCCCCACTTGGCGGCATAAGTTGCATTAGCCCAAGACTGGTTGCAAAAAAAAAAAAAAAAAAAAAAAAAAAAATTCCACCCGTTTCTCTATGAAATGGTAAACCAGAAAGGTAGCTGATTATATATCCGTCTCGTTTCTCTACATGAGCTTGCTGTTACATAAGTATATACACGAATATTGTGCGTGATAAAATGCCTCTACGTTTTGGCTAATAAAAGTGCTATAACTGATATACATTGTCTTATAACGCAACAATCTGTGTATAAGGAACACGCAAGAATGAAAGTGAATGGGGAACAGGACCAGAGTAAAGGAGTAAAGAGCGCAGTAAAGGTTAAAAATTTCACGGTCACGCATCGAATTAAGGCTCTGTAATATGGTTTAAAAGCTCTTTACAAAAAATGGAGTTCAAGTATAAATGTTAAGCCTTTTGTCACACTTAAAAAAGCTTAAGTAGTCGCACGAGGCTATAAATATCACATGATTAAAATAAGAAAAATTATACATTTAAGTACATGATAAAAACACAAAAATACAACAAAATAAAAAAATCCCGCTAAAATGAGTACTTCGAGGGTGTATCACATTCACTTATTTGGATCTTTAATTTTCATTAATTTAAAAAAACATTTTTATAGCAAAGACCTGTTAATATCGATTTATCCCTTTGGTTCGCCCATCCTCACCATTTCTTTTAGCTGTAAATTGTTCTCAGAGCAAGAAGTAAGTACTTCACAATTCTCGTGGAATTGGATGTGAGCTCCGTGACATTGTATCTGAGGAGAAGTGGTCACGAGACTGGGGTCGCTATCGCGAGCTGAAAACATTTCTTTTTATTACCCTTCAAGAGAGCTGAGCTTCCTTATGGCCGCATAGGGAAATTGTGTGCGATAGTGCATCGTTAAAAACCAGACGGAAGGAATCAAGCTGAACGTTATGGCACTGTGATTCTTATCTATCTCGGACACAAGTCGCTGACCCGCAGCTTATCGACGACAACTAATTGCTTTTCATTTTCTGATATTGCCACGTGTTAGCAGTTAAGTTCTGTGTATGTTGCACAGGTAAATTAAATTACCGGTCTTGTACATTTTAGGGAACAATTGGCAAAAATAGGCTGCCTTCAAGATACTGCAAGAAATATAAAATGAATGACCCTTTAAAATCGTGCATTATAAATGTAAATAAAACACTTAATGAGGTTAAAGTCATACCTAAAAAGGAACAGCATATGGTTAAAGTCAGTAACCCAGTGTTACCGAGGATGTATGCCTTGCCTAAGATACATAAACCTGGCAATAAAATGAGACCGATTGTAAATTTTATAAATTCACCCACGTATAATTTGGCAAAATGGCTAAACAAAAGGTTTAATACTTTTGATAGATTTAACAGCTTAAGTATAAAAAACTCATTTGAGTTAGTAAACAAGATCAGCAATATAGTATTGTCAAAAAATGATAGGCTTGTTTCCTTTGACGTAACTGCCCTATTTCCCAGTATTCCCAAGGAAAAACTTCTAACGTTTTTAAGAAAATGGTTGAGTTCTAATGATTTGGATAAGGAGTCAATAGAAGATTTTATGAAACTTACAAATCTGTGTTTAGATCAAAATTTCTTTACTTTCAATGGAAATGTTTTTCAACAAATTTCAGGAGTAGCCATGGGTAGTCCCCTTTCACCCTTTCTTGCTGATCTATTTATGAGTTTTTTTGAAATAGAAGTCACTAAATCTTTTCCTTCAATTTTTAAAATATGGTATAGATACGTAGATGACATTTTTGCCATAGTTCCTGAAAGATATATAGATGAGGCTTTAAACATTCTAAATTCACAGGATAAAGCTATCAAGTTCACAATAGAAATTGAAAGCAATGGCTACATCCCCTTTCTAGATCTAAAAATAATGAAAAATAACAATAAATTAAGTTTTGGCATCTATAGAAAGTCAACTCACACGGATAATTATATCAAAAATAAAAGTTTTAACCCTATGTCACACAAATTTGCTGTTTTTAATAGTTTGATTTACAGATTGATAAACATACCTCTAAATGAAGAAGAATTTAATGCGGAATATAAACATATTGTAAACACTGCTTTAATTAACGGCTTTAATAAAGATTTTATCATCAGAAGAATGGAAAAATTTAAATATCAAAAAAATGTTAATGATGTTTCCACTCTTAAAAAAGTAAAAGAGGACTATATTTTCAAAAAATTTACTTATCATCCGTGGGCAAATAAAAAGTTCCAAAAAATTTTCAAAGAAGTGGGTATAATACTAGCACCTCATAATAATTACAGTATAAAGAATTTGCTACAGTTTTCTAAAAAAGACAAAATTTCAGACAACAAAAAATCTGGTATTTATCAAGTTAACTGTTTAGAATGCGATAAGATCTATATTGGTAGAACCAAGCGTAATTTAGAAACCAGAGCGAAAGAACATTTTAGAAATATTAAATATAAACAGACCGAGAAATCGGCAGTGGCTGATCATTTTTGGTCATATAATCATGAAGTAAATCCAGAAGTTAAATTATTGAAACAATTGAAGGAACCGATAGATTTAATGGTTTGGGAGAAGATATTTATTTTGAAAAATAAGGATCGCGTAATGAATTTTGATATCCCTCCTATAGACATCATCAATAAGTTTGTGTTGTCCCCGATAGATGGCAGTTAGATAAGGAGCTATCCTTCAAACTCCGGTAGTGGTCAAGGTCAGTCCGTCAGTTAGTGGGTGAGTGTCAAGCTGAATGGCTGAGGATAAAGCAGATGTTTGCTTTGAAACCGGTCCCCAAGAGTTAAATAAGATAAGTGAAGTTGTGTTACTAGTGTTTAGTTATTATTTATAATATAAAATGAACTATTTTAGGTGATGCTTCATAATCAATCTAATTACAAATGGGAAAGAATATTTATAAATCAGGGACTAACTTATCACTAGGTACAATACACGTGTGAATATATACACGGTTTTCTTCAGATCGCTTCGACTTTTACGTACAACATTATCAGACATATAGTAACATAGTTAATGTAGCCAAAATTTAAGTATTCAAAACTTTATTTACACATTAAAGGTATTCTTCATAATTAATAATGGGGTAATATTAAATACTTCTTAGATTCTAAGTTTATCGTATAATTCCCAAATCGTAATTTATATTTAATTTGCAAACATAAATAAGCTTCTCTATATGTATTTCTTAATTTTGATGTGTTTAAAGAAACACTGTACACATGTTACTGAATTTAAACTTTTTCCGGCGATGAGGAACTACAGAAAATAATTATTTTTACGCAACTATTTCGTGTTTTAACTAGTGCCTCATAATTTTAATGCTTAATTTTTAAAGTTATTCTAAAAATTCCAAAATAATAAACAAGCACAGAAATCAAGTAGTTGTCTTTTGCACTACAATGAACCCATCAACACGGTCGATATTCACTAATATCAGATGGAAACCAGACTGAGTGCTGTGAGCAAACACCAAAATATTCTCTGCTTTTCTCTGATAATCCTACAAATAGTCTAGTAACAGTTCAGCCTTACTACCTTCCTCTGGATTTTACTGCTTGGGAACTCCTATGCTTGTTAAAGAGCTAAAATATGTGGTTGAAAGATCGTTTGGAATAGCGAAAATTGCCGGAAACGTAGTTCAGTTGCATAGTGTGTGCTTAGTGATCCCGGAATCCTTTCCGCTGTCGTAGAAATTTTTATCCAGTATACTTTCTATCCTCTGCAAGTGTCATATAATGTATGTAAGCAATGTAATGCATAAAAAATAAAAACAATGACAAATACACACGAGTTAACACCATCACCAATATACAATATTTCCAAAGCAGAGACTGCGGATGTGATCACTGGCGCTGGAGGCGGGTTGCAAATGGTGCAAAAGGACAACAGTAAACTATGCTGTATTGAGCTTAAAATAGAATAATCGTTATCGGTCACCGTTTCATGTAACCGTTAACTGTGACAATTATAGCTAAGTAATTGCTTTGTATATTGCTTTTACATTTCCAATGTGAGTAATGAAAACATTACATTTCGTAGAGTGATACGACTGTATCACGTGAAAGAAGCGTGGTACGGTCGTAAGATACACATGGCTTGTGACTCCAACACATCTATGATATCTCAAACACAATTGTACTTATTTTACTGGGTCCTATTATGCTAAATATAGCACGTATACATCACGAACAAGTTGTATAAGGCCTGAGAGTAGTATCGATTTCCATGAGTTGTTGTTACGGTTTATGGAGTAAATAAAGGAATGGGAAAAACTAGGTATCCAGTACGTATATAGCCATACATTTAAAATATAAACAGACAGCGGAAATATGAGTTCTATTTTGAACATTATGGGGCACCTGCTCAATAAGCATGAACTGTGCTAGGATATTTAGCAGAAAAATTCCCAGGTAAATGTATAGGAGAAAGTGAATCAACTACACGATAATAACCATCTTCGGATCTTATTCTGTGAATCAGTGATATTCTTAAAGATATGGTTTACAAAAAGCTCATGTTTGCTCTTGAGGAAGTGATTCAGTTCCTTAGGAAGGTATTCCAAGATATTTATAAAAATAAAGAACTTACAAGTTGTGTTTAAGTTTCAACTCTGAATTACAGTGGTATGTAAAACAAAGTGACTTGATGGCATGTGTTACTTCATAAATCTATATTTTATATTACATGAATAATAATCATTAACCCACAAATATTATATGAAATGTTGTACATTCCTATGTGCTCAAAATCACCACCTGCTGTTATCCATGCCATCAAAATAAAATTGTAATATGGGAAATAGAATTGTATTGATGAGAATACTATCTTCGATACCGCTGCAGAAAAAATAGATACACAAATATACATATATAAATATATTACATCTTTACAAATATATACATATATGCACATATGAAAACAGCGATAAGTTTATAGATAGAAGCATTTTCCGGGCTCAGGAGCCGTGGTCTGCTGGAGTTGGAAGATCCAGACGTTTCATTCTCTCTGCGGTGAATGGCGTGGTCTGAGTCTTCTGGGTGAAGTTTCAGTCACAACTGACTCACTAGACCGACCGACCGACCGACGGAAGTGCTAGCTGGCTGGCTGCATAAAGACAGAAAGTTCTAGCTGCGTGCCCACCCGTTTAGGGTTTTACCGCAGGTAAGGATTTTCTTTTAGTGATTTTGTAGGATGTGTTGTGGGTTTTGAGGTAATTTTTTTTTTCCGAGGTTACAACTTTTATGTATCTTCAGGTTGTGGGAAACTGACTCACTAGCATCGTATCGCAAGTACTGGCAGGCTGTGTTAGCCCGAAGATTGTTGCTTGTGCCCACCCAGGATAGGGTTTAACCACAAATAGGATTTTCTTTTCAGTGTGGTTAAGGATGGCTGTTTTTGTTTGAGGATGGTGGATTGATTTCAGGGTAGTTTAGTACTCCTCTAAGAAGGATAGAATGCTTTCTTTTAGCACCCTGGCGTTGAAGGATTTATTTTTGATGTTGAATTGATTTTTTTAAATTTTGAGACCAACTAGAGGGCTGACTCACTAGTTGGAGAAGTGGCCGTATTTATACCTGTCTGCCGTCTCGTGCTTGGCTCGGCTGGCGCTGCGTGGGAGGGGGTGGAGGTAGGCGAGAACTAGCTGCTCCAGTGCAGTCGGAACTTGATTGGTTCACGTGTATTCTGTGATTATTAAAGTGTTAGATCCGCTCAAGGATCGGACGCCAGTTTTTATTTAGTTTTAAAGCTTCGTCCTACCTGTTAAAATTGTAGGGGTGTTTGTAAATTTCTATGGCTTCCCGTTGTAATCTGGTGTGATAGTATGGCTTAGATGAGAGAACTGATGTTTCCTGGTATTGAATAATATGTTCACCTTCTGCCCAAAGTGCATGTTCAGCAACTGCGGACTTCTCGGGGTAGCCAGCTCCAGCAGACCACGGCTCCTGAACCCGGAAAATTCTCCTATCTACAAATTAGATTCCGGCCCTGAAAGCTTACGACTACTCAGTGATAAGTTTATTACTAGGCTACATTAAAGAAATTGACAAAAGACAAATATGAAATAAATAGACATAATACGCGTAAATGAAAATATTATACTGAGGGACACAAACATTTTAATTGAAAAAAAACTGTAAAAAATAACATCTTATGTGCTAAATTCTCATGACTTTCCTAACCAATATTTTCTATTTTAAGTACACCAACCAAAAAAAAACTGACCTTGTGAAGGCTTATTTTGCTATACCCGTCTTATTAATACATTTATTCATATAAGAATATATAAAAAATATATAATATATTGTATATAATATTATAATATTATTATATATAATATATAAGGAATGTAAGAAACCCAATCGATATTCAGATATTTAAAAGCAAGTCGCTATATGCCTCCCGTGCTTTCTTAATGAAACTGTGAGAAAATGAAATAGTAATAACACTTTAAAACAGTTGCAAAATAATTAAAATTTGTTTTCATTTTACGACAGTTTGAAAATTGTTTACTCACTTTATTGTTACATTCACACATAAATACAATTACAAACATTCATTCCTAGGTAAGATTCAAATCCGCGATCCCCTGCTCCACGAAGCAACGAAGCTAGTATTTGAGCGAGCACGACCAAGAAGATCGCATAGAGCTCAAACCAATAATAATGGCAGAAAATGCTTAATGATATGATCTCTATGATTTATATAGAACTGCAAATTTTTTCATAAAATTTTTACTACCTTCTAAATGTTTACATAAAATTACATACATTTTCTTCCGAATAAAAGTACGCTTTCAGGCTGTTCCCATTAAATTAAAAGTAAACGTTGTATTTGTCACGTAAATATTAGAAGCCTATTTTATTTTAATCAGAATCATTACCGGAATCTTCCATAAAATAAAACCAAACTTAAAGAAAGCTATAGAGGATAGTCAGGAAGGTTTGCTGAAAACTTTCGTGTTGCATTTTTGAAAGTTACCGAACCTGAATACCAAATTTGACAGATGTACCTTTTGCTATTCACAAATAAACATAAAATCGCGCACACATGGAGATCTTTCTAAATATGCTTCATGTGGAGTCAACTCACATTTACCCTGAAATCTCGATATATAAAAGAATAATACGACCGAATAGGTGACGTTGCTACCTTCTAGATATATCGCAAAGAACATAATAATGCTTACCCAGGTTAGTGTTAAGAGTATCAAAATCAGCCACCCCTCGAGAGCAACATTACAATTGCAGCCGGGACATGTACATTTATCATTCCCCAAAACAATTTCCTTTGCCCTATATTCAAGCTATTTTCTGCTCTGTTAATGCTGTTAGATATTATAGCTGAAACTACTTGAAGGTTGAAAATGGAACTACTCAAACGATAGTGTCATGTTTAGGTACTGTCGTTTCAAAGATCAGCGAATACTCTAATGGTCCATAGTCCCCAAACTCCAAATATCAAAACTATGTTCCATATGCATTAACAACAGGAACAAGTGCATTGACGCATGCAACAGACCACATACTTTGAAAGGCATTCACCGAATTAAAGTGCAGAGTATTAGGACCGGAGATCGTGTTCCTTTTCCTGCCTCTCTTTCTCTCTATACACACCAATCGACTGAAACTATGCTAATTTCTCTACCATTTATCTGTAATAAACAAAGGCAATGTTGGGTCACACCAAAAACGTCGATATAGAGATTTCACCGGAAACATTTATCTTAAACACCCCTAAACTACAAAATGCCCTGGTATGTGCCAATGAGTGTATACCTATAAATAGTATAACTCAACGGAAAGCCGACAAATAGCCAAATTTATTATTCAACATTTTGAAAGTATGCGAAGGAAGGTGTTCAAGAGCGTTTTGCATTCCAAACTAGGCTTTACGTGACACATTTTCCGTAACATTTGGTATTCTCAAAATGACCCAACACTTGTATTAAACTGCATATTTAAAATAGTATAGGATAAAAATAATAACATTTGAATTATTTGGAAAAGCTTTATGAAAATTTTTGTATACTTGATGCAACCTCAAAAACTGGGAAGGCTCACTAAGAAACATATTTAGATTTAAAACTCTAGTATATACCTACTTATGGGACACTTAGGAGTAGCCCTGAATTGGTGGTGATGATATCATCCAAGAGCCTTTATTGGCTAACACAACTGATAATTGGTTCATGGCCGCCAGGAAATAACGCTTAATATATACCTGTAGTTGAATGGAATATACATGTAGCAAAAGCCAGGAAGGAGCAGTACAATACAGAAATATTCAGCAATGTTAACTAAAATCTGACTTCAGGAAACATCTATATTTTAAGTCAAATGTAACGCGTGTACGTGTTATCTCAGCTAACAGTATTGGTGTGCAATGAAAACTATATGTTCTATGATAGTTCCAGTATCACATCAGCCACTCCTAGCGACAGTGACTAGTGCTGTACTGGCGCGGCTAGGCGTGAGTGCTCTATCGCTACTAGCCAATGCCGCGTGCGACGTAGTACAGTTAAGCAGGAATACTGGCTTGCTTAACCCAAGCATGCGGCTAATTTCTTTGCGCACCATAAAGATACCAATTAAATAATTATTTTGTTTCTCCCATGTTACAGAGCTATTTTTTCTGAGGATTATTGTCTAAACCCCATGTTTGTAGCACATCTGGTTTCGATATATGGAAAGATAAGGCACCTGACTAGCAAGAAAAGAACTATTAACTGTCAGTGAAGAAAAGCACACACGTACCATGCTGCAGTTGTATTTTGTACCCTGCATTCAGTAAAGTGGTGATCTTTTAAGAGCGCACACGTGCTTTTCAAAGTTAGTGAATATACCGCTTAACAAGCCTAGTAAGGTGCGCCTAGTTGTAAATGCGAATCAACTCATTTTACATACATGGGCTACAAATATTCTTGTCAATTTGTAATCCTTCTTCAAACAGATGTCAAAGACAGTTTCGAAAGTACAAATTTCGCTCAGAGTCGAGAATTAATGTTACAAGCTTGGCACGTCGACGAACATTGTTAAAGGAGGCAAACAGTTTACCAAATTACGATAATTTTCATGTTTAGATCTCCAGGGAAACATCGGGCAGCTAAAATACGTGCTACCAACTTAGACAATTTTCAAAAGTGTGTTTCGCGTAGAACAATTTATGATTTATACTACAAGGGTAAAAATCCAACTGCCAAAAGGCTGACCGATTTAATGAGGGGGGAAATAGAATATACGCATTCATCTTCTATGAATAATATTCTGAAATCTCTTGGGTTCAAATATAGGAGAAACAATGATGGTCGCAAATTTATGTTTGAAAGATGCGATTTTGTTGCTGCAAGATTAAAATTTCCTGCGCACAATGTATAACATTAGTACGGGAGATTCATGGTATAAAGTGCTTCATAAATACACAATTGGTTTAAATTCCATTACAGGCTGTATACAAATATGGCATCATTAAAATGCAAACTATATTCACAAATCGTTGAAATGTCACTATTTTTTCCTTGTTCCATTTATACCCCGCCTTTAACTGCTATGGTCATATCGGCAGCCGTTCTCCTTTGGAACATACTGAAAGTGTTAACTCGTTATCTTTGGTTTTTAACCATTAGATCATGCACACATTCACACTCTCATTCATACTCCCAGACTCTGGGGAAGATGGGGAATTATCTTGGTCGGAGAAAAATCCCAACCCCCACCGCCGGGAATCGAACCCGGGACCCCTAGCACGGTAGGCAGGACACTATTTTGTTTGACTATAGCAAACACCTTATTTCTTAGAACGCATATAATTTGAATCATTCTGTTTCGTTTGTATGTGAACGATAGCTACGTAAGTGAACTGTTCTCCAATTCAAGGTTTTAAGGTTCAGATTGTGCGATAATCATTGTATATGTTCTCACACACATGCTGAAATATTAAGCGAACTTCTCTCTGAGCATCTGTATCACTGTACATCTCAGCATCTGTATGATACTTGCTAGGTAGAGAGAAAGACAGATATATCTTCCATCTACCTGTTGCCCGCTTGCCGCGAAACTGTCAAAAACCAAGACAATGGGATAACCGTACTTATTCAACCAATGTTTATTCTTATATTTTAGCTACTCTAGTCGGCTTCTGGTCATTAATCTTGATGACGTATACCATTACCAACAAAATAATGGTGCCCTGCTGCAAACTCACTCATATTTTGGTACTGTCTTTTACTCTGCAATTTACTGAACTTTGTTTCTGCGGAACAAGTATATTTACTAAATGTTTGATAAATTTTTGAGTATCCACTTTCTCATAGATTTATCCTTCGAGCAGCGTTCCTTATAATACTATAAATGATTTTATGAGGTCAGAATAGGAGATATCGTTCACTAAACACACAGTATAGGTCAAGTATATTAAAGCCATTTACCTCTGTAGAATGTAACATGTAGTTTTGTTCCAAGGACAGTCATCTACCTCGTCGCTTGAGCTGGTGTTTGTATGAAAAATAGAGCAGACTGGCACAGGTGTAAGTACAAATGACACGTGTTGTTTGGGGGTCATAACATCGGCGCCTGGATTCTCTTGTGATATATTATGTGTATTCAAAATATAGAGCCGTCGTGTCTATGTATAGCTGCAGGCAGGTCTCCAAACGGATTCCACGCGATATATTGCATCGGCTCCAGTCAACCATATACCCTACCAAACGAAAGGAAGATGTGCTTATGTTGGCGTACTCCAATAAGTGCAAACTGTATACTTGACTATCTTGGAGGCAAGTAGTACGGAAAAGGTCTCATCATTTGTATAACTTAGTTAATTATTTAAGTTCTCGCAGATATTTAATATCGGCTTCACTTCATAATTACGTATTGTAGCCCAACTCGTTTAATGTACATTTTATGTACAGCCAGAGGGTGTCAGGTGAAGTGATTTGCCTCTTTCTCGCACTTCCAGCTTAAATCTTGAACTAATTTTAAGTAAAGGCATAAAATTGTGTTTTATATTGGAACTACTTGACATAGCTGACATTATATCAGCCTCTAGTTCTCGAAGTCGCAGTTTCAATTTCGGTAGAGGGCGATAAACTTTTTGAACGTAAAATCCTTAGCATAGCTTACTTCCGAGAGAAAGAGAAGCCGACGGTCTCGTGTACCAAATTTACAGCACACAAAAGGACAGAAAAGAAAAACCTCACAGAAACCTCGGAGCAAAATTTAACGATCTTTCACACCCAATGTAGGCTTGGATGCTGAGGAACACAGTATCAAAGAACGTCCATAAAAACTAAATTTATTTTATTTTTACCACACGCTGTAAGAGTTGTTTCTTAAACTCAAATTATCATATAATTATCACTTATTACCTTCCAATCCGCCATCCCCTATGAAACCACAGTACAGTAAGTGATCTGGAACATTCTATGGAGATTTCTCTCCTTTAAACCTCATAACTAATTACACAGCCTTGGCTGTTACTTATATGGAAAGAAAAACCGTTCATGCAAAAGAATAAGAAACTTCGTTAAAACTTCTAAATTAACCTCACCGCCCCGCTCCCCGAAGTGCAGCTGTAACCTTTACCGGTGAAATAGCTATCGGTTAAAATTATATATATATCGGTAATAATATATATCGATTAAAGTAGGTATTTCTTTAAACAGTCATAGTAATTATTTAAAATGTCAGTCCTTTTAACTCTTTTCATCTTCTCTTTGGCTCTACAATTATTAAATTTACATAACACGTAGACCCTTAACAAATACAACAAAGTAAACGAGAAGCTGCTATAAATACTTTTCTACTTCCAAACCAACAAGTTTGAGCACTCTTAAAATGCCATCAAGAAACATAATTATCAGTTCTTAATTATAAACCTCGGTTTTATTTTATCTATATCTTTGATGTTATATACCCATTTTCATTCTTTGCACATTTAATATACACCGTTGATGGTTCTAATCTGTAATATGTAACTGTAATACTTTCTGACCTGAGTTTCATTAAAATATGCTGGCTAGGCAGATTCGGTTCTATTGTGTTTTACTGTGCCTTAGTTGTTAGAAATGAAGTATCCCTATGTGTTTTTACATGCGTATACTTGCAGTGACACTTATTCTAGTATACTTCAGAGCATTCTCAATTAAAAGTCCAAACTTCCTTCGCATGTATGGTTCTTTTAGAATAGTTTTAATGGTCCGTAGCATTAATACACAATGGATTTATAGATGCTTTTTAACGTTGTAGTAATCTGTGAAATTAATATTCTATAGAGCACATTCCACAAAGAATTAGGCATTACACTAGCGAAAGGGTTATGAAACTCAGTCGAGTGGTTTGAGATTATCTCTCTCACACACATAGATACACATACATAGACACAAATGCTCCTTTTTACTCATTTTGGGAATTTCAAGTGTGTATTCCTAGTGATATCTCACAATCGAATGTTTGGGTGGAATAATGGTTTCTCTGTTTAATGAGAACTAAGAGAGAAAATAAAAGTATTGTATTATGGAAAAACCAAGTTGAAAGACCTTAAATTGAAATTAATGATGTTGCTTCACTAACGACTCCGAAACGTTATAGTGTAATTTATTTCCAGTTATTAATGTACCCTTCATTGCACGAATTCTTTAATTTTGTATTATCTTCTAATTTTAGTTTTTTTATTTAATTTTAATCCCTCCGATACTTTTAAGAAATAATTTTACAGTGCACTGGATTAGGTTTATGGTAAATTCTTCGGCTCAGGTATCGAATTTCACAAAATTCCGTTAAATTCGTGACTAAATATACAGATTTGAGAATGATATATTGTCCGATGGTATTATAAAATACTTAAAATCCCATTATTATCGATCCTCTCAATTCTGAAAATGTTGTAATACCCGAATTATGCTTTAATGGCGAATAGATGAAAAACTTTAAAGAAGCGCAGTAGATGGCATTTTAAATCTTGGTACTTACCTTATCTTCGGCCTCGAACTGATTTAATAGCATAAGGCTCCGCAGTTTGCACATTAAGGCTTCCGTAATCTCTAAAGCCGGTACCACACTGTAGAATATGAAGATTCTCTGATCACTAAGTCAAGAATTTTAACTTTGGACGTGGTATATGCTCTATAATATCATCTTCTCGGCTGTTATTCATTATAGATAATGCTTGAGTAGCTTCTAATATCCTGCACGCAACCTTTTAAACCCAGAAGAAATGTATAAAATACTTTAACGTTTACTTAGGTTTTTAAACTCCAGTAAGTACATCTGTAGAATTAGAATAACTATTAATCAAGAATT
>CM060951.1:129014947-129179947 GCA_030765055.1 Mantis religiosa
TCGCAGACATATCAGTTTGTTTGCCCTTTCCACAGCTGAGAATGATAACTCACGTGCAGTAAACAAATCTGAAAGTGTGGTACTGTTACACCTAACCAATTTCAACAGTGATCAAGTCCGCAGTCTGGAACACAAAGGTTATGAAGGACTATGTGTTCTGGAACACAAAGGTTATGTTGTTGACATGTGTGATGGATAATGTAAGCAGGCGAAGGCTCACCTTCTAATCTGTGTTTCATATAACCTTGCCCCGCTGACATGTATCACTCCGCGTGCAACTACCTTCCCCCTCACCCTAATTGGCTATGCTTTCGCGCCATAGGCCATAGGCGGTGCCTTCCCTCACATTTACACCTGCAGTAAACGTCATAATAATTGCCAAGAAGATAGATAAAATCATACAAATAAGAATATGAAGGCATGCAAAAATAATGAAGTTTATAATGAAACCGAGCAAGTTGAAAATGCAAGAATGAGCAATGAAACTGAACAAGTTTATAATGAATGGCCTTCGGCCTTTTCCACTGGGAGTTTTTAAAACAGGCACACATACCTTAAAAACTGCACGTCTTTCAGTCTTAAAAGTCGTGTCACGTCATACTTGTCGTGTATCCTTCATTCACCCAAGTCTCGTCAAGATAGTATATTTTGCGATTTGTATCTCGGTACAGTCTGATTGTCCTTAAATAACGTCTTCGCCACACAGCAATATCGCTCCTGGAGTGGTAAGTTTTCCTGTTGTCTCAATTCGTGTTGCGATGTTCTTACGCGTCTAACACACCTGTAAGTTCAGAGTACAGCTGTTCGACTTCTCTCACTGACAAAGACGGATTCTTCTCGGTGAGTGCATTAAACACATGTACCACAATTCTGTTTTCACCGCTTTGTAGAGGTTCTCACGTGTGATTCTTCAGCGAAAAACTGGCGGTAGATTCTGTCATTATACATATAATAAATACACGTGCAATAAACGGCCAATAAAATAATTTAGCTCTCCCACTCGGCATAACGCATCTTCGAATGGCGATATATGACTAATCCAGTTCAAAACAAGGTCGGTGATAAAAGTTATATCAACAAATATGTCATCACTACCGCTGAAGCAAGTGCTATCGTGCCATATGAAAGACGGGTTTCTGAGCAAAGGAACCTCCTGTTTTACTTCGTTTAAGAATTAACATGCATTTCAGATAAATAAACTCTGTTGCGTAAAATATTTAATTCAAACAGTTACGAAAATATAAATTTGACAATTCTCTTCCAACATATAAAGATATATCACCATGTTAGATAACGAACTAATTTTTACCGCACAGCAGTCTATACTACAGTAGCAGCCAATGAGAGGTGATAAGGTCACGTGACCGTTTAGAGATACGGGGCAAGCTTATGTGAAAGAAGGATTAGTGGTTTCATAGATTGGTTGTTGTTGCTATTCTTCTGCTGCACATCCTAGACCTGCTGCTGGACCTGCACATTGTCAAACTCCGACAACGTTCGCCCGTATTGCATCACAAACGGATAAGATGTACACAATCATTACAAAAGAGAGCCAGAGCCGCCACTGCATGTGGACAATAGGTCCTCCCCTTTAAGTATGTAGACACAAGCAGTGGAGCGTACTCGAAGAGATTCCAGCCAAGGACCGTCCTTCTCCGCCGTAACAGACTCCGGAACTATTTTTAGCTGACCTTTCTTTAGCGGCATGGCTCGGACAAAACGTTTACCTACCTACCTCACGTGTGTATATGCATTGGTGTGTGTTGTGTGTGTGTGTGTGTGTGTGTGTGTGTGTGTGCGTGCGTGCGTGTGTGTGCGTTGTACATGTTATCCCGCCGTAATGAGCTTCATAGCATGTTTAACTTTCCTGCACTAAACGGCACTGTGTATCCTAATTACAAATGTAACACAGTGCAACAATAGCAAATTGACCGTTAGGCTAGGATCTCCTCTTTTGTTTTAAACAGAGCATGCAGAATTGTTTGGGAGTCCTCCACCAGTTACCCGAGCAGTACAACTACTTTCAACGTAGTCATTCAAATAAACTTTAAAGATCAAATTAACGTTACAAGAAATTCAGTGATATGAGATAAGAATTTCTTATAAAGTTAGGCATATAATTCTGAAATTTTATATGCAACAAGAAATGTAAAATTCATCCCCATTGATTCCCATGAAAGCCACAAAAATGTTAGTGTTAAACCTGGGTTCAACAGGTCTTCAATTACATTTTTCCTCCCCTTCTAACGCGATTATGCACAGTATTCACGGAAACATGTCAACACGTCTGAAAGTATTTTGAACTATTTAAATGTACTTACGCATGTGACGATTTTTTTTTACTTAGAAAATGTCGAAATTTATATAATTTGTATATGAAAGACACATTCACTCTCACAATCTTCACACACTGCGGAGATATGGATGGTTGTAAAAAATTCCTAGATCTAGGAAATGTAACCAGGACCTGTAAGTTGAGTAAAGTAAAATAACGGTTCTACTTCATCACGAAAGCTGTTCATGTTCTCTAATAAGGGTACTTTAACTTAAAGGTGGATCCAAAATTCCTTTGGGGTTCTCAGTAATGAAATGCAATCAATAATAAAACATTTTACGTTTCTAAATGTTATGACATACTTACGCTCTATTTAAGGATTCTTGTCACTTAAGTCCAAGTAATTCCCCTGTTTTCATTTAACCTACAAGGAAAGATGAAATAACACAATTTCTGCAAATTTTATTTTAGCTATCACAAAGTGGAAAGCAGAGTAAGCTCTCAGTTACAATTAATATGAACACCGATAAAATGAAATATTTAGAGCATTCTGCGATCGTTACTTGTCCGTTTCATTATTAAACATGAATATTCATTTCAAATTTAAAAAAAAACTGCCATGCACCGCTTAGGAAGAGCACTAGTCCTCATATTCTGTTTGGTTAGATTAATGAACGTCAAAAAAAAAAAAAAAAAAAAAAAAAAAAAAAAAGTGAACGTCAGGAAGATGGTGCGTCCGGAAGCATTGTAAATCTACCTCGCTAGTCATTCACTGCACGTTTCCTTTGAACCGGAATGTCAGAAAGCTCAGAGATAGGGAGCAAAAAATTGCTGTTGTGTGGAATCAAAACATCTGAGGACCAGCGAGCCATGGAGAGAGCGGAGGTGTACGGACATTTTTGATGCAGTTTACGCACTAGCAAACCTCGCGGCATCTTGCACTGTAACGTTATTTTCCGCATGAGTCACATACCTGTTCCCTAAATGGCTTTCCCAGCTTCAGGCGCTTTCATCAACGACCATTAGCGCATGTATAAACGCTAGGCCATGTACTGCTCTTTGATATCTGCTGGTTTATCGTTAATTTCATCACTATATATTAATAAAGCTCTGCGTGTATATTGAGTGCGCATGTGCCTGTATCCGATTTTCAAGGTAATTTCACGAGTGATAAATTTGCGAGTAACCAAGTGAAATTAATTATACGTAAATTCCAGTCATTACATATTTGTAACTATCTGAATGAAGAACAATTAGAATCACAATTTAATTACTGGAAAAGTAGATTATGAAAATTACTCACACTTGTGGCAGAATTTCTTAAATAAGTTTTTTTATTTATTTTTGCTTTGAGGGTGTTATAAAACTGATTTTCTTGTGAAGTCTCGATATCAAACTTTCGGTTGGCGTGCAAACACTATGACCAACGAGGAGAGAATGTAGGTTAAACTGCATATCAGGACTCAGCGAGGATATTTCGAGCATACGAATCCCAGGAGGAACGGATGAGTTTAAGGTTCCGCAGGAGGCTACAGGCGGCAATCAGAGATGCGCAGAGGTGCTTGACGATTCCAAGCTTGATGACCCGTCACACCGGCTACTTTCCTTTTAGTGGAACTAGAGAGATCTGAGAGGCTCGGAGAAGACCCATCTGTCCGGGTCGCAAAGGACTTTTCAAACAACAAAATGCTATACCATGTATTCGACAATGACCGCTCTAAGCCGCAGTCGAAGCATGATAATGAAAGCGAAGTTTTAGGAAGCGAGCAAACATCAGAGGAAAAGTCACCGCGTTATTTGCCTTACCAAGTAGAGAAACCCACGGACAAGACATGGAGTGAATGGTGTCCATACCATTCGAACGTATTGTTATCTAGTGAACTTAATGGTTATTCTTCCGTATTATTAACATGTAGTAGACAGCATTTGGTAATTCAAGGTTTTAAAATGGAGGCTGCATAGTTTGAAATTAGAGTACTTCTGTAGCATCATTGCCAAACAAGATTTCAAAGCTACTGACACTATAGAGCTCATCAAGGAGCATGTGAGCTTGAATATGTGTAGTGTTTAACGCCCGCTTTTACTACATACGGCACCGCAGGTGGTGACACTGATGACACATAAGATGAAGATGGAGCACCGGTGGAATGAGATGGCGGGGAAACCGGAGGTCCCGGCGAAAACCCGCCCTAGCGCCGTGTTGTCCACCACAAATCTCACTTTGCGGTCGCCTGGGATCGAACCCGGGCCGCCTTGGTGAGAGCCAAGCGGTCTAACCACTGAGCCACGGCGTGGCCATTGTGAGCTTGAAGGTTCATTAGTGAGCGTTAACTCCAGCGTTTCAATAAGGTGCAAAGGCAAGGTTCTGGAAGACAAAAGTTACAGAATATTGTGAATACACGAAGAGCTTTGGAAGAAAATCCACAGAAAAGTAATCGGTGCTTGTCTGAAGAAATCGGTGCTTTAAGTTTCTACACATCACCATATTAAGAAAATTAAAAAGTGTTTATAAGGTGAATGAGGGTATCTGTTCACTATATTAAGAGACAATTATGAGCGTAAAGTACATAGCTGTCCTCAGTTTATCGCTATTCCAAATTCACGTGCAGTAGATCGGATGTTTATTATCAAGAACTAAAACGGGTTCATCATACATTGAACAAAGCTAGCCGGAATTATTTAGCAGAAAAATAGTTCCCTTGTAGCATGACAGTGTGACACCTCATAATCTCACAACGCTCGAGACAATATTCAGGGATTAGAAAGTGTTAAACTGGTACCATAACCAGATGTAGGCCTGATCTGGCACTATCATGGAGCTTTTTCTACCTGGAAGACATTGGAGCAGTTAAAATAGGTATCCTCGAATTCTTCACATAAAAATCCAGCTACCTTCGTTAGATAAGAAACATCGGTAAAAGCAGGCTTAAATCTATAGAATCTAGTGATCTTTACTTAAAAATTGCAATGATTTCCTGTAACAGTACATTTGAAATAACGGTTTGCTTAACAACCAACATTACTTATGAGGACATCATCTAAAGTAAAGGACCTCAACTCATTTTGCAGAGCGTGCTTTAATAGAGAAGTTTATTTTATATCGATGCGTGTATGAAAATGTGTTGTGTACAGCTTTATTAAATATTTTCCTCTTAAGGTTTCCAAAACCTCAGAAGCTCTGTCGTTGTGTGATATATAGATCTGTATTTAATGCTCTATACCAAGCAGTGTGGCTTAGGTGGTTTCGTCTGTAGCCCGTATTCGGGAGGCTTCGATTCCCGTGGCCAGCCTATCCGCCCCGAGCTTTTTCGTTTTTTTCACGGGTAACTAGGCGAATGCTGTGTACGTTAATTACACCCCCCGAATTACCTGGAAATGCATTTCACCTCCATTATCACTTTTATCATGCCTCATATAATGGTTTCTTTCAGGGTAAAAGTGTCGGCGGGAGTCTCGGCGGTGCATGGCAGGATGATATACTCTGTGAAAGACGCTTTCTCCTCCGGAGGGATGGACTAATGGGTCGATTCAGAAACTCGAAAGGCGGGATGCCATTTGTGCAAGTCTGCCTAAAGTACCCTGCCCTGGGAAGGTGGCCTCCGGTCTCTGAAGCAGCCTCGTGACTGTTTCAGGGCTACAGAGATGAGATGATGATTGCCCTAAACCCACCGCCGGGGAGTTAGAAGGGACTTCACCCTCAGTACTGTTGTGATTCCGCCCTCTGACCCCTCTCACCTCAACCCCCTCCCTGGGGTGCCCCACTTGGGGCATAGTTACAAAAGGCCAGTATGGTTGTGGTGCCGAATCCCCTCCGAAGAATCCAATGCCATCAGTATTTCATGCTCTCTCAAAAGCGTTATGTATTAAATTGAGCTAAATGTAAGTGCTCTCGCCATATAAAAGGAATTTACTATGAGATTATATTTAAGCACTTCAGTATATTACTGACAGTTCGTTAATACAGCACAGCAAATTCTTCCTTCTAGTGCTTTGGTAAAGGTAATTTTATGAAGTTCTTTGAGTACACCAGAAAAGACTTTTAATAAAGAATGAATACATGTTGCAATGGGGGTTTTATCTACACCAGCTAATGAGAAATGGTACAGCAACATGCGAAAAAATTATGCATATATACATATGACTTTTTATAACAATAAAATATTCACTAACATCCGTATTATCTGATTATAGCAGAGGTAAGAAAACCTGGACTCGAAAGCTATTTGCATATGTCACTCCCTCCCTGGCTGGCTCTTCATTTATCTTACGCTGTTGACTGACGCGAGACGTGTAGGTATGGCGATTTGCCACCCATGCAACATATCCGTAAATCATTAGTTCTTCCATCTACAATAGATCACTCATTAGGCGTGTGAATCTGATAGTCTACTGTATGTAAATTAAAAAGTGGAGAACCTTTAAGTACAACTTATGCCAGAAGAGATTCCTTTCAATTTTGCTTCCTCAGTTATGTAATTTTATGTATCACAAAACCACCACCTAAAGTGCCGTATGAAGTATTAGGGGGAGTTAAGCACTATTAAAAGTTGTCCGTGCATTACCAAATCATAAATTATGGTTTATGATTTTTATGGTTTTATGGTTTTCCACTGTAAAGAATTCAAACTTCAGTAAACATTCAAACTCTGACATCTTCGAGATTTAGCATACAAGGTTACATAAAAATATCCACCGCATTCGTGCAGCAATGTTGCCAAATATTATTTGCCAACAGTTACGTCACACCGAGACACCGTCGAGACACCTGTTTCGCATTTCTCACTGTTTTGATTAACTAAAGTTGCTGACCCTGTTTCTAATTTTGTTCCGAACATCACAACAAGCAAAAGCTGACATTCTGTCTACACTGCCACACATTTTAAATCTTGGTGACTGTGCAAAGGATGTGGTTGAAATAAAAATAAAACATCTCTGTATGTCACTGGAACATAGTCCAAATGTATTCAACGCTCTAAACAGCGGGCGACTTCTAAAGACTTTTATCTGAAGGTTCTTGGAATAGCGTTATTTAAGTAACGTAGGATACTAAATAAAACTACAAAACGCTGTAATATAACTAGAGCAGAAGTTGTCCACCGAAAACATAACTGCAGGCTTCAGCTAAGTATTTTATGGCAATGACCTTGACTATGTGAAAGGAAAGGTAAAGGTACTGTCCACCAACGCAAAGTAAGTCCCTGAGAGGAATGTGACATCCTTACACAGTGGGACAAGTACAGCGAACGGGTGTGACAGAGAACGCATGCGTAGAACCGATTCTGAGTAGAACCGTTAAATAAAAACAAAGTGCCCTGTTCACTCGGTATACTATAACGAGAAGATGTATTCCCAAAAGTAGAAGCCGTCAGAATGCGTCTAAGCCACGGAGACTTCCTTTGCTGTGGTAAACTGTAGAAACCGCACTTTTCAGCAATATTAGTACCAATCTTAATTGCATATAATATTTTTAATCTTAAGGGAGTAATGTCAGGAATTATTTCCCAATTTGACATTGGCAACATAACAGTATAATAGTTTGTGCACTGTAACAAATAAATGCAGTCGAAATAATATTAATTCAAATTAATTCAAAACATATACTTCATAATAAACGTAAATTAGTAAATGACACGCCATTATAGGGCTATAGGAGCTATTTGTATGGTCGTACAGTCTTTTACGCTTTCCTTTGATCGGCAAGTACACACCTTGAATGAATATTCAATCCATCACCCTCTTTCCTAGCTAAGGAGAAAAATAAATAGAAATAAAACATTAGTTTTATACAGGAAGTAGACTAAGTATTAAAGTAATTAGTCAGCCACCGCAATCACATGTACAGTCGAAAAAGCCTATAGTTTTTCGTTGAAAAATCCATATTTCACCAAAACTCAATAAAATAGAATGGCAAATACATTAATGTGGCTATCAAACTAGCTTTAAAGTATTTATACTACGCTTTTAAAACTACCTGGAGGAATGTTGAGGTCAGTATACCTAAAATTATTTTGTTTATAAAATGAAACATTTTATAATAAGCTCAGAATTCGTTTCTCAAATAATACTATCGCGAACCCGTTATCTACGATAGCGTGGCTTGTGTACACAAAGAGTCGGCAAGTAAAGATAGCGAAGATAAAGGACTTGCCGGCACAGATGAAGTTACGCTTAGTCTCGAATTATCAATGAGATATTTAAGAAAGCGACGACTTTCCAAGAGTCAGTCCTAAACGGAAGTAAACAGCTGTAACGGTGTTGTAACAGGAGTGCTGTAAACAGATGTAATCAGAACGCTGTTTGTTATTGTCATGACCTTGGTAGATTGTGACTGTGTATGTGATGTAATGCTGCTACTGTGAGTGTATTTCTACGCAAATAAAGAACGACTTTAATTTCTGCAACTCGGACTTTTAATTCGACGAACCCACAAAGTCACAATACAAATAAATATTTTATACATGATTTTAATTATGATAGAATAATTAATATTAATATTAATTGGTCCGTGAGTTCTTTTTTATTCTTTTTGTTTTTGTAATTTACGTCCTCCAACGTTAAGTCATATCAGACGACGAACGAAATGGGTGAAATAATGTTCAATTGAGACCGAGGTCCATGGAGCTTAAGAGTTACCTGAAATTCGTCTTTCAGGATAAGGGAAAATCCGGGATAAACCTTATCAGGTAACTTTCCCTGATTGAGATTCGAACTGGGGTCCTCTTGAACGGTCCGTGAGTTAACGCAGAAGTTTCTAGGAGCTAGTAGTAATAATTTTAGTATTAAGATTCCTCCATTCAGTTGGAGAAAATAGATATATGACTGAACCATGTAGATGTGTGGTTTGCTGTATGACAACTAAGTAAGAAAAGAAATTACATTAAATTATCCAGTAGCGTAAAGAAAACTGAAGCCTGTGGAGAATATCTGAGATACAATAACCGGAAATGAGGTAAATAAGTGTTCTGCTGCAAAATCATATCTAAATATTTTTAAAGAAATAAGGATAACAAAATTAAGGGGCTAGTTACCGGTATCAAGCTAGGAGACTATAAGTCGAGCCAGATACAAAGGAAAATGATGTATGTGGTAGTAAGCGATACCTCTGAAAAAGTCTTTCGAACACCTTGTATAGGGAAGCTTCCCAGCTCAGTAAAAGCCATTCTCGTTTAAAGTGGGTAATATCTTGATAGAATCGCCGTTAGGACAGATAAAATGCTAGAAATGAATATTCGTATCATGCCGTTTAGTTTCAGCAAAGCATTCGCAATAAGCACGTCGGATAATGAGTTAGTTGGTAACTTATAGGAACAAATAGCAAAATTGTCCACAGGAAGATGCCAGCGTAAGCAAAAGATCCAAGCATATGCTGCAGTTTTGATTCAAGTAGGAAATTCGACTCTAACAGCAAAACATTATTTTACCATATTAAATTTCTAAAGAAATAGATGCATAAAAATGAAAGTAGTTTTGCAAATGGGATACACAGGAAAACTTCAGTAAATATAACTACAACAATTGTTGCCGAGAGTCTGGACAAACATCGCCTGCTTTTTGCAAGATAAAAGGTAGTTTCTTTTTGACATAGAGAAAGTGTTTCCAATATTCCCACGTGCAATTGTGATAATCTGTACAAAAGTTTTAAATGATATGTTTCAAATGAAACTTCAGTGTCAACTGGAGATGAGGAAGCCTTGAACTCTGACTTTTTCTTACCCCGACAGTTTTTTTTTATTTTTTTTATTTACGTCCTCCAACGTTAAGTCATATGGGACGATGAATGGAATGGGTGAAATGATGCTCGAATGAGCCGAGGGTATATAGAGCTTAGAGTTACCCGACATTCGTCTTGCAGGACAAGGGAAAACCCCGGAAAAGCCTTATCCGAATAACTCACCCTGACCGAGATTCGAACTCGGGACCTCTTGAACGTGAGGCAGACAGGTTACCACCATGCTACCGAAGCGGGCTGCCCAACAGATTTGATAGCCTTCACAGTTGCTGATGTAAAGAAAGGAATGTCAGCTGATGATTTTTCTAATAAATTAACATAAAAAAGTAAATTGGTTGATGCCATGAGCAAAATGTGCTCTTCAGAATTGTGTGAAATAAATATTCCTGGAGTACCCTTTTGCGAGCATAAATTTTCCAGCTTGATTCAAGCAGTGTCCTGGCATTATGAAATCGAATTAGTGCCTGCCAAAGTAATGCAGAGTGTTGCAACAAAGTCTACCAGTTCATTAAACACCGCTCAGTCAGTTTCAGGAAAAACGGAAGTTCCATTTTATCTTAGATATCATTAATTCATCAAAATCCAAATGCGCAAAACCAATCTATCTGAAAACCCAAAAGGGTGTATGGGTGTTTATCATCATGTGGGAAATATTAGGGTTTGAATGGCACTACTATTCCAGATAGATATACCATTCCTTGGATAGATGACTTTCAATAGATTTTATGAGGTGCAAAGTTATTTTCCAGAACTGACTAACTCAGATTTCGATAGCTGAGAAGTCAATCAGAATTTGCTATAATCACCCACTTGGATGACTTTAATTCAATGTGATGAGTTCGGTTTATGTAATCCTGCATCAATTTCTCAAAGTTTTATTAATAGAGTGCTTCAACGTCTAGAATTTGTATGTCAGTTATGAACCTCGAAACTTGTGCTTAAAGGCTAGCTAAATTTGGTTTAAGAATAAATGCTGGAAAGTCTAAGAGTTCGTTGAAAGTTCATTCAGAATGTTTGTTTTACTTCATAACACCTGAAAATTCTGAGTTAATTCCTGGTAAGTTTACTTCTCTGAGTTTCTATCGCTAGTACATAAAACATGCACCAGAGACACAACAATCCTCCACGATCACCTGGGAGGTGCCAAGAGAAATGAATGAACGTAAGTCAACCTGATGGAAGAAACTAATACCTAGTTTGACGAAATCAAGGAAAGCCTAGCACATGCAGTATTGCTATCCTTTCCTAGTGCCAAGTCTCATTTAGGACCGTTCACAAATGTATCAGATCAAGTGATCGGCGCAGTACTACCACAAATAAAGGGCACGAGGTGGAAGCCTATTACCTTTTATTCTAAGAAACAGTGTTCAAAAAAGAGATCCTATAGCACCTATCACAAACAGCTAAAATCGATATACTCGCTGTGAAAAGCGTTATACATTTATGATATATGTATCTAAATAAAAATTGTAGGTAGCTAGAGTTTTTTTCTAAATACCACAAAATATCTTAAAGTGAGACATAGTTTTGGTTTTTTATGAGTAGGTGATATTGAAGAGTAATCACTCAGTTCTGTTGTTCTTGAACTCTGGAATGTTTTCGATCCCCTTTAGGGATCTTCTTCAGCGACCATTACTGCACCGGTGCAGAGTTCAAGAACAACAAAACTTAAGTGAGTACTCTTCAATATCATTTACTCAAAAAAAAAAAAAAAAAAAAAAAAAAAAAAAAAAAACAGGTATAGTTTTGCCGAAACTTGACACATCTGTACCACTACTTTGTCAAGGAAGGCGTTACTTTGAGGTTTGCTTTACAAGTTGTGTATCTGCAGGAAATAAACGAACCAGAAGACAGGCTACAATGTCTTTCGCTCTGTTTACAAGGGTCGACTTTTGTTGATAATGGTTACAACCCAGCAGCAAAGGAAAGCTGTTTCTTCTGAAAATTGTCATGTTTTGGCAAAATATATAGGTTGGTAAGTAGGCAATTTGGCAGAATACTGATACCTATCACTTAACTTGTATTGACAGATTAAGTGGTTAGATGTAAACTATCCAATTACAAAAAATCCCAAGATTAATTTATGCAAACGGATTTGCTCGATTTGGTGTACCTGCTTGCATCTTTGCAAACTGAGCCATTAGCCTGAGTCTGAATTCTGCAAAGGTTTGTCTGCAGAATGTGGAACTACTGCACAAATATATCTCCGTATCCAATGCAAAAGAGACCGATTGCATATAAAGCTATAAAGAGCATAAAGTGGACATAAGTGGATATACGAGAGTTGTTTAATAAAGAATGATCACAATTTTCTTTTGACAACGTATCTTGACTCATCCTCATAAATTGATGGTCCTTCTCAAAATAGCCTCCCCTGAGTGCGAGGCACTTGTCCCAGCATTTCTGCTGGGACATGCTGGAAGCCATTTCCTCAGACATCCTTCAAAATCGCCTCCGTAGCCTTCACCACTGCCTCTGATGATGGATAATGCCTCCCACGAAGGCGTTTTTTCAAGTTAAGGAATAGGAAAAAAATACTTGGGGCTAAATCTGGACTATAGGGAGGGTGATGCACGCACTCAACGTTGATTTTTGCAAGATATTCAGCAACAACACTGGCAATATGCGGCCGCGCATTATCGTGTGCAGCATCCAACCTGCTTCATGGAAATGTGATCTTTTGCACCTGGTATGGCCTTGCAATGTTATCAGGACATCTCTGTAATATTGTCTAGCTACTGATGTGTGTGCAGGTACAACATGCTGATAAACCATTCCATGAATATCAAAGAATGAGATGACAGTAGTATAGATTTGAGAGAATCAGCACAGTGTAGATAAGATGCTGAACTCTCCTATTGTTAATATATGAGTGATGTAGAATGCTCATTGATTTAGAACTCTCCTATGTGAAAATCGAGGTGTAAAAGAAGGGGAGTGTTGGCGTAGTGCCGTTCTCCCCTGTGCAGTGAGATGTGTTTGAGGGTGGGGTGATGATGATGATGATTGTGTGTGTGTGTGTGTGTGTGTGTGTGATGTGTGATGGGTGGGTGGGTAACGGGGTTCCGGGGGGTGTTTGAATTAAATGTGAATTCATTTCGATGTGTGTGCTTAAACTCTCATGTATGAATATCGAGTGTAGGGTTCGATATGGGGTTCGGGGAGGGTGATGTTTGAATTAAATGTGGTGATAGTAATTCTTCGATGTCTGTGCTTAAACTCTCATGTATGAATATCGAGTGTAGGGTTTGATATCTATTACGTTTAGTGCTTCGATGTCTGTGCTTAAACTCTCATGTATGAATATCGAGTGTAGGGTTTGATATCTATTACGTTTAGTGTATGATATATGATGCAGTATCGTTATTCTTTAGATAAAAGAATATCGAGAGAATGATTAGGTATGTGTACTGGGAGAGATTAATGAAATAAATGTAATAAGACATTCTGGTAAGGGGTGTTCCCTATCCAGAATCTATCCTTTAGCTATATATCCAAGAGCGATGTAAAGGTTAAGAAAAGGTTAAATTCCATTCCCACATCGAGGTACGAGAAAATATAAATCTGTTCCACATTGAAGTATAAGAATGGAAATGTAAATCTATGTGAGAGGGTCTCATGACAAAGAAATGTTCCCTCTAAGCATGATAAAAGTGGGACATAGCAAATGCAAATAAAATAAAAGCACTACTCATCCCTTTAAGAATGATAAAAAAAAATATTGAGAGAAAAGTATAAGAATGCAAATGTAAATCTGTTTGAAAGGGCTTCATGATAAAGGAACGCTCCCTCTAAGCACGATAACCTAAAAAGAATATTCCCTCTAAGCATGATAAAAGTGGAACATAACATCGAAAATAAAATAAAAGCACTAACCATCTATTTAAAAATGATTAAGATAACGAGAGAAAAGTATCTCATCTTAAACTATATATGTGTAATACAAACTGATCAATCAATATGATAATATATATACGCAAGTAGGGGTCTATAGTGTAGATATCCTAACTATCCATGGCAAGATATCACCCTCCATATAAAAAAATTGTCTAGAAAATCTCCCCTCAGTATTACGAATACTCCACTGAACTTCATCCCTCTTGGTATGTGGGTCAGAGAAAAAAAGAGTTAATCTCTCCAGACTGGTGACAGGGGTGGTCAAAACATTCTTATTGCTGTAGCGAAGTCTAATTTTGTCAAATAACGTTAGGAAAAAAAAGAATATATTTTAAAATTAAACGAATGAATCTATATATTTGTATGAATGATGAAACAATACTATGAATGTGTTAGTATACCAAATGTAAAAAAATCAAATGTTCAGAAAAATATATTTTGTACAAGTACGTGTGTGTAAAGAAATGTGTAACTATATCCCCCCCTCCAAGATGTAGGGAACGAATCACAGTTAGCGTGCGCACGCAACATGGTGTTTGGGAAGGAGAGATACGGTTGGAGGGGGTGTAAAAAATGATGAACCTATATAAAGTTTAAACTATGATAATAAAGTTACTAGTAATACCTTTGAACTCATAACGTAGTCACTAGTAACAACTTTAAACACATAGCGTAATATGTAGACAGTAACACCTCTCCCTGAAGGAGGGGGCGGAGCCTCTCTCAATAAATACCGTGGTACGGATGAGTGAGGAGGCAGTTGATTCTCTGGAAATATGGATCCTACAGGTAAGATAGAAAAGTTGTATACTGTAATTCATTTTTTATCTCTGCTTACGAAGAAGGTTGAAGTAATACTGATTCGTGTGTGCTTATACGTTTGTTTCAGATCATGAGATGCTCCAGCTAAATCAACTAGCTGAAGGTGGAACACATCTTCCCACAAAGAAACTACGTGAATTAGATCAGTCCGTTCAACACATCATTCGATCCGTCAAAACCGTGAAGACCAGATATGGTGAACGGGTTGTCGTCGAAACATCAGAATTCCAAGTTTTCCTCCCGGAGAGATTCAAACACATGACCGCAGCGCAGAAAGATCTACTAAACCGTGGTGACTGCATACTCCAATACCATGGCGAGGAAACTCTAGAAAGTGGTTTCAAACGACACAAATTGTCTTTTTTAAGCAGCCCGTAATGTCTTCAAAAGGTGAGCATAATTATTGAATAAAATTTCATAAAAAAGTGATAATGTAGTTACTTGCATGTAAATGTGAAATCGTACATGTTGTATTAGAACTTAAAGAGTTAATTATCGCACGTCATGTAGTATTAGTAATTGAGAGAGAACGTTGTAGGGTTAATTTTCATGTGTAGTAATTACGTACATGTGAATATCGTAGTTCAGTTACGTTATTTCACATGCATGTTAGTTACGTTTTGTTTGTTACACGTAAACGTAACGTTGTAGGTGAAAAAAGAACGTTAATTTATGTGTGTAAAAACGTACATGTGAATATCGTAGTTCAGTTACGGTATTTTACATGTATATGGTTTACGTTGTGTGTTTTATCATTTATGTAAGGGAGAGAGCATTACGTAAAACAGTTACATACTATCTGAATATTGTAGTTACATGATGATAGCAATAATTGAAATCTCTGTGTAAAATACATAATCATTATGTAAATATTTTCATATGTAAAAGTTACGTGCATGTTACGTCCTATGTAAAGTATAGAGTTTACGTAAAATTGAGATTCAGACATGTAAAAGTTATTAACATGTATGTTATTTCTGTCACCACCTTACATAATGTAAATCAATGTTCCCGTATGTAAAGTTAATCGAATGTTGTAATTGCTTTTCAGAAACGGCGACAAGATGCTCCGATAGTGCCACTGGACAACCCTCGATTCAGCAAGATGAAACCCGTCCGAACGTGATCCAGGCTGAACGCTTACAATGTATTCACAGTGAGTCTGCCTTCAAAAACAGATTATGTACCTACGAAATACACAACTGTGTTAATATACTTGACCCCGTCATATTCTTAGCAGAATGCAAACCTTTAATTTTGAATGAAATTGATAAGGGCTTAAACATGTATAAATCAGGTCTTAAGATAGGATCCTGTTTATCCTGTCAATATGTCATAATATCACAAGAGAGCGATAATATTCATACATTTAACTTTAACAGTAAACTTGAGGTGATATTGCAATCTACAGATAAATCTATATGGTATGAAGAGAAGATTGTACAACCTATACTAGATCATATGGATAATTTTGAATCGCGTACCAGTTCAAAAGATTTATACAGTATTGAGAAATTAACAATATACGTGACACAATACGATTCATTGAATGCAGGGATGTATACTGAATTACCCGACTTTATAAAATCGAAGAGAGCTGTTATTAACATTCGTAATACTGATAAATATTGCTTTGCATACTGTCTGTTAGCATCCAAATACCCAGTAGAACGTAACAAGAATCGACCCACGTCCTATAAAAGATATGATTTTCGTAAAGAATTTAACTTTGAGAATATAACATTCCCCGTGTCATTGAAAGATGTAGAAAAATTCGAGAATCAAAATTCAAATATTTCATTAACGATATACGGTGTTGAAAATAAATCGATTATTCTCTTATATCAACCAAGAGAGATAAAATCGCATCATGTCAATCTTTTAATGTATAAAAGATATTATTGTCTGATAACAGACTTATCACGTTTGCTAGGAAAGCAGCTAGCCTAAACATAATGGACGAAAATGGTTATGTTACAATTGTAACTTGTATTTCACATCAGAATCACGTTTAAATAGTCATAAAAAGCGGTGTATGATGAATCAAATTATCAGAATGCCCGAGGCTGGTAAAACTGATCTCGTTGAATTTAACGCATATTCGAAATGTCTAAAAGTTCCATTCGTGGTTTATGCAGATATAGAATGTATCTTACGTAAGGTAGATTCGTGTCAAGATGTATCGAGCAAAAGTTGGACACGTACCACTCATAAACATGAGGCGTATGCAATTGCATTACATTTGGTTTGTAGTTATGATACAAATTTAACACGTTTCAAATCATTTGAAGGTCCATATGCAATTGAAAATTTTCTTAAAGAATTAACGTTAATTGCAAATCAGGTCATTAATATATATGCTAATAAAATTGAAATAAGTATGAGAGATGTGGATGAACTAGAATATCAAAATGCAACACGATGTCACATATGCAAACGTGAATTTCTTAACTCGTGTATAAAGGTTCGTGATCATTGTCATTTGAATGGAAGTTACGTTGGCCCAGCCCATAAGCACTGCAATTTAAATAGGAAAATGCCAGGATTCATACCAATATTCTTTCATTGCATGTCAAAATACGATGCTCATTTCATAGTAAAGAAACTAGGTTACGATACAGAACCTATCAACTGTATTGCACAAACTTCTGAAAATTACTTATCCTTTAGCAAAAGATATACAAATTCGAATGGAATGAGTATATATCTAAGATTTCTGGATAGCTATCGTTTTTTGGATTCAAAACTTAGTAACCTTTCGGATATGTTAGAATCAGATGATTTTCATTATACCAATAATACGTATACGAATCCTTTGCATAGACAACTGATGAAACGCAAAGGTGTCTTCCCGTACACGTATGTGGATTCTATAGAAAAATTATACGAGAATAGTCTACCATCCAAACATCAGTTTGATCATGTAAGCGATGAGGATTATAGTCATGCTAGAACGGTATGGAATGAATTCAATGTTAAAAATCTGGGTGAATATTTAAATATATATCTTAAGTGTGATACGTTAATACTAACGGACGTGTTTGAACGCTTCCGTGAATTAAGTATCGGTTTGTACGGACTCGACCCGTGTCAGTATTACACACTTCCCGGATTAGCCTATGATGCAATGTTAAGAACGACTGGTGTACAGATTTCATTATTAACAGATAAGACTATGTTAGATTTCTTCGAAAAAGGAATACGAGGTGGAATTTGCACTGTGTCCAAACGGTATGCAAAGGCGAATAACAGATACATGACTAGCTATGATAACACTCAACCAACTAATTATTTAATGTACGTCGACTGCAATTCTTTATATGGATATACAATGGAAAATAATAGCTTACCATACACTGATATAAGGTGGCTAACTGATGCTGAAATTAAATCAATAGATTTTATGTCTATTACAAGTGATTCTGACGTGGGATATGTGTTGGAAGTAGACTTTAAATATCCACAGGAACTTCATGATATACAAAATGATTTACCATTATGCCCTTTGAATGAAATCGCGCCAGGTGATAAGTATACAAAATTGCTAACAACATTGAATGATACAAATAAATACGTATTACGTTATCTCAATTTTCAACAATGTGTTAAACTTGGTTTGATTCCATCGCGTATACATAGAGTAATAGGTTATAAACAATCTAACTGGATAAATCCTTACATTGAACTCAACGCTCGTAAACGTATTGAAGATAAGACGAAATTTGGCCAAAATCTATGGAAGTTAATGAATAATTGTGTTTATGGAAAATTTATAGAGAATGTAAAACGTTATAATTCATTTCATTTAGCTACCAGCTGGAAACGAGCGCGTAAATTGTTAGCTCGACAGACGTGTATAAGGTACGTGATTTTTGATGAAAATTTAATAGGTATAGAATTGGTCAGAGATGAAATATTGATGAATAAGCCAATATACATAGGACAAGCAATCCTGGATCTATCCAAACATAAAATGTATGATTTTTATTATGAAATTCTGAAGAAAAAATTGAAAGATGTAACTTTAATCTATACGGACACGGATGCTTTTCTCTTTGAATCTAGCTGCGATATATATGAATTTATTAAAACCAATATACATTTATTCGATACATCGAATTATCCAATGGATAATGTGTATGGTATTCCGTTAGCAAATGAGAAAATTTCAGGATTATTCAAGGATGAGCTAGCCGGTAGAGTGATGACTGAATATGTAGGATTGAAATAGAAATTATATTGTTATCGATATGATACTGAAGTGATTAAAAAATCAAAAGGTGTAACAAAAGATTCGATGAGATTCATAACCTTTGAACAATATCTCTCATGTATTACACATCCTGACACGATACATCGAAGCATGCAGACATGTTTCAGAAGTTATAAACATAATGTTCATACCATTGAATCTAATAAGATAGCTTTAAGTGGTATCGATACAAAACGATACATTCCCGATAATTCATTTTCAACATTAGCATGGGGACATTATGCTATAGAAAATTGTCAAGTGTAATTTTTTTTTCTTTTCTCAATAAAGCATAGATTCAACTGATAATAACATATTACTGTATTTCAAAAAACAAAATAATTGAGTTTCAAGTATAATTGTAAAGTGTGTTACAACTGAGTTAAAAGGTATTACTAGATACATGATAATAACATATTACTGTATTTCAAAAAAAAATAATTGAGTTTCAAGTATAATTGTAAAGTGTGTTACAACTGAGTTAAAAGGTATTACTAGGCACATGATAATAACATATTACTGTATTTCAAAAAACGAAATAATTGTGTTTCAAGTATAATTGTAAAGTGTGTTACTAATTACATGATAATAACATATTTACTTCATATGAAAGATAACGTGTTGCTTTTTTATGTTTACGTTAGGGGGGGAAGGAATATTTTTTCCTATTCATGTCGTTTTGAAATGTTAGATAGCAGAAATCAATGTAACCTTATTGATCTCTACAATGAAATGTTAATTCAACTATAATCATGTATGATTTTTTATTAAAATATATTTACTAATTATATCAAAATGTTATTATCATGTCTCCGTTAAGGGGTGAGGGGGGGATTTATATATAATCAATGTGAACTAGCATGTACATTATGTTAAAGGCTCTTATTTCAGCTATAATCATGTATGATGTTTGTTTAACGTATATTACTAATTACTTCAAATTGTAATTATCATGTTTACGTTAAGGGTAGGTGAATTTATATAAACTCAATGTGAACTAGCATGTACGTTATGTTAAAATCTCTACAATTAAATGTTAATTCAACTATAATCATGTATGATTTTTTTAAAAAAGTATAAAAATGTTATTATCATGTTTAAGTTAAGGAGATGTGAATTTATATATAATCAATGTGAACTAGCACGAACGTTATGTTACAGAAGATATCAGGAATCAATGTGAAAAAAAACACAATATATCATTAAAATTATATTTCTTTATTGAGTTGTGTGTTTTTTATTTATACAATGTCCACCTCATTAATCCATTCACGGGTAGGAAATCCTAACCATTTCACCAGAATCCTATCACCACGTCGTCTGATAATCCTTTCAACTAAATACGTGTCTGGATATTGAGTTTTCTGTAATTCATAACCGTAGAATGCTCCTTCAATCAGTTTACCCTCCAGATCCTCGATGAGATAGGTCAATGGATGTGTCCTTTGCACTGTACGTATCCTAAAGACTTCAACACTCCAATTTGGTAGATAACCTTTCTCCATAACACCTTTATGCTTAGAAATCCTCACGTAGTCACCAACACGATGAAGTCTAGATCTTCGCTTCTCACGCAGACTTCTATCATATTTGTATACACTGAGGAGGAGAGAATTATCACGAACTTCTACAGGCTTCATACGAATCGTTCGATGGTAAGTATTATTGTATGTATGAATAATTCTAGGTAGTATGTTTATCCATTGATATGAGCCTTGAACAATAAATTCCTTATGCAAATTCATTTTGATCGTTCTTATTAAACGTTCCACTGCAGCAGCCTTAACGTGAGTGAATGTACTGTAATGATTAATATTATTACGATTCATTAGTTCGCGGAAATGTTTATTGTAAAACTCCCTTCCATTATCAGATTGAACATTCTTTGGAAACGATTCCATTTCATTCAATATCTCCTCCATAGCAGTCGAAACGTTTATACCACTTTTATCACGTAATGGTCTTGCATAAGCCATCTTGGAATCAAAATTGCATGCAAGAAGAATATACTTATAATCCTATTGTCTCTTGCATAATTAGACATGTCCATAAGATCTATTTGTACTAAATCGTTCATTCCTTTGCTTATGATATTACGACGTAAAAATCGTCTTCTAGCTGGTGCATGTAACTCGGTTGCAATGCGACGTTTTATCATGCTATAATTTTTGATGTTTTAAGTTCTGTAATAATTTCTTCTATCTCGGGTGAGTGATTCAAATTACCTGCATCCCTCGACGCAACTAATAATCTTAATCTGTTTATTATTTCATTCGGATCGTTCCAGTATACGTAATCTAATTTTCTCTGCGGTACATGTTCTTTCCAACGTAAACCAAATCCAGTTCGATTACTAACAAGGTCACGAATGATATGACGATACTTGAACCCTCGATTTGCTCTTAAACGTCCATCTCTTGAATAGCCGTGTCTGTAAACTTGAGTATTCTGTAAGATTTGTGAATACACGTCTAAATCATCATCTGTGTACGATGTCTTGCGAGGTAAACGTTTAAATAATAATTCATATAAGCCTGCTGTGGGTTCATACGTTTCTGTCCCTATCTGAACACCATCAGATTTAAACACAACTGTCTTGTTACCCAATTTATACTCATTATCCTCGTAACGTATGCCGTAAGTATTGTCCATGTCACTCGAACTAGCAGTTCGAACCTTGTGTAGATACTTTGACACGAGATCAGATCCGCTAGCATCATCTGTAGTTTCGTCGTCGTTGTTGTCTTGGTGTGCTTTCGCTATTACTTTCAATGGTTCGGTTACAGGTTGAAGAACTTCAGACATGACTCGTTGCGTTTCGAATTTCATTCCTTTGAGAGAACGTAACCTTTCTCTTATTGCCCTACTGTGACGGGCAATGGGTTCCTTAAGTCTTATAGCTTCAGCATCCATATCGAAATGAATGTATAATTAATCAGCTACTGCTAATTTATATCAAACTATCAGTTCTATACTTAATATATGACCATCTTTAGCACGTCCGGCTGGCGCTGTAAACGATAGAATATCGCCAGTTTCAACTCTTACAGGATATCTTTCAACTAATCTTCCGTTTCTTGCAAACAATGTATCATTTACAGCATGCGGATGTACCGATGATACAATAGAACACGAGAGTACACTTCCATTTCCAGGAACTTTATAGTATTCGAGTCCCGATGTTAACGTATACCTTAAAGAGGGACCTCGAAACGGACGTGTTTGCAATGAAATTATGAGTTGTGCTTTCAATTGTTGTAACATAGTGTTTACAACATTTCTCATTCGTGTTTTCATAGTATGAATATCATTATTTATAGTGATTAGTTTATTATCAAGTTCCGTTTGTCGTGCGGTTAGTTCTTTCACTTCTTTTTCTACAGCTGTAGTAATAGTCTCGCTAGCGGAGGTGATTGTTCTAGTTAACTGACTTTGTAATTCATTCTGTTTCCGTGTAATAGTATCGGCAATGTTTGTTATAGTCACAGTTAAACCCGTTTGAAATTCATTGTGTTTCTGTATAAAGAAATGATTAACATAACTCATGGTGACTGCATCACTATCATCTATCGGGTCGGCTAAATCCTTCAATCTCTTCATTCGAAATGATAGAGTTTTATTAGAGTCGTGAATTGGAATCCTGTCATCTACATATTTTTTATTAGGAACGTCGTGTTCGTGAAGGGGGTCCAACAGCGTTTTCATTCTTATACCATCTATAATGACATTATTTTCGGAATCACGTTTAAATGCATATTTACTTAAGTACTCCATTAAATTGTTGTATTGGATGTCGAGCGATTTTTGTATGTGATCCCTAAGCATAGCTTCAAACTCGCCCATACGCTGATACGAGGTCTGCTCGCTGAAGATCTGCATTCGATTCTCGACGTCAGCCGTATGCGTATCCACATAACGTTTAGTCGATGCATCGTCACCTTCTTCAGGGTCGTGAATATTGCACAATCGCTTTTCCTTGAATCGATAGTTTCCCGATCCATCTCTAGTTATGATATATCGATTGAACACACCCCTAGAGGGTATGATTCTTCGGGATCCGAACCTGTCGATACTCATTGCTTAAGTGATGGATTATTCTATTTATTCATTCTGATAATGCGATCAAAACCGTGACGGTAGCGTCCCTCGTTCAGTGGATATTCTGGTACTATAACAACAAAGGATCGTTCATCACTCTCCCATATATGTTTACATATATCCTTAAATTCATCATAGGACATATCGGTATTTACATAATCTTCGTATATATGTTTTAAATTGAGATTATCCTGTCTAAAGAATATAATCATATTTGCATTATCTCTAATTAAATGTTTAGGTACTTTAGCATATGATTGTGCTAAATATATAGCATCGACATTACGATGTCTACCCATACTGTAATATGAAGCTATCTTACCCTGTTTTTCATTTATCACATCATCAAATACGAATATCGAATTTTGTCTAGCATCCGACGTTTGAATCACTTTATCACCATCATCGAACGTAAATACACCTATATCGGGTATAGTTTTCAGTAACCTGAGTAAATATCGATATTTAGGTTGTTGCAACGATTTCGAGTATATGTAGAGGTTTTCGAATCTCAGACCATTCTCGTGAATAAGCAGGTTGAGTAAAACGTTCGTTTTTCCAGCATTTGAACTGCCCAGTATGAGCGCTCTAACGTTACTCGGAAACAACGTACCGTGTCGTCCTTTGCGAATGTCATCCTCGAAATCTAACACCTGTATTGGTAGCGTACACTTTTGCTTTACTATCTCCATATCGCGACTAATACTTATAAAGCATAAGTTTTGTCTTTTATTTCGTTCGTGATAAGGGCAATCTATGTCTTTACTGGATTTAGCCAATCGTCATAGGATTCGTATACTTATAAAGCGCACGTTTTGCCTTTTTATTTCATAGTGAGACATGCGCTCTACACGTGCACGCAAAGGTTCGGGAATTCTTAATTCCTTGATTAATTCATTACCATTTGAGGCACATTTACCGGGTTATCGTTTCTGCGGTCCCGGAACGAAACTACATAAACGCTTGCAGAGAGGTGACTTACCGGTGAACGGGTTAGATTCAGCGTGTCTCGATCACGATCGGGCTTACGCAGAGATTACTGATACAGAATCTCGTCGACTAGCCGATAAGGTGTTGGTAGAGAAAGCTTGGAGACGTGTACAGTCTACCGACGCTTCTTTGGGCGAACGACTTGCAGCTCGACTTGTGACTACACTTATGAAGGGTAAATTGGCAGCGGGCGCTGGCATGCGTAAACGTCGCAACAAGAGAGGTGGTTTCTTACCTTTGCTACCACTTTTATCAGCTCTAGGTGCAGCAGGTGGTCTAGCTGGAGGTGCTGCTCAGATTGCTACGGCTGTCAATAAGAAACGTTCGGATGCAAAACAACTTGCGGAATTAACACGTCACAACGAGCGCATGGAATCTTTGGCTCAGGGCAAAGGTCTTCGCCGCAAGAGACGTCGTAAGGGTAGAGGATTGTATCTTCTATCAAAAAACTCGGGGCGAGGCCTATATTTATCCCGGAAAAAGCCCTGAGTGCTAACGAGATCGATTCGTATGCACGACGTCTACACATTCCACATTTTAGAGGTGTCTACATGATCGATAAACTACCTCCACGTCCTCGATACTATGAGAGAATAGTAGTGAATCTGGATACATCAAATAACCATGGTACACATTGGGTTGCTGTACGTAAGGATGGTGATGTTGCCTACTACTTTGACAGTTTCGGCGATCTGAGACCTCCGGAAGAGATAGAAACATACCTTTCGGGTGTCAAGCTCCTATATAATACGACGAGATTTCAAGAATTCGATTCTGTGATTTGCGGTCACTTGTGTCTTCAGTTTCTCCTCGATGAGTTACACGATCACCGTGAGTGGTAGTGATACCAGCTTCTCTACATTTCTAAATCCACCATTACATCTGGATCCTAACGGACATTACGAGATAGCTCTATTGAATTTTGAGACTTTTTACTCGATTCCGAATGTGGACGAGAGTAATAATCTATTCCATTACGTTCGCGATGGAAAAGTCGAACGTATAGTAATTCCACCGGGTACTTATGAATTGGATGATATCGCCAGATTGATCAAGGATGCTCTCGACATCGGTGACGACTTTATTCTACGTGCTAATAATAACACCATGAAATCATAAATTCAATCTCCCTATATTATCGACTTTAGTCGTGAGAGATCTATTGCTCCTCTTCTCGGTTTCACCTCTAAACAGAGGGTACCGGCAAACGTGCTGACCGAGTCTAATGATTTGGTTAACATATTCAAGGTCAGCATCACACGTATCGAGTGTAGTCTTGCAACGGGATCTTTCATCAATGGTAAAAGTGGTCATTCTCTGTATGAATTTTTCCCATCGGTACCTCCAGGTTATCATATCTCGCAGGAACCATCAAGTCCTATATATTTACCAATCATCGATACGAATCTCATTGATCATCTCGACATTAGAGTGGTAGACCAGAACGGCGATAAGTTAGATTTCAGGAACGAAACCATCACTGTACGATTGCACATACGTCGAAATGGGTATAAGTTTTAAGAGACGATGCTATATTAAAAACATCTCTCGAGATTGAACTCTACTCGATCATCGACCCGCAAGCTAATCACATCGTCTAATCGAAAATTTCTCGCTAACTTAGGCTTCAAGGTTCTATGATGGATGTGTTGGACGTGACCGGGATTCCGACCTTTGATGATAAGATCAGTAAGGAGGAAGAACACGTATTCCTACCGTACAATACGTCAGCTCTCGATGTGAACGATGAAATTAGAATTCCATGTCAAGCTGAAGATTTGTACACGCTTCCTAGTAGAAGTTATCTCTACATTGAGGGGACTCTCACTAAACCCGACGGCACCGTCGCCACATCGAAATTGAGTAACAATGCTATGGCATTCCTATTCGATGAGATTCGTCTGGATATGAATGGAACGACTATTGATAGAACTAGGAATCCGGGCATTTCATCAACGATGCGTAACTATGCCGCACTGATTGAACTGGAATCGAATCGTTTACTTAATGCTGGATGGATCTATCCAGGAGGTGTGGTAGACATCGTGAATACATCTAATGGTATCTTCAATGCTATCGTTCCTCTTTCGAGGTTGCTGGGTTTCGCCGACGATCACAAGGAGGTCATACTTAATAGCAAGTTTGAACTTATTCTCATTAGATCTAAGGATGCTAATAATTGTATCATTGGAAACGATCCTACAACCATACAACTAACTAGACTCGAATGGAGGATGCCTGTACTTCGACTTTCAGATTCTGAACGAGTTGATAAACTTAAACTCGTCAAATCGGATAAACCTCTACACGTCGCATTTCGAACCTTGGACCTTCACACTCAACCTGCTGTACCTCAAACTAAAGCGTTCACATGGAACATTGCAACCACGACTAAACTTGAAAAACCACGTTTCGTCATAGTCGGTGCACAAGTGGATAGATTGAATCATCTCGCTAAGGATGCTTCTCTATTTGATAATTGTAATATCACCAATCTGAAACTTTATCTCAACAGTGAATCTTACCCCTATCACGATATGAATTTGGATTTCGCCAATTCGAAATTTGCATCTCTGTATGATCAATATTCCAAATTTCAATCATCCTACTATGGAAAGGAGAATTACCCTCTTTTGAAAAGGAACGACTTTCTGAAATATGCACCGCTATTCGTTATCGATTGCTCTCATCAACCTGAGGATACTGTGACGGGGGCAGTGAATGTCAGATTGGAAGTTCAAACATCGTCAAATTTTCCTGCACAAACTTCATTATTCTGTTTAATTATTCATGATAAATTATTCACTTATAAACCATTAACTCATGTTGTACAATCTATCATATAGGTGTAATAAATAAAACATTACAAATTCAAATTATCTTTTTATTGACTTTAACATACATCTCCAATATCCTCTTCCTTGCACTCCTGCTTTTTGCATCATATGAACATAATGATTTATGAATATCATACAACTGATATAAATTTCTTGCAATATATGGAATTAGTCTTTTAAGTCCATTGAATGCAGTACTATTCAGATTTATACTGCCCACATTTAAACATGTATTCACAAACGTTATTTCATTCATCTTATTCATGCATAACATTATATTAAATGCATATATTATATTTTCACTGTACGGTGCACATGGATGCTTACCATCTTTCAGATACGTATCCAAAACACACAAATTTGACATTATTACCTCCCAATCCTCTTTTGTAATATACACAAACGTATCGTCATGTGTGGCTTTAATGTAAAGTGATGGGAGTTCATTGTATAATCCTATGTTCACACGAAAGTCAATGCTGATGGAGATGTCGTTATCGTTCATGCACACACTATTTACCATCACTCGCAACTTCCTCCTCTACTTCTTCTGCGAAGGGTGTGAAGGGTTCGAACATCATTATGATGAAACTGTCTTGATCGAACGTCTTCTTGGCTTTGACGATTCTCGGTTTGCAGTTCGTCTTCTTCTTTTTCTTGTCTCCTTTCTTACTGGATCTGCGGACATACACGAACTATGTCTCAACATCGTGAATATTTAATACACTTGTTAACGTAAAACTCTTATTATTTTATACTCACTTTTCTATGAATTCCTCCTCGGGTTTCGGTGTACCGATATCCTTAAACGGACGGTCATTGTACGGACCGCACACATCCTCACCTTGATCCTGTTCGGACTGGCATGCCACATCTTCACTTTGGGCTTTACTGAAATAAACATATTTATTATTAGTTATCTAACACAGAACAACACTTTCAAGTTAACACACAATTATAATTCTACTTACCCGAGATACACTTTACAATTCTTTCCGAATTGAGCATAAGATGTGATCGAATCATGATGGGAAGGATTCTTGCAAATCACTTGATGCATCTTCCCATCACACGTTTCATCGTGATGCTCAACCCAATGCTTTTGCAAATCTTCGAAATTGCGTAGATTCTCCCAGAATCTGGTATCACTTTCAATGATAGGAGTTGTTGTTCCACTCATCTTGACGTTGCGATGTGAAGTGAGAATGCATTCGTTCCCGAGTGAGCAGATGGGTGATGAAACGTGATCATACCTGTCTCCCCCCTCCCCATCCTATCGTCGATTGTACTTAACGTACGGAGGGTTTGTGTGAAGTGAGGACACGTTCGTTCCCGAGCTGGCGGGACAGGATGAGACCTGTTAATTCGAATTTACTATATTACCATTTTATCACGTTCCCCCCCCTTCCACCCTCTCGTCGCTTGTACTGGAGGAGGACTAGTGTTTATCCTCGCGTACATGAATGGGTATCGAACCGAGGACTCTATGTTCATATATATGAATCCTCCCGAGAACTCGATATTCATAGATGAATATTTATACGCCCACACATATACACATATGCACAAATCTTGAGGAATGACAACACGTCATCACCCTTATACTTCAATGTGGAACAGATTTATATTTTCTCGTACCTCGATGTGGGAATGGAATTTAACCTTTTCTTAACCTTTACATCGCTCTTGGATATATAGCTCAAGGATAGATTCTGGATAGGGAACACCCCTTACCAGAATGTCTTATTACATGTATTTCATAAATCTCTCCCAGTACACATACCTAATCATTCTCTCGATATTCTTTTATCTAAAGAATAACGATACTGCATCATATATCATACACTAAACGTAATAGATATCAAACCCTACACTCGATATTCATATATGAGAGTTTAAGCACAGACATCGAAGCACTAAACGTAATAGATATCAAACCCTACACTCGATATTCATACATGAGAGTTTAAGCACAGACATCGAAGAATTACTATCACCACATTTAATTCAAACATCACCCTCCCCGAACCCCATATCGAACCCTAGACTCGATATTCATACATGAGAGTTTAAGCACACACATCGAAATGAATTCACATTTAATTCAAACACCCCCCGGAACCCCGTTACCCACCCACCCATCACACATCACACACACACAATCATCATCATCATCATCATCATCATCATCATCATCATCATCATCATCATCACCCCACCCTCAAACACATCTCACTGCACAGGGGAGAACGGCACTACGCCAACACTCCCCTTCTTTTTCACCTCGATTTTCACATAGGAGAGTTCTAAATCAATGAGCATTCTACATCACTCATATATTAACACAGAGGAGAGTTCAGCATCATATCTACACTGTGCTGATTCTCTCAAATCTATACTACTGATGACTATAACTTTCCCAGCAGAAGCAACCACTTTTGCTTTTTGGGGGTTGGTGATGAAGGAGATTTCCACACTGAGCTTTGCTGTTCGCTCTCAGGATCAAAATGATGTAGCCAAGTTTCATCAGCAGAGATTACGTTTGATAGAAGCTCCGGATCTTCCTCTAACATCACGTTTAAGTGCATGTTATCCCTTTTATGTACGTGTATTTGTAATAGGTTTTGTTACACTTGTATAGGTTTTAGAAAGTTGTATATCTGGCTTTTGGCATGACTAGTTTTTTAAAGGGCACTGATGACCGCCGTAGTTGAGGGCCCTTATATATATCATCCCATTGCAGCGGTGGGCGATAGCGAATATGTCTGAATTTGCCTGGTTCTCACAGGCGGGAACCAGGACTACCAACAATGAAACTACTACGGCGTGTTTGTCTCACACTAAGCTAACAGAATATAATAAGATTGAATTTCAATGCGCAAAATTAAGTCTGTAAAATAATTATGATTATTCTTTATTGAACAGCCTTCGTAACATCATAAATTGGACAGAGGCACTTCTCATAATATTCTTGGTTTAAAGGTACATTGAAGGAAGATTTTCAATATTTAGTAGCGAAGCTGCTTTACGAAGTCACATGTTCCTCGAGAAGACACCAGATGTCAACCGAAATGCTCATCTACGGTGAGTACCGATTTTGTTTTATTCACAAAGATCTCCTCAGTAAATCTTTATGTTCATGAAGTTTAATAGACTGAAGAAATCACCTGAACTTCCTTATGAACTATCTCACTGCAAAACGACAAATTAGTTTTTCAGCACCAGCAATAGAGGTTGAAAAGTTAATACCTCCATCGAAATCTTCAAGTCAGCAATTTTTTAGCTTCAGAAAATTACCATATGCGTGATTCCTCAAAAATTCTTCAACAATTAAAAGAACCAGCCCACTACTTCTCACACTCAGGAGACAGGAACAAGAAGTCGAGTGGTACGTCTATCTGCACGATATAGACTATGGAAGATATTGCATGAAATGTATGTAGACCATTCAGTATATTGTTAGAATTATGACTGTGGTAGGTTGCTCTTCAATCTTATGGTCGGTTTTAATAGAATTTAATTGGAATTAATATCGTAAATAAGTTACTGCCATGAGTAACTCTGGCGTCTTGGCCGTATCACAGAAAATACAGGAACTCTTGGATCTAAACTCTTCGCAACATACGAAGAAAGAGAAGAGTAGAAAAAGAAAATGTGAATGAGAGATAAGCACATATATTCTTAATAATTATGTTTATTTAACACTTGGCTAGATTTAATTAAAAATAGATTTTAAAAACACAAATTCTTGGGAATCCCAAGGCCGAATATAGGTTGGCTGTGGGTTCCCTAGATACACCGCCATATTCAGCAGCTTTTGGCATCGGAATTTACGAACTCTTCCCGCTGGGATATTAAGCTTAGGCTCTAAAGATCACATGTGGCAAAAATAAACACTAATTGTTAAAAGTCTTTCTTTCACTATCCATTTTCTGTCACTCTGTTACAGAAGGTTGACTAATCTCAATGAAGCTTTAATCCCTGGCAAAGAATGGTAAAATATCCGTAACAGTTCAGTATATATAATTTTGTGCTCAATTTCAAGGTCAAATTGTTTAAGGCACACATGTATATTTTTATTTATACTGTATTTTAATTTGAATAGGTAGTCAGATTGAAAAGTTCAATGCCATACCCGGTATTTGAATCACGCATCACCCGGTATATGGTCGCTCTTAGAAGCTTAACCATTGAACTACTGTGACAACACATGACATTAAATTTTCCAACTGATTCGTACTTTCCCGGTAGATCACTAGGTACTCTCATATACAATGAGATACGCACCTTTTGTGGCGACTTACTATGCTGTAAGTACTTAAGTCTCAGGCTTCATAGCTACTACTAGCAGGTAAATTGAAATTAATCGTTCTTCCACATTAGCCGTGAGCGACATGAGGTAACAAGATTTGCTGCTCGATGGCTGCAGGATAAGAAGCAAATTCATTGTGCACTGCTGATGTATGGTATTTAACAAAATATGTTGTTTTCACAATATAATTCCTGCTCTGTGGACAATAGACAATAAACAGCTTCACAGCAATTGCACAAATCATTATGAACATCATGCACAAAGTAATTCGGTCAATAGATGTTATAATATGAATGTATAGTATGATTAATGACAGACTTATTGAATGATAGAGAAGATATTCTAAATAACTTCCATATAGAATCTCCATTTGGCAAACAGAATATATTGCTTACTACTAGTGGCAGCATGAATGCGCGAGCTGGCGTACTGATGATAAATTATTAAGGTGATGGTCGCTGCAGAATAGTGCGTGAGGTCAAGCTTAATAACCCTTGGTTACCTGAATGTTATTCGCAAGCTGTTAGAAGATATTACAAAAGTTATTCGCCAATACCTATGCTAGTGCATCCAATTTTCCTTGATAAATGGTTTTTGGGATGACCTGGAACGAAAGAATTGTGTTTAGTTCATGTTAGCCCATTCTCCTGGTTTTATTCAATTTTTGCCTATAAGGCGCTTTTTGGAACATTTTTGTTGGCATATTTTAAAAAATATTTTGTGTTAGATTAACTTTCTCTACCAGTATTAATCTTACAAAAAGAAACAGTAATGTTAATTGAAGCAAAAATTTGCAAAGTTGTTTTATGGAATATGTTGTTATGAGTTTGAAGGAAATTGTGGTCCGCGCTATGTCATCGATCTGAAATTGTAATTGACTACTCTAAAATCCAGTATTTGGGCAGAAAAGCATCGACGCGGAAAACATTTGTATTATGAAACGTGTACCTTAAGGAGAGTTGAAGTTTTCGGTCTATCTTAGATGGTTTTTCAGTCACACTCGAATCTGTAAGAAAATTTAACTTCAGAGCTATTTAAAACCTACGTATGCCATAATGCTGTCAATATTTCAAGTGTATGATAACTCAATCAAAATGATTAGGCTGTTTTTGACAAATAAGGAAAAGAAAATATTGCATATAAAATATTATTTGTGGGGAGAGGGAACATAAAATTGTTTTGATCTTTGACAAACAAAAATGTTGGTGTTTGAAATGACCAACATTTTTCTGCATTCGTTCTAGTAGCTTTATTTTCAATAATGATGCTTTTTTTATTCAAGCGACCGCTGAATTTATATTCGATTGTACCAGGTGACTCGTATACCTATTTATTCTTATCTATACAACCCGCAGTTTAGAGTCTAATGTGAAAACATTGAACCTTTAGGCATAAAAGTCGTTATTGCAGCTCTACCCTTCTAATCGGTACTATATGCACAAAACATTAATATTTACGTCCTGAATGAGGACCAAAAAGCTGTGAAACGCTTAAATAAACGACGTCTTTTCACGAATATAAAACTAGCAATATAACAGCGAATGCTTTCTTGTAGAGCGAGATGGAATACGTGGTAACTGGTAGAGAAGGCTTGTGGAATGTCATGCTGCACAGGCTAGGTTCGAAACGACGTCACATTGTTGTTCCCCTTTCTCCTATTCCTCATTGTCTGTATTTTATTTACTAATATATTGTGACTTTGTGGGTTCGTGAAATGAAAAGTCCAATTACACCACTCAAAAATGTTCTTTATTTCCACCGACTTACAGTTAAACTCTTGCCAATTACACAGAATTACGTAATGCACCCAATTGCGATTCACCAGTTCGTCCGTTACAATTTCACTTGCACTCGTAATTACGTACAATCTTCCGATGCTCTCACACAGTCTTCTCGTCGCACACTAGCACTGCATTCTTACACCAAGAACTGACTGACTGTCTCCTCACTCACACTAAACTTCTGACTAGCTGCAGCCCTTTTTATAGGCATCTCGCCGTCTTCTCGGCTTTTCTTGTTCCCAGGCGAAGATTCCAGTAGATGAAAGATCCCGTAATTTCCAGAACAGGTGGAAGAGAAACAGACCGCACAATCATGTTTTTTCCCCAGCCATCCCTGTCACCACTATAAGACGGACGAGGGGGAGGCGTGGCTAACACGGACCTCCCCTGTCTTCGGCTCTCAGCTGCTTCCATAGGGTGTTCCAACGCCCGGGTGACACTGCTCCCTCCTCAAAGCTGTTCGCCCCGAACAGCACCATCGTAGCGTGCCAGGCGGTCCAGGTGTACCACCAGCATCTGCCCGGAGTCTGAGCTAGAAGTAGCGCTGCCGTAGTTTGTGAATCATACGGTTCGCTCCCAGGTGTCCTCCTGAAGTACCGGCGTGCACTTCCTCCAAGACTTCCGGGACCTTACTCCGGGGGAGTACCAACTGTTCTCTCTGCGCCTTCCCATCGGGTGACTCCCATACCCGGAACAGCACGCCCTCTCTGGTCTTCAACGAGTCCCATTGGGCCCAGTACGACTTGTAGGTGGCGCTCCTCGGAGCGATGTCCTCCCAGGTTGGTCTCGTCCCTGCCTCCACTTCCCTCAAGAGTGGGCCCAAGTCTGCGTCCGCCAGCTGCTCCCTCCTCAGGCCTGCGCTATCCCAGCCTTCAGCAGGCACTGCCACAACTACTCGGACTGCTGCGGCACGCTCCTTCTCTTCCACTCTTGTGCACTGGCCGCACTCTTCTGGACAGGGTCTTCGGGACATGGCGTCTGCGTTACCGTGGCTCTTCCCTCTACGATGTTCCGAGGTGAAGTCGTACTCCTGCAGCCTCTGGACCCAACGTGCTGTCTGGCCTTCCAGGTTCTTAAAGGTCAATAGCCAGGTTAGGGCGGAATGGTCAGTCCTCAGGTGGAATGGCTGACCGTACAGGTACTTGTGGAAGTGCTCCAATGTCTTTACTACCGCCAGTAACTCCCGTCGGGTGACGCAGTAGTTCTTCTCTGCCTTGGATAGCCTCTTGCTGTAATAGGCTATCACCCGCTCATGGCCGTCCTGGATCTGCGATAGGACACCTCCAATGCAATGGTCGCTAGCGTTGGTGTCCACAATGAAGGCGCCACCTGGTTGTGGGAGACCCAAAATTGGAGCATTGCACAGGGTCTCCTTCGGGTGCTGGAAAGCGTCTTCGGCGTCCTCCGTCCACACATAAGGCCGGTTTTCCTCCGTCAGGCGGGTGAGGTGTTTTGCGATGTTGTCGGCCTTTTCCTCTAAATCTTTAAGGCTGTCGTCTACTTGACCCATCCGCTTGCCCAGATTCGTGACGTCATCCCTCACGCCGGCCAACCGTTCCTCAAACTTGGCGGCGAGGACCTCGTTCGCCTCCTTCATTTCTTCCGTCTTCTCCGTGAGGTTATCGTTAGCCGTCTTCATTTCTTCCAGCTTTGCGGCCAGGTTGTTATTTGCCGCTTCTATTTCCGTTGTTAATTCGGCCTTCATTTCTTCCATCTTCCCGGCGATGTTGTCGTTGGCCGTCTTCATTTGTTTCAACTCTGCGGTGATGTTGTCGTTGGCCGTCTTCATTTCCGAGATTAGTTCGGCCTTCATTTCCACCATCTTCTCCAAAATCTTTTCCAATGCCGCGTCCATGGTTGTAATGTTCGGTGATGTTATTTTCCCGCTTCCTGACACCACTGTGACTTTGTGGATTCGTGAAATGAAAAGTACAATTTCACCACTCAAAAATGTTCTTTATTTCCACCGACTTACAGTTAAACTCTTGCCAATTACACAGAATTACGTAATGCACCCAATTGCGATTCACCAGTTCGTCCGTTACAATTTCACTTGCACTCGTAATTACGTACAATCTTCGGATGCTCTCACACAGTCTTCTCGTCGCACACTAGTACTGCATTCTTACACCAAGAACTGACTGACTGTCTCCTCACTCACACTAAACTTCTGACTAGCTGCAGCCCTTTTTATAGGCATCTCGCCGTCTTCTCGGCTTTTCTTGTTCCCAGGCGAAGATTCCAGTAGATGAAAGATCCCGTAATTTCCAGAACAGGTGGAAGAGAAACAGACCGCACAATCATGTTTTTCCCCCCAGCCATCCCGGTCACCACTATAAGACGGACGAGGGGGAGGCGTGCCTAACACGGACCTCCCCTGTCTTCCGCTCTCAGCTGCTTCCATAGGGTGTTCCAACGCCCGGGTGACAATATTTATTGTTGCTGTTGGTTCTCTTGTGAGCCAAAGACACAAGAATTAGATTCCGATAATTAAGAATCTATAGAGATTAGCTCACCATATAACTTGCGCCAAGCTCACTCTACCGGCAGTTAGGAGAGGACCTTGCCTTCGAAGGAAAACTATGGGCTATCTTTATCTTTATCTTCAGTCAGGGATAATGTTTGACTTTCTGAGCTTTATTATATTTACCGTACGTTGTACTGTTAACCATGTTGGCTTTCGTCTTTTTAGGAGCACGTCGAGGACATCAAAGTAATAGTTTTCGTAGTTAAGTCTTATGTTTCACTTTAATTTTGAAATGTTTCAAATTTGGTTTACTGGGTCAAGCATAATACCCACAATAATAATATATCTACTGTTAATTATAAATGTATAACTACTTGGAGATTATTTTATTTTGTAAACATCTATAATGTTATAAAAGTGTTATTTGTATAATATCAAATTAGAGGGCCCAAGAGGTAAAACAAAGGATAATACTATTTTTGAGATGAACACGAATGATTTAAACCCAACTTGAGGTGGCAGAGTGGTGAGGTATAATGCTATTGAGCCAACTCTACATTGCGAGCAGAGATTCCTGTACGCCTAAGTAACCGCAGACCTCAGGCTCCATCTGGGAATTTTACATGGTTTTTACAGATTCATACAGTGTTTTGAGCTCGTTGTGATAGTTTTAACACAAACAAGAAAACTGCATCCGCCATTATAATTACTGTATTACGCTGTCGTAATTTTGGACTGAAGTGAAAACAATCTATGGAATACTGAGCACTTTTTGACATGGCTGTACAACGAAAACTTTTCTTGGCTGAAGATTTAAAATCCAATTGGTCCCACCGTGTAGATGTGCCATTTTGTGTTCCAATGATATAGTCAACTGATGTGTATGACAGGTTGCTTTTTGAGGGACTTGTTTAAAGGTATGCGTGTGTGTGTGTGTGAATGTATGCTAACGAATAAGAGTTTGTAAACACATTTAAAATTACCACTGCAGCTCTGTGACTGAGTATTATGTTTTTGGAATCGACATACATAGTGTGACTTTATGGGTTCGTAGAATTAAAATTCCGAGTTGCAGATATTCCAAATTTTCTTTATTGCCGTAGAGATACAATGTTCAATTCTCACGTAACAGCATTACATCACTTACACCACACAATCTACCAAGGTCGATAACAATAGCAAACAGTGTTTTGATTACATCAGCTCTCGTTAGAACAACACTCTACAGCTGTTTACTGCTTAGGACTCACTCTGCGACTGACTCTTGGCGATTCGTCGCTTCCTTAAATACCTCATCTGATAATTCCAGACTGCTCCAGAACAATAAAGAAACCGAATAATCTCTATCACTCAAGATGTCACCAGAAATTTCCATTTATCTCAGTTTGTTTGTTTCGGCAGACCTTTATCTCGCGCTATCTTTATTTGCCGGCTCTTGGTGTACACAAGCCGCGCTATCGTAGATACCGGGTTCGCGACAATAGTGATTACTTTCTGTCCCATACAACAGTTATGCACTGAGCTGTCCTCCCCTTCTCCATTAGCTGTTCTGTAGATCAACCATTAGTAGACTTTCAAGAAAGACATGAGTCACATATGTCGCTTAGCATGTGGCATACATTAAAAAATAATTACGGGCAGGTGACTCACCTGCTGTATATACTGATTCAGATGTGAAACATATCAGTTACGCTCTGGAAAAGTAAAATGATTGACCATAGCTGATTTAGAATTGAAAAGTATTATTTCCCTGGGTAAACCGTCACATAGAAAGTGGTGTTTAACTTAGTAAATGTATATAGGTATGTAAACTATAACCTCAAGCAAAACGCAATTTCTTGCATAATTCCGCAACACCACTTTCCAGCCTCGGTTAAAACTGATCGTTTGTCAACACTTCATTCTTATCAAATTTACAATCAACAATCTAAAGAAGCGTCAGGTCCCACGTCTGAAAAAGTTCACATTTTTTATTTCAGAATCTCTCCCGAACCAGGAACACCGTATATTTATGTTTGCTTAATTCATGGCTGTCAAACCAGCAAGAATATTCTAAAAATAACGCAGATAGTACAAAAACCACTCAGATGTTATTACTTTATAGTTTTAAAAATATAACATGCGCTACTCAACCATTAACGGTTAACCTTTTTATTCCTTCATTCCGTTGATTGATGCCACAAGGACTAAGTGTTTTCCTTGAGCTCTTTCCCTTCTCCTTTTCAATAAAGTTGGATTTTCTTTTAGCACCTCATAAAAATTTCTCCTGAAAGATCGCTTTTAAGAGTTTTATAAACTTGGACTTTATTGAAAAGGGTGGGGAAGCTTAGCATGGAATGGAGGACTTTCCATCACTGCCAACTTATCACATTTCCCTCCCTCTGGCTATTCCTTTCATTTTCGGGGAGAGGAAGCTCTTGTGTATGTGAACAGAGGAAAACATTAATCTGAAGGGACGCTTTCGTAAATAGCATCTCACTTGAAAAAAATTTTGTGAACTTGGTAAAACGCAACTGAGGCTCAATAGTTACGGGGAATACCTCCATCAAATATAATTGAATCGAGAGACTACTTTAGAATTAACTCATACAAACATCTGATGCATGTACGAAAGAGGTGTATAAAGTAGCGTGTGCACGTCCGAACTCCCGGGTAGTTCCCAATCAAGAAGAAAGTTAACCTGTATAGACTATGGATATGTAACAGTTGTTTTGATTTATATTTAAAAAGGGCTTGAAAAATTCATAAATTTACAAAAGAAAAACAAACAAAATTGTGTAATGTGTATTTTGTGGTCGGCCGTAGTAATAATAGCATTACGTAATGTAGTGACGTAGTAATAATTCGCCAATCATATAAAGGTAATATATGGGTAGCGATAGTAACGAAAGATTAAATAATCTTGGTGTAGATACCGAAAGAAAATTCGTCTTTCTTTCTGGAACGCCGAAGAGATCGGACGCTTTTTAAATTGCTCGAAAATATTTAAGTGTTAGTTCAATTTGAATTATCAGAATGATTCAGATCACAGTATAAAGTTTTGTGATAAGAATGGTAAAGGATTTGGTGTTAAAAGAAATAAACAAAAGATTCCTTCTTATAGAAATTCAAATTAAAAATCTTAATGATATCTTCACTCGTTACCATCCTTGTAACTTAAGAGTTTTCATTGCTCGTAAGCAAGAATATAACCGAAGAATATTAAAAGATAGCCGAGGAATAAGTAAGGATTTTCCTGATAACTTCGGGGAACAAATTCTTTATCAAATGATAATATTTTGGGCAAAGGTAAGATCGAAGAAGTAAGACCAACGAGGGAAACGAGATACCAGCACGAATCTTGCTATATATATATATATTGCCGAAATTTTGCGACATCGAAACCCACAACAACGGAGGAATTCTACTACAGATGGCCATTAAAACAGGACATCTCAAACATTTTTAATGTCATACACAGTGGAGCTGCTCTCAGACTTTCTCAACTCGTACAGAATCTTTCTTACCAACGTTTATATTCCTATTTACTTTATGTTAATCAGGATTAAAATTTGCAGAAATTTCTTTATATATATTTCTTTTAAGGTAAAATAGGATTAGGAAAATACAGTTGGCTCTAAGCGCTAATCAAATTTTTAAAGTTAGTCGCTATACAATGGCTTTAAAATTCTGCTCTCTTTAGGTACCAAGAGAAAAAAAAGGCACTTAACCATTCCCATTAAAAAAATGGTATAAATATTATATAATCCAATAAAATAAAAGTAAGAGGTGCGCTCAAGTTATAAAACCTTCAATTTTTTAAGGACTGGGACCAGATAGGAACTTTTGTTTTATTTTTAAATACACGTGGATTCTTTGTGAATGAGTGAGAGAGATGGCAGCACTGTACAATGCCTAGAACTATAGTGGCAGCAATGTGAGTTGGGGCTGTTTTTGACACTTAAAATGGCGACGTTTTTATTGAAAGAAGAGCGTGTAATCATTCCTTTTCTCCATTTTCGTTATGTGACAGATATTGAAATTCATCGCAGTTGAGTAAGGCATGTGGTTATGGTACCATGGATGTGTCTAATGTGCGTTCCTGGGTGCGACAGTTAATCAAGGCACAACATCGTGTGAAAACAAACCAAGACAGTCACTGCCTCGCACCAGCCGGTCTGACGACATGATCCAGCGAGTGGAGAAGTTGTTTTAGAGGATCGCCGATCGAGCATTTTCAGATCTTCATGCAGGATTGTGTGCACAGATCCCATGGAAATTCCAATTTTGGGGGCAATGTCTGCAAGTGTCTTGACGTCGATGATGTCATTTTTGCAGCATGATAAGAATAACCGTTATAAAGAAACCACCAGTATGTATTAGAACCATTCCATAATTATTTTAGGAAATGTTTGGGGGCATGTAACCTGTAGCAGCTGTACAGCGTGTCTGCAGTTTTCGAAGTGCTTTTTCCATTCACCATATTCACCGGAATTAAGTGAAGATAACTTGCTTGCGAAGATGAAGAAACCACTTCGTGGAATACGATTCCGGACAGTTTTCGATATTCTGTTTTCGATATTCCACTAACGAATGGAGCTGTTACAGGAATATTACAACTTTCATATCGTAGCTACGAGTTATTTACAATGAGCAATGTGGAAGTTCTGCACATGTAGCATGTTCTAGTATTAATACATAAATAGTTGCTCATTATTAATGTTACAACTTATATAAGATATATGATGAGACATTCTAAACAATAAATAACACTTACAACAAAATAATTAAAAGTTTCTATCATGCTTGAGACAGCGATATTACTAATGGTAAATTTCACAGAAGATAGTGAAATAGTTAACACTTTAATAAAGTGGTTCAGTACTACAAAATATTGAATTATAGTAAAGATTGCCTTACCATGTTACACATTTCGGTACAAATGTTTGAAGCAACTAATTCTTAAAGCAATAAATTCCGGGACTTTTTCGTTATAGTTTATTGATCTTAAATTTAAGTTACGTAAAATGTGACAAGTAGATTAATAGGTAAAAACATATTTCTTCCCAATCTAGCAGATTTCTTACCATTACTTTCTGCAATATCCAAGGTAGGTTATCATCTTATAGATCCAGTCTGAGCTCCCAGATCATATATTTCCGTTGATTCAACGTGGTAGATATCGTCATAAGATACCGTTTTCTTCAAGATTTCACTGCAATTATATCAGGGTTTAAACATTAATAAAAAGTTTTAAAAGAGATTATAACCGAGAGGGATGGCTCAGGCGGTTTCATCTGTGGCCTGCATTCTGGTGGTCTCTTTCAACGTAAAAAGTGTAGGATGGGTGTCTCGGCGGTGCATGGCAGGAGGATATGCTCTGAGGAAAACTACTTCTTCCTCCAATAGGTTGGTTGCGGGGCTCCGAACCTGCTACTGGGATCATTTCGGGATCGACTGCTGGGCCCATTTGCCAACCAGCTGCTGGCCCCTTTTCTACCGCAGTAGCGGGGCATGTCCGTTGTCCTCACCTCTGGGGAAGGTTTCTACGTAAAATATAGGGACCCTGCTCTCTGAACTGTCGTGGCTCCCTGAGACGGTCACCCTCTGTCTCCTCTCGCCTAATCCTTCCTCTCGGGAGTGCCCGTCTTGGGGGAATATGTGCAATGGCTCACGACTGGTTTCCGTGCTGAATCACCTTGTAGTAAATCCTAATCCTAAATCTGCAAGCGATTAGCTCACGTTGAAATGGCAGGTTAATTACACATTCTATTAATTTGTAACCTCACAAATAGGTTTCCTATATGTTACAAAATTATCAACCACGACAATTTGGAAGCAGCATATACGCAGAAATACCACCAAACCTAACATCGCTAAGGCGCCAGCATGACAGTCTTGTGTTTGCAGACCCCCACGTTTACATATTGCGTGCTTGCGCGTAGCCAGTTCATTATTAATGCATTGGTTAAATAACAAAGGTCAAGATGTCATGTCTTTACTGCCTCTCGCAGATCGAAAAATGATTTTTAGGAAGCATATTCAAGCGTTATCTGCCCTAGAGTGTGTAGAGCACGCATTTATTTAAAGCTGCTTCCTCGTCTTTAATAAGTCACATCACTTCTGTATTAAAATTATCAAGTAAGCAGAAATTATGAATAAGAAGCAACGTGTTATGTAAAATTAAATGTTTTCTGTTTTGCATGACCAAATGTGCTCATGCTTAATGAATTATACTGATGTCAAAAGCAGTATTTTAACTCTTGTGGTTCTCTACATTTCTCTCTCTCTCTCTTTCTTTCTTTCATTCTTTCTTTTTCTCAATCTGAGCAAACTGTTTGTTACAAATCATTGTGTAGAATATACTTTTCTTTTCTCTCAAAGTTTAAGAGCGTAAACAATAGCGTATCTGATTTACTTTCTCCAATGTAATTGCAGATCCCAAAGTGAAAACAATTGCTTTTCTACCAAATTTATTTAAGTTTATATTTATGCAGCATATTATACTTTAAAATTTTACTTACCTATCTACATCATGTTGATACAGATACTGTTTTCAGATATAGATTATTACACTTTGATTAAGATAAAAGTGACGTTACAGGGGTCAAAGGAACAGATAACTATGTGCTGGCTTTGAAATTTCAATTTTTATGCGCTATCATGAGAACAAATGAATGTTAGTTTTACACTTTGATTAAGATAAAAGTGACGTTACAGGGGTCAAAGGAACAGATAACTATGTGCTGGCTTTGAAATTTCAATTTTTATGCGCTATCATGAGAACAAATGAATGTTAGTTTTACACTTTGATTAAGATAAAAGTGACGTTACAGGGGTCAAAGGAACAGATAACTATGTGCTGGCTTTGAAATATCAATTTTTATGCGCTATCATGAGAACAAATGAATTTTAGTTTAACACCTTGAAATTTGTATTAGTATTTGAAAATTCAAACGAACACCCGATATCAGCAAGATTCCAAATCAATTTAATTCTAGCCAACCCGGCAAGCATTGTACCACCAATAAAAGTTGTCTGAACCTATTTAAATAAAACAATTCAGATTAGTTACATATTTATTCTGCAATTGGGAATGGAGTTAATACAACACAGTTAAAATTAAGTTGATCAATTTAAATATTTGTGATGAAAAATGTTTTAGTCTTTTTTGTTGTGCATACAAGGTAAATATATAATTGTATATTTTAAAGAGAGCTACATTGGTTTTTGCGTGCTAAGCTTCTAAGTATCCATTAAATAAAATTATACGAAATATTGCCGGAATGAAGCTAACCTCATAGGTGCTTGGAGAACATTCAAGATATACATTTTATTTACTCGTATTGTGTACCATTTTCTTTTTAAATTCCAGAAGTGTTCAGTATTTGAATCATAATAGTCAGATAAATTTTTAGCAAATAAAGAATAACGATATTTTTTTCAATATGAAATATGACTTAGAAACGGATGCTCTCTTGTACAGTTTCTTCTTTCATTTCTAAGTGGATTCTGAATAAATATGAGCTTTAATATATATCACATATACACACAAGATGTTCGCATTCTTCCTTTTTGTTTTTCATCCCTTATATAACGTTTCAGTAGCACTATGGACGAGAGAAGCTAAGGACAAACAAACGTGGAAAAAAAAAAAAAACGGAAAGAGCAGCCGTCCACAAATACACCACAGACGGGTCTGTGTCAGTGTCACTTGAAGTGCAGTTCAAGGAGAAGTAGGATCAATGTAAATTACAAAACTCAAGCTGCACAAGAAGGAACTTAAAATGATGGATCACCAAATTTAGTTGAGTTCAAATTACATAAATATCACAGATCCATCAACCTAAGCTCTGTGGAACATAGGTTATAGAACATAGATATGAAGTAATCTAACATAGATCTAAGTACACGGTGTATAGAATATAGAACATTATATTACTAGTCATCACAATAGATAAGGAGGTAACCACAAGCAAGCATGAGGCTCTTAGGAGCTACTATCAACACCAACTCCAATTCTCAGACCATAATACGAGTATCGATTGTAGCAAAAATGGCGCCGCTCGTGGCCCAGCATGTTATGTTATGGTTATATCCACCGAGTGAAGCATGTGTTTGTTTACTTTGATCGTGTGTTTGCAGAATTAATGTAATTCACATTAAAGTGGCAACTAGTGACCAACGAGTTAGTTTATAGTGAGTTTTTAACATAACATTAAGTTATAAAGTTTATGTAAATATATAGTAGTGTGAAATATTGTCGAAAGGGTCGTTCTTATTCTGTTCCCGACTGCAAATCTAATTATGGTAGTGAACCTCATACGACAATACTCAAATTTGCTAAAGAAAAATCTTTATGGGATCAGTGGATCAGGAACATACATCGTAAAAATTTTGAAGTAAATGACAAAACTGTAGTTTGTGTTCATTGTTTTGAACAGACTTTGTGGTTAAGGAAGACATTTTTCCAGCAAATGATGGTGAACCAATTCGTGTCCCTCAAAAAGTAACAAAATTAGCTGATTGTGCCTAACCTACGATTTTTAAGAATCAGACATCCTATCACACAGTAAAGCTCAAGTAGAAAAGACGAAATCCTGAAGAACATATGCAAGACATTTTGCAGAGAGTGAAGAGAATGTTAATAATTGGTGTGCACAAGATGTTATTGACAGTTTTGAGTCCTTAAAAATCGAAGTGGTGAGGAAAGATTTTAATACATTCATAGTCATTATTAAAGATGATTAGTTATGTTCTTTTCAATAACATTCAAAATCCCACCGTCACTGATGTTCCTACTCTTTAATGTGAGTTTCAAAATACTTCATAGCCTAAAAGTGAGTGTGTTTTGCAATATTATGAACTTACCGGTGAAAAAATTTTAGATGGTTCTTGCAATGTGAGGGAACTACCACCCTCAAATTTGACAGATGGAGTAAACTGGACAATCTGGTGAGTTCTCTTAAATATTATAGTATAAGCAGTAGGTATGTCCTTACCTGAAAAGGTTACTATGTAAACAACATAAAAGAAACTTTATTACTTGCTGCAGATGATGATACAGTCCAGTAACATAAAGTTTGCTTTAGAACAGCTGGACCTAGCCTGTGCTAGTTGGATTAAATGTTCTCCAGATGTTTTGATATGGGCTATAAACATTTTTTATGCATATCCAGAACTATACAATAAGAAAAACTAATGTATTGACATTACCACATCCTGTGTATCTAAGGCAATTTTTAACAAAGATGTACAAGCACCCCTGGCTTAGAACACTCACACAAAAAAGAAAATAATATAAATGAGCCTTTACTTGTCAAAGTGAAGAAGTGTGTGAAAGTGCTGGCAAACATATTTATGAACAATTGCACAAAATGTTAAATAAAAAGAATGTATCTGAACACTTATCCAAGAAAGTGCAAAATAGAGAAACCAGAAGAAAAGCCAGTGATGAACTTCGTGAGGAAGGAGCTCAAACTTAGCAGCCAGTAAATATTTCAGGTTAGCTTTTTCGTTTTCTTTTTCTTTCTTTCTTTCTTTTCTTGTGCATGTGTTCTTGATTATACCATTTCTGTTGTGTTCAAGAAAAACTTAACTTTTGTTTTATTTAATCATGTTTTCCTCTATGTTTTTACTGTGCAAAGTGTTAATGCTTACGAGTTGTCATGCCTTAAAAGTTAAATTTTGGTTGGAAGTATAAGGTAGGAAATAGCAGTGGAACGTGTTACTATATGTGATAAACGATTAGGATTTGTCATGGTGCTTTTTATTTATGTTATTACACGTTTTGGTTGAAAGTATAAAGTGATAAATGCTTAAGAGTTATCTTACTGCTTCTTAATATGAAATATATTATGTCCATTGTATATACTTTCAAATTTTGCGTAACCAGAGTCGCTGGGCTTCGATGGGCGCCATCTTGGAATCTGTATTAAGGTCTGAGTATTGGAGTTGGTGTTGCTACTATCCTATTGAGCTCGTAGCAAAAACTCCCTGCATTTTCCATAATCTCTCGATATCGAAATATGACGGAATACAATACTTGCTTCAGGATAATGAAGCGAAATAAAAAAATAAAAAATATATTTTATACATAATTTCATAAAGGTATCACAAGAATAAACATTGAAATACTACTTATATGGCAGCGAGTCCTATAGGAAAATGTTAAAAAAATAAATATTTAGAATGTATTATTTATTTGATAAATGTTCATACTCACAAAATCTGTATTAAATAAATATTTGGAGATTTACAGTCTTTGTTCCTTCGTATTAATCTTGGCTCGTGAGATAGAAATAACAAATCCTTTATTTATAACTTTCATTAACTCTGTATAGCAGATTATTTTAGTACATGGAAGGTTTTATAAACATTAAATGACATTACATTACATAAAGGTAGTGAAAGAGAAAGGGATAAAAGATACAGTGGGGAAGATGAGAGACCAGGAGGGAGTGTGTAGTGTTTAACGCCAGCTTTTACTACATACGGCACCGCAGGCGGTGACACTGATGATACATGAGATGAAGATGGAGCACCGGGGGAATGAGATGGCGGGGGAAACCGGAGGTCCCGGAGAAAACCCGCCCCAGCGCCGTGTTGTCCACCACAAATCTCACTTTGCGGTCGCCTGGGATCAAACCCGGGCCGCCTTGGTGAGAGCCAAGCGGTCTAACCACTGAGTCACGGCGCGGCCTGAAAAGCCAGGGGAAAATATAGGGAAAGAATTAATGCAGATGAAGAGGTTTGTTGTTGTTTATTCGTATATCCTCATAAAACACCTAAGGTCATATCGGCAGCTTTAACTTAAGAAATAGTTTGTTATGTTTAGTGCCACCTAAGTTGATTGATTTTTTAAAAAAAAAAATATTTAACCTGAAGTAAGCGGAAACTCATATTTTGAGAAGAGTACTGCAGCTACTTACGTCAAGGTGCATCCAGAAAGAGCCAGCCATCTGTTATTCTCACACGGTTTTAGACATTTTACTTTGAAACACCACCCCTCTGAGCATTTGCATGTACTGGAGGCCACGCGAGCAACCCGTCCAGTCTTCCTACAATGTCTGGAACACGCAAAATAGACGGTCTAAACAGCCCAAATGACTTAGAATGAGGTGTCCGTTTACTACAGAGCGACGATGTCGATGTAGGGCAACTAGATAAACAATGTGAAGAAGACTTCATACGGATACAGAGATATTCTACCTGAGAAAAGAGAAGAAAATTTTGACACAGAGGGACGTGACACAGAAGGTGAACCTACTATTTAAGGTGCCTTATTCTAGAAAGAAAGGGATGGAAGTACAAAGAGTGGAAAGCATCGTGAACCCAGTTACAGGTAGAGCAAGTTCACACCTATAGGAGGTGCAAAACGTATTTTTGTTTGGGACGCAGTAGAACGCTATGCCATGAGTGCTTTGCAAGTATGGAGTTGGTAAAATAGGAAGACAAAGGGGAAAGAAGAGGGAAAAACCTAGTAAAAAGTAAAATCTGTTTATATGCTTTATTTTGATGTAATAAGTTATATTGATGTAATAATTTGTCATTTGGACGTAATAAGTTTTATTCTTGTACACTATATTTTAACATCGCTGTCTTTTTGTTACACGACAATACTACACTGTCGTTTGTGTTAATGTACCATGTTAATGTTTTATTAGATAAAACATGAAAATAAAAATAATTAAATGATTTTTAAATAATAAAGAACATTGATAGATATCAATAAAAGTATTTAAAAGCAATTGGTGCTACTAGATACCGCGCGGCCGACCCAGTAGAAATTAAGCCACGATGTACATAGAATTAATTGAGCTATTTAGATGAATATGACAGAAGGAGAGGATTAGTAAATCATATTTGCTATTCAAAAGTAAATTTCTTTGCGGAATCAAAAAACTGGATTCATACACAAACCGTCCAATCTCTTTAACTTCGTTTAAAATTCAGCTCTCTGTTTTGGTTGTCGTTTTTTGTATGCATGCCACCCTCGTACTTTCACAGCATACTGAAATCTGCTGACAACAGACAGTCGCCGCGGTTCTCTATTTTTTTCATCTAGTGATTCAAGTGTCGCTTGAGTTTTCCCAACAGTGTAGCTTCACAACTCTTTTTTCTTTTGCAAGTTATGTGAGGCGCCAAGTGATCCAGTTATGTGCCTGTGCAACGTAGTGTTTACGGCATTTTAAAGACATTGCCCAACTCTGCAGCGCAGTAGTAGAATGCCTGCTTCATCTTCAAGAGGCCTCGGGTTCCTATATCCAGCAGGGAGAGCTATCTGGATAAGGCTGTTCTGGAGTTTTCCATTATTTTAAAAGGTTAATGTCGACTATATCTAAGCTCTATGGACCCTGGGCTCAATTGAGCATCATTTCACCCATTTCATTAATCGTCAGATATGACTTATCTATGTTAATTAAAAAATATAAAATATATTTCTTTTGCAGCGTTATTTAGTATACTGTTAAAATTTATCAGACAGAAGTTCACTTGTATGTTACGTTTTATCGCTTACTAATTCATTCTTTGGTCAGTTCACTAATCAATTCCAAATAATTTGCTCCTGATTCCCAATTGTCCTTCCGTTAATCATTGTGTGTGGCGCTCCGGTTGTTTTTCTCTGGCGGGGGTCTCACTTCTCTCAATTTTGTGACTTCCTTGTATGCCTTGGTTAGTAAGCCAATTATTTGCCTTGTTAATGAGTTATTTTACAGGCGCTTTCATCTGGTTTCATTAGTTGCCATTTTTGTTAAGAGATATTGGGCCATTAAATGCAGTTACTTTTCGTCGAACGAAAGGAGAGATTTATACTTGCTGTGTGCTATTAATTTTGTTCCGACTGTCATTTAATTCGTATATGTGGTGTATGTGTGAAGTCCTTCGGTCGTTAAGCGATATTTAATGGTCTTAATTTTGGTGTTCCTGGTTAAACTAAATTCAAATTTAGTCTTTATCATAGCTAATATTGTTAATGCATTTGTAATGTATACACATGGTTAAATAATAGCTTTAGTGTTTTTTTTTTAATTTTTTTAGCTATTTTGGTTTCATTTAACTGTCCATAGTTTATAGGTAGCACACTTTCTGACAGATCTAATGCCCAGTTAGTGTGAGCTGAAGAGCAGCAACAGTATTGTAATTTCTGAAAACTCAAGTAATATGGTGGTTTGCGAAAAGCTTTAGGTGTGAATATTTAACCTGTTCAAGCACCATATGATATAAATTATCCTATGGCATGGAAATAAAATACAATCCACGGCGTAAAAACCTAATCGGGCCTGCTAACCCGACCGCTCATATGCCAATATGGGGAGGAGATGAGGGCAAGCATCTCGGCGCCCCCAGCCGGAATGTTGGTATTCTTTGGCCCATTGCAGGCCCACAAATTCCTCAAGATGCCAGGGTCCTATAACCGAGACTTGGCAACCCCAAAGTTGGGATCGAACTCGGACCCATTTCGGCAAGAAACTAGAATACAACACTCCAGTCCGTTAGGTCACGGCAAAGGACAGTATAGTTGTATGCGTGTACGTATATTTGTAATTACTCAGAATTGAAACATAAATATTTGACATGACGTGATAAAAGAATACTTTGAATAATCCAATTCAAGCGAGAGGAAACAATAAATTTCCTGCTGCCCTGGCTGAACGTGTCTGGTCACATTATATATTTTATGAATGATACGTAATCTCTATTTACTCTAGAGAGTTCAAAGTGGTTGGTGTGTATGTATCTACATATACTTTAAATTACTCAGAACTGAAATTTAAACTACTGACATGGCGGATAAAATAATTACTGTGAATAAGTAAAGGTGTTTAATTCGAGAAAGAGCACACATTTCATTTCCTGTTAGCCTAATATCATTCAGTTGTTCTTTACACAACAGTAGAGCAAGAGTTAAAGAGTACAATGGCTTCTTGCCGTCAAAAGGGCTGGTATTGCGAAGTCAGGCTCGAAGTACTGTTTATAAGGTGTACACGTTCTTAAAAAAAATTTCGGAAACAGAAACTAAAAATGAGTTATTGCAAAGAGTACTTCCGTTTAAAAACACGGAAAAAGTGAATCAGCTGGATCAACTTGCAATTGAAACGGGACACGAGGATATACGGCTCCTAACATATCACTGCCAATATAATCCAATTGATTTGGTGTGGGCTCAAATAAAAAGGGGGATTGCAAAAATAAATAATACTTTTAAACTGACGGACGTTAAACGACTTCCTTACGAAGAAATTAACAAGGTAACACAACAGGACTGGGAAAACAGCGTGAGGCATACAGAAAACCTTCAAGAAGACGATTTTAAGAAAGAAATAGCACGTGACGAGATTTTGGAACCTATAATCATAAATTTGCAAGACTCAGACGATGAAGATAGTAACAATGACGAATTGTCTCTTAACGGAAGGGACATTGACAGCGATATGGATGAGCCACTGGCAGTTCCATTGGATTACAAAAACAGGTAATTCATAAACTATAATTACAGTTATAGTATTTTAAAATATATATAATTTGCGAAAATGATTTTTCCAATTTTGATTTTGGCAACTGCATCATTGTAAAAGTTTGTAAAATATAATTTCCTTACCCTTACGCTGCGCCAAGCAGACGTGCATGTTGTATGAGTGTGCGAGAGAGAGGGAAATATAAAAGGAGTGGGATAACAAGCTGGCAGCGCTGAGCGTGATATGGTATCTGATTAGCTGGACTCCAGAACTCTTCCCATTTGAAACACATAATAGAGACAACCTTAATCCAAAACAGCACTTTTAGTTAAATGTTCGAGTGTGTTTGTGCATGCGTGTGTGTGTTCCTGTTAAGAATTACTGCTATACTAGATCATTTGAAAGAAGACGACTTCACGGACTATTTCTATAAACTTCAAGGTATGCATTTTATTTTCCATGAAAATATCTTCAAAATATGAAATGAAAATAGTAAGCTAAATTGAGAAATTCAAAGCTTTCCAAACATATTCCACGGAAAGGTTAGTTCAGGTTGGGACATTTTCTTCAAAATTGAATGTCGCATGTTAGAAAGATGTTGAACTTATTTATCATGTTAGTTACATAATATAATGTTTGTGTTTGAGTTAATATTCATAGACGGAGCTTATGAATTTAACCAAGTGAATCTGTAATTAGGCATACTTATTGAGAATAGTGTCTCAATAGCATATATGACCGCGAAATAGACCCATATTTAATATTTTTCATGGATAGATATATGTGCACCAAAATAATCGTTATTGGAGCTCTGGAATACTTAATATTAATAATAATGTACTCCTTCATGAGGAAAAGAAGTGATGTATGGTGCGCCAGGAGCGGAGAAAATGTTATAGTGCCAACTTCTTTTTTTCCTAGTCAACAGTTCATGATAGTATATACGGGAATTTTACCTCTCACCTTGTTTTAGAGAATTAACAGACAAGGAGAGTGATTTTACCTGTTTCGACAACACTCTGAAGCAACTCATACGGCCAATGTTTCGATGAGGACCACAGAAACCGTGTTTGAGGAAAAAGTTATTACTATAGATCTGTAGCCGCCTTGATGCCCGATCTTACTCCAAGAATTTATATGGATAACTGAAAATAAAGTCTTAAGAAAGATCCACACAGAGTTTTCAATGTGAACCTTGACCAATAGATGGTTCCTAAAGAGGTGTCAAAACTACCAGTGTGGACAACGACGGCGGCTGGTTTCAGAATCTCCCTTCATAATGACGGTAAGTAGGGCCTTTAAATATAGTTTTGAAGATGTATGATTGCGTCCGTGCCATTCTATAACAGTAACAAACAGATGGCAACGAGCACCAATAACGCGAACAGGAGAAATTGCGCAGCCGGTTCTTGGTCATTGACTCTCGCGGTAAAATGTTATAATTCTGTAATACAGTGTGTAATATGTCTACTGTGCTGTAACGGTCAATCAATGAAATTGAAGCACAATTGAAAATGTTCGAATCTATACTTAATTCTACACACAGTTCAGTTTTACCTTAGAATTTCCTAAAAGTAAGCACAATATCGATAATATTCGGTTTATTTTACCCCTAAGAACTGCCACCCTTGGCTTTCAGCTTTGTTCCACAAATATCGATACTGGAAATATAAAACTTATATTTAAAACATAAAAATTTAATATAAAGGGAAAATCACTAGACATTTATTTTCCCACTGTTAATGATCGTGTAAACCGCAAGTACATTTCATCTACCTTAATTTTGAACCAGTTTGCTACATGGGAGATTTAAATCTTACTTTCGAAGATTTCATATAGACTCTGCTGTAAATGTGAAAGCGTTGATGAAAGTATTGGACATTTATTATCTAGATTAGATCTTCATTCAAAACATAGATAACATCTTTCTTATTGTAATACAGATCTTCAAACATCGTTGATTAATGTATTGTTTAAAAAAATTTGCACTTCAGGCTTCAATACTTTATTGACAAAATTTGTAATTTGTTATAACTATTATCATGTTCAGTTAGTTTGATATTTGTATTTATGTGTTTTTATAACTAAAACCCTAACATACCTTACTGGTAAAATAGAGTTGCTTCATTTGGAGAATAAATAATAAATAATAAATAACAGTAATATAATATAAAACTCCACTTTTAATATTTGTATCGTAAAGTAAGATTTGCTTAAACTGGCCTTGTAACTCACAACATCCCCTGCCCGATGTTTGAGGAGCTACGGGTTCGATTTCCGGCTCGGGGTGGAACATTCTTTTTAGCCAAGATTAATGCCTATCACTCTGTGTCTCCAATAAACTGTTCACTATATTTTTAGCTTTGTTGTTTGTTATGCGATTCACTTAAAGTGCAATTTTTGGTCTGCGTACTGTGTAAAGAGTTGTTTTCATGTTTCACTGCGGTAATTAGTTAGATACGCCAAGAAATTATATTATTAGTAATTATTGTTAGATTCCTGGAATTATTTTTATCTGTTAAAATATATTTATTTAGCGGATTAATTTCTCTGCGTATGTGCATTCTTGTGATAATCATCGATCAGAACTTCAGAGGGAGTCTGCCAAGTAATGTTTGACAAAGAAGAAACTTTTTTCCACTATTGCACAGGATTCCCGAAGGAAATGATGATGCTCTGTCTCTAAGTCTTTCACCGTAAAATGTTTTGCTATCCACAGACGCAATCACAAGCATCAGAGTTTCTATCGCTTTTCTCTTATTTTCCCTTTATTAGGAAAAGGCGTCTACAGTTTTAATGGCACAAACAGCTACGGCAAGGAAATAAAAGGGAACTTTTCTTCCTTGTAACTGTTTCAAAGGAAGCAAAATTTTAACAATTGATCTGAACATGGAAAGCAAGTTCTATCAATTTACAATATCATCAGGAGATGCTAACAACAAAATGTTTACACGATGGAAATCCTTCCTTTCAACGCAAGTAATATCTGTATTACACAGAGACTGGAACAGCACAAAGGAGAAGCAAAATTATTAATGGATTTAATGTACAACCAGGTTTGTATATGACATGTACGTATATTCTTTAAAAGGGTGGAGAGAGTTTCTTTTATCTTGGTGATGAAGCGAGAACGTCTGTGTTGACGTATCACACTCAGCAGTATGCTAGAATTGTCTCAGGCAACAGAGGGGTGTACAAAGAGTTCTAAATGAAGTAGTATAAAAGACATAACTGTTTATAGGCTGAGGGACAGTACTTTCCAAATATGAAATCACCGTCTGTGCTTCGTTTGCGCAATATTCATGCTTAAGTGCATTACATTGCCTAACTCTTTTAATAGTTGTGATAAGGCATAGGAATTTCTAAGAAACGCTAAGACGATAGGAACAATATTAAATTGATTCTGGACTATAGAAAGAATGATGACAGTTAAACCAACCCATAACTCCTGTATAGACCTCCGACTTTTAAGTGACCCTTGGCTTCTGTTCCTTTACAGTCTATAATTTGAATGTAGATTAATTGAGGGTATCAATTAAAGAAATAAAGTTATATTAAACACATCCGACGATATCTTTATAATATGAATTGTTGCTTTTAGACTAGAAAAAGTCAGCATAACTGTTCTCTAAAGATTAGCACTCGGCTAACATGCGAATATGTCCAGTCCTTTCAGTTTTGAGCACCATAATTATAGATTGTACTACTCCAAGAAGTTGTTTACATTTAAATGTTGCATACCAACTTTTATATTTTTATACCTCTCAACAGTTGAGCCTATATTGTCCGCCTGTTATAAAATCGAGGCTATAGTCTATCTGAGACAGGTTTATGTATTTTGGGACAGTAATGTTAACACAATCAACACGGTGGAATACTAAGGCGTCCATATTGTTACGTGTACGGTTGAGGAATATCTGGAAGCATATCACACTCGGGAATCATCTTAATTCATGCTTATTTTCTGTGTCATGACTTGTTGGCACATTCTGCACATTCCAAAGATCTTAATTTTGCTGACATATGAGAGCAGTGTTATGCAAGATTCCACATGACTTAAGCTTATGAAATCAATTTTCTGTTTACTCAGTTAACCATGTGCAGGTGGGGGATGTGGACTTAGGTGATTTAATAACCTGAGTCAACTGGATGCTGAAACAGCATTCGTTGTCAGCCAAAATGTACTAAGAATCATGGGAACGCTGACGTTGTTTGGGAAACGTTTATGTAGCCTTTTGTAGCGTGGGAATGTTGATTAGGCACCAGGACGCCATTTTCGTGGAATATATATTCAAAAGCAGCTTAAGCTAGCACCAAGAGGAGATAGAGGGTGTGAGGTCCACAACCATACATGACCACGCTTCTCAAGGTAAGCACGGATGTAATCATTATCATTATTATACCCTTAAGTCTCTTCAACACCCCGTGTTTATTCTGTACTTAAACATAGTAACTGGAATGTAGTAAATTGGTTTATTATGGACTTCAGTGCTGTCTACACTTTGCTCTACCATTTCGCTGTACCATCTGAATTCCTTATCCCTTTAGTTATGGTCATAAATACGGGTGGATTGTGAACCCTAAGTTCTACAAATACCAAAGTAGCATAATTACCAGAAACTAAATTAAACGGTATACAGTTTTGCCTAAGTATACAAATTGTATTTATTTTAGTAATACCTTGTTGTATCGCCTTGCCTGCGTAAAGTAAGCATTTGAGCAAGGTTTCCTGTGGTTATTATCTTTAAATGTGCTATTTTCCAAATAGGGTGAAATTAACATTTTCTTGCAAATATTTGGAATGCTTTACACAAAATATATTGCAAATAATGTGCCTGTGACTTATATGTGGAATAGGCAAGCTTATGTAGATATTGATACTTTTGCTTATTCAACACTTAGTTTATTCGTTACAATGTTCTTAATTAATTTTCTTTCAGGTCTTCTCTAATCGCTTAGTGTCTAACATTACGAACTGGCAACATACCGTCAAATTTCCTTATGGAAGTACACTTTGTAGCCGTCGCCGAGAGATGGAGGTCCTGTGTTTGATCCCTGCCGTTACCGGTTTTTTTTTCTTGTCAAAAGTGCGAACGATGAAGTAGTATCTTCTACCACGGTTCTCGTCTCCCACATTTCCTTTCACTTTGTGTCACACCTTAAAGTCACAGTATCACTCCGAGACAGTGTGTCAATCAAAGCGGTAAATGGGGCATAGTCGGCAGAGGGTTATAGTTTGAGCATCCCAGCTACGTTACAGGGTGGCAGTTTGACCGAGCTTAACGCTGGAGGGAAGATTCTGAGCCACCCTCTGACGAACTGGTGAGGTTACCGTGAGCCAGTAAATGTCACGGAACTGTGCGTGTCTCTGCCATTACCCGTTCCGGTAGCTTTGCATCACTTACGGTTCCTTCACCTCATCCATTATCTTCGGAGTTTATATACAAATTGTGGGTCGAGGGCTAGCTGTCCCCTCCATTGGGATGTCATCAATAACTTTTTATATGTAAAGTGTGTGTGTGTGTGTGTGTGTGTGTGTGTGTGTGTGTGTGTGTGTGTGTGTGTGTGTGCCCGCCTCTATAGCGTAGTGTTAGTGGGTCCATCTCGTTCATATTGAACCGAGTTTGAATCTCGGTCATGGTGAGTTATGTGGATAGAATTTTTCCGGGCTTTTTCCTAATGCTTAAATATGACGTCGAGTAGTTCTTCAGCTGTGTGGATCCTGGGCTTGTTTCAGCATCACTTAACCAATTTTATTTATCGTCCGACATTTCAAATGTCAATTCTGGTATCGCACATGCTTTTCAACGTTTGTGAGATTTCGAAAACGAATTCTGAGATCGAATGCAATTCTTCCTTTGTCACAAAAAAGCGATAAGATATTAAACATCGGTTTAATATCTATGGTCTACTGTGACCAGTGGTGCCTATGTCGTACGACATATACATCATAGCATACTCGCCAAAGTACAGAAAAAAAACATTTCGAAAGATTTCAATTTGCCGTCTTCCAAACATAACGGAACCGTCGCCTGAAACTTCAAACCTGAGGCAGATGAAAAGAAATAATACCGATAAGAAATAATGAACAATGATAGATTGAGAACAACTGAAAAATTCAATGCCATGGTCTGGATATGAACCACGGATCTCCTGGTTTCTGTCCAGTCGCTCTTACGCATTGAGCTACCATGGCCAACGTGCCGTCATGATATTAAATTCTCCAATAGTTTCCATATATTTTCCCGGTAAACCCCTAGGGACTCTCGTATTCAAAATACAGCGTTTGTGGCGATTTACTATTGTAAGTACTTGAGTCCCAGGCTTCATCATTAAACTCTTATTATATAAGTTAATTGATGGAAATTAATCGTTCCTTCACACTAGCCGTGTATAGAGTCGAAATGAAAAATTCAATACTATGGCCGAGATATGAACCACGGATCTCCTGATTTCCGTCCAGTCACTCTTACCCATTGTACTACCATAGCTAATGTACCGTTATGACATTAAATGATTAATGATAATGATAAAATAGTAAATCGCCACAAACGGTGTATCTCAAATACGACAACCCCTAGTGGTTTACCAGGGAAATATATGAGTCAATTGGAGAATTTAATGTCATGGCGGCACGTTGGCCGTGGTAGCTCAATGGGTAAGAGTGACTAAGGAAACCAGGAGATCCGCGATTCATATCCCGGCCGTGGCATTGACTTTTTTCAGTTCGACTCTATCTATCCAAAGCCTTAGCCTATACAAGGCTAGTGTGATTAATTTCCATCAATTAACTTAAAAAATGGACAAGACGTTCATGGTAGAACACATACCACCCCAGCATTCACCTTCGGACCACCCAGAGAAACCAGAAAATATCCATGGTCGTTCGAACGGGAACGCTCCAAACGGGAACCCATCATCATCATCATCATCATCATCATCATCATCATCATCATCATCATCATCATCATCATCATCAAGATCATCCTCATCGTCGTCGTCATCATCATCGTCATCATCGTCATCATCATCATTACAGCGTGTATAACTGCACCATATATCCCAAATAAATATTACTACATAATAAACAAAATAATAACAACAAACGCTTTATTTAAATTCTTAGGAGAGTCTGCCAAACGATTCCTCCGTTGCCAAAATTTTGCGGAAGACAGCAATAGATATAACCGTATTCCGAAGCTTCCAAGCCTGTCGAAGTGCATTTCCTTCCATCACATGAATGTTCTAACGTTTCTGGGACGCATATTGAATTCAGATAACCTTGTTACCCTCGTTCCGTTACATATTATACGAGGTAACATCATGACAGTAACTGCTAGAGATGCCGTGGATACAAAACACCTTGGATACAAGGTGCTGTAACATAATCCGCTGCTTCTCCGTTATTCTGTATAACATACCATTATAGTTTCTATTAAATTAAGCAAATTTCGTCGCAAAGTTTATTGATTTAACTGTTAATGTAATTAATTTTCCTCACTACGTCCATTATTCTGTCTAAGACTGAAGCACTTCATTGTAATACCACACTATAATCAGGTAGTGTGTCACAAATGACGTATACACTATTCCACCGTCTTTTCCTCTGTTACGAAATGAGACACAAATAAAGTGTGAATTCTATTGTATTCTTTAATCATATATTCTACAGCAGCCGCGTTTTTAACTAAAAATAACGAAACAATATATAGTATAGAAGCATGTGAATCATTTCGGCCAACATTTTTCATTGTCTGCCAGTTTTAAAATCCAAATAATACATGCGCTCGCTTTAATCTTCTGCACCCTCCCTGTATGTGAATTTCTCAGTTTACATTCTTTCCCACGATATTTATTCCTTAAATTTCCATTTTATTATTATATACAAATTCCCAAACATACTCTAAAAGTTTGACTAAAGTAATCATTTTATTATTACTACCAATTTCTTTTCCTTTGCTGACGGAAACTTCATTTATGTTAAGAAACAAGGAAAATGATAACACTAATAACTTCATAAATTAAGTATTACACTCACATAGCATTCTGTATTCTTATAAAATGGTACATGCGAACTCTTCATACGAATGTTTATTGTTCTATCTATTTCATGTTAATCCAGATAAATATGTGTACATATCATCTTACGTCTTATCCTCTTGCAGGTATATAGGAAATAAGAGAATTTAGTAGGCTTAGGCTCTGATCAATTTAAGAGCGATGGCCTTGAAATTGCTTCCTCGTTGGATACCAAAGTGATAATAAAAACAAAACATCCAATTTGTTTCTATTTCAGAAAGGTGTATACATGTATTTAAAAATTCAAACAAATAACAAGAGCTGCCTTGGAAATTGTTAGCTCCACAAAGAATTATTTGACATAGATCGTGTGCCTTCAATGAGACTGGAATGCCATATATCTCTTAGGTTTACTAGGTTTGAAAAATTAATTCATAACGAAGAGAACCTACTCCCAGGAAATTGTTAGCTCCACAAAGAATTATTTGACATAGATCGTGTGCCTTAATGAGACTGGAATGCCATATATCTCTTAAGTTTCCTAGGTTTGCAAAAGCAATTCATAACGAAGAGAACCTGCCCCCAGAAAATTCAAGAGAGAAGTTTCATTTGATTTCAAAACTTCTTAAATCACGTGAAAAGTTAATCAAAATGCTTAGGTACTTTTTGAGTAAATCAAGAATTTTGAAAATATTTTCCAAGAAAATTATAGTTTTAGGTGAGTGAATTTTCATGAAACTTTTAGCGCCGCATCCATACAAAATACTGAATCTAAATAACAATGTACTCTTGTTGCTGAATTATATTGTTCATGACAGAAGACGCGCGTTCACACCCACCCACCCCCCACCCCCCACCCCCCCCCCCCACACACACCTATACGCACACACACATTTCTGAAAATGTTTTTGTAGTTTGAAGGGCCTTTAGAAGTAAAATACGCTTTTCTGGTGAATCTTCGACGTTAAATTTGATTGAACACATTCGTTCCTCTACATATTCTTAAGTAGGCGGAAGAGAAATAATGACACTTTTGTTTGAAGCAGGAAACCTAAAGCTTCGCTGCACATTTCCTTTCACAGTTATGAATGATCCTGTTGAAATACAAGACATGCTGCAGAGGATCTGGTAGTATGTGGATAGGAAACCAAATCGATAGAAAGAGAAAGGTCGCAATTTAGAGAAAGTGCATGTACCTTTCCTTCTACTGTTCTCTCTTTGTGTAGTTACCGTGTATTGTAGTTTCTATTGCAGCGCCGTTAGGATATATGTGCTCAGACAAACCCCAAAAGTATTTAACCTCGTTCCTAAGGAAAAGAAATTTATTCTCTATTTCCAAAAAGAGATATTGTTTCTTCTTATTAATACTTTCGGTTCGGAGCGTCGAAGTTGGAGTAATTTATGCAAAGTTGCAGAAATACACGAGGAAAAGAAATGTATAATGCGTGGAAATGCGAAGGCTCCAGATGTTCCGTAGCAAGAAAAGCAACTGCAATGTGTTGTTCAAAATTAGAAAAATGAAACATATTTGAAAATACCAATGCTTGTCACGATGAAAACAAAGGCTTTGATACAGCGAAGGGGGAGAATCGGTCACTGGGACTTCCTATTGTGACTACCACCACCAAGAGGAATGAATGAAGTAAAGGAACCACAGGAGACTACAAGCCCGGATGCACATGGAATAACCAAAATGTTCCAGATGCGAATTGGCTAGAGAGGGCGATGTAGGATCCATCAGCCAAGCAGCGCTCTATTGTCATGAAATCTAGAAGAACACCTGAAACACGAGGACAGAACGGAATTGAAGGGATGTGAAGGAATGTAAATGATAAATCACGCAAGAATCAGTACCCCAATCCCCCCTAAACGGGAAAAAACTCAAGTCAAGAAGAAGATCAAGAAATCGAAATCAGGTCCAAGAAGGCAAAAGTCTCTTAGGTTACGGTGGTGCCACCTGGCTTGCTTTGATAGGAAAGTTTACTTGTTGACCAGGCAAAATCGCGATAAATCTGCAGAGATGGTGCTCTGACGTTTAAGGATACTAATATACATTGAACCTATCTCATAAAAACGAGGAAGACACTTGACCGCTCAATTGATTAATGTTTAACGTTAAAGTAAGAATTATCAACAGAGCGCTCGGTCATGCATGTTGTAACATCCATGCTTTGTACCGGCATATGATGTAACGTTGGGTTCAACTTACGACACTGAACGTCACTAGGGGTTTGCGTCCTAATGAGGAAACCGAAGGAGATAGCTCAAAAACAATGTTCCTATAATGTAGTCTGAGGTGAACGATGTCTTATCCTAAAGGGGTAACATGTAGGTCTGGCATAAATAATGTTTATTCTATATAAAAATAAAGTTATTACTCTATATAATAAAAATAAACAAACAAGGATTGTGCACAACAGATCAGCTATTAACTTTACCTTGGCGGAGGTTCCTGGCGTCAGCAGTTCCATTGTCGAAGATAGTAGACGTGGCCATCAAAGAAACAAATGACGCAGATTCATCTAGCACATGTGTGAGTGTTCCACCTTAGGCCAAATTCTGGGGGGTTAAATATTAAACCTCTGCCGAAGCAGCAACTGAGTAAAGCTTCGTCACCTTATGTCAGCAAGGCGACGACCTATGCATGATATCTAAACATGACTTGCAAGTGACAGGTTGTCGCGTGTTTCGATGCTATTCTTCTGCCTTACGAATACCTGATTTTTACAAATTTACTCATTTTATAAATGTACAAAATATTGTCGATACAATATTGTATGAATATCTCCTTAAAAGGGCCCAAATAACCTTGCTGTCGACGGGCCCTAAAACACCACACTCACTCACTGTCCTTAAAAAGAACTATTTACAGAAACGGAAAGGAAGGTATATCAATTATATCCTTCTACGACAACGTAGGGTGCAATCAAATACCACAACCTGGAAATCTACCTGAACTTATCATTGAGGCTGGCAGGCCAGATTTATGCACTGCTTATCAATAACGTTGAAAATATTAATAACGTAATGTTCACTGCCTCAATTCAAAATACTTTATCCTGCTCCGCGCTCAAAACTGTGACTTCCTCACGTATGTCCATAAAAATCATGAAGACTGTTCATCCACAATTAAACTCCATGATATCTGCGACCTTCGCTCTCCTAGCTACCCGGCGATTTCCCTTATTCGCAAGGACCAACTAGCTCTAATAGTACACAAAGCCGTCACCCGCTCCTATTTATATTTTAAGAATCTCCCCCAACTTCTAACTTCTGCATATCTGTACTCATTAGACTTCAAATGATTCTGGTCTGTCAACATACAAATGCAAGTGTGTGATGTCATCCGGATGCCTCTGTTAAAGAAAAGGTAGTGTAGTAAGCAAATAAAGATATTCGTTAAATTATAATATTCTCTAACAAATGTACATTTACAATGTAATTTGATTACGTGGTTTTTATCTTTATGAAGTCACGATATAACCAGCGAGTTTAAAATGTAGACACTTCAAGCGAATTATGTTATGTGAACAAGGGGAAATTTATTCACCCAATACATTATATATTACTCATTCTGTAAATGTTCAGCCAGGTGAGTTCATGAAACATCAACGTTTCGGGAATGTCTATCTCTCCCATCTTAAGGATACTGAAGATTACTTACACTAGCGTATTCATATTACAAGTGATTTTATATTCATTCCGCGTCCATCACCGTATATTTATTTTCTCTATAAAATTCGTAGTTACATGAAGATTCAAGTTAACCCACAACTACAAACTAACATTTACATGTAAATTTTAATGTTTTAAACGTGACTAAGCATTTAATTGAAATACATGTTTTTAAAATATTTTCATAACAAATGTACATATATACATCTGAAATGTTTGATAATTCTCTGAAAATCTTTCAATTCTGGATGATTTTTGCATACTCGTGAATCTAAGAAATAAAAATATCCTTATATAAAGATGTAAATTCCTTTAAACCACATTGTTTGTATCCAGTGCATTTACTTTGAAGTTAAATTTCCTAGATACTTCTCTTTTCATATATTATACCTTTCTCCGATGAAATTAATTTATTCATTGTTTTCCTTACTAGTTAGGCAAATACTACAGTACTGTTATGTATATCACAATATTTCACGCTATATTTACATGACTTTTCCCACATTGCTTCTAAAAGAAATCTTACACATGTTTACTGTTCACTCTACTTCCTCTATTGAAGTAAACAACTCTAATGCCATATTTACGAATTTCTTTGCAAATAATATATGAATGATATAGCCTAATGCAATAGTAGAATTAAAAAATAGCGCATCTGTATTTGATAGCTTTGAAACTTAATGCTCTTTCATGTCCACAAGAAAAAATGCATAACGATATCGACTTGTAAATTCTTAATAGTTTTAAATGCAATCAAGTAATTCCAATCTCGGAACGTGTATTGGACTTAATTTTGTTTTTTAAAAACATCTTCATATCTGTGAATTAAGGTAAAGTGTATCACTTATGGTCCATCAGTTATACGAAAGTAACGAGAAGACAGAATTTCAAGGAATATTTGCAGAAAGTTCAAAACCATGAATTTATTAGTTAGTAACTTTCTTAAACACTTCGTTTGTTTAATTAAAACCGTTATAACCGTTTTGAGAAAATTAAAAAATAACGAAAATTTCCTTAGAATACGGGAACTCCGGGTAGAGCTTTCATGTTCACTGGACTTCAAAACGCATACTTTCTGATGAAATACCGGTATGGAAATTTGTAGAATACAATGCTTCCTCTACTTATTAAAGTTAAGTAGTAGGTAAATAAACAAACACAATTCGAATCTCCTACTTACACACAGAACACCAGGAATAAGGTAACTGGCTGCTGTCTAGCTGCGAAAATCATACGCAAAATAAACCTTGGCGTCAGTAAAGGATGTCTGTTTTAAAAACATATAAGGTCTATCCATGTTAATGCAAATGGAAACTGAGTATTCATTTATGGACGCGTTTAGCTACTGTAGTTTCCAGTGGCTCATTCTCTATAGGGCAAGGAAGACCACTTAACTTTGCTCTGAGAGTTCTTTGTCATGCTTGAGGCTATTTGATGCCATAAATCTAGCACATGGGACCAACAGCTTCACTTTGCTTCCGAAAAAACCATGCTAATGATTTTACGCCTGAAGAAATTCATCGTCCTTCATCGCTTTGAAGCCAGGGTCTCGAGAATTAGACGCTAGCATGTTACACTTAGACCACAAGGTTGACAAAGCCAGTTCCTCAGCTCCTTTTCTGCATAAAAACTAAGTGGTATGAGAAATAAATGCAATGGATTTTGGTTTCCGAAAACACTTTATTTTTACCAATATTATTCTAGTATTTTACCAAAAATTCAGAAAGAGTTCAAGTATTTTAGATACTGGCAGAAAAATTAGCGTCTTTGAATGTAGTCAATATTAATAAAAAAGGAATGTGCCACTGAGTGATACAAAATGTATACATTCCAGCATTACCAAATTTTATTTGCCCAATGGGAACATTATTATCCAAGACCATTTTATTAGTGTTGCAATGGCGGATAAATGGAATGCAGCAATTATAAGTCTGAAGAACCAATAAACAGTTTACACACCGTGGAGAGGATAACAGAACTTTTGGTGAAAACAGGAGACAGTTCGTAATAGCATATTTCTACAAAACTGCAAGATAAGAATATACAAAGTAATTAGAGAGAAAATGCACTGTTTGCATATTTTGAAGACAAAGCCTAAAAGAGTCATTTTAAACATTATCGGGAAATTATTGTGATAAAATTATGCCGCTAATGTAGTGAGCCGAATACAAGTAGACTGTATGTCATTCCTGGAAAGAGTATCTGAAAGTTAGGCATCGTTCTTACCATCATCATCATCGTCGTCATCGTCATCGTCATCATCATCATCATCATCATCATCATCATCATCATCATCATCATCATCATCATAGCCTTCTATATGTATCTTCTTTCTACCCCATATTTTCAGTACCGATGTCATAACGAAAATCTGACCAATAAAACCGCAGAAGAATATAACATGTAAAATCGTTAAAAAGAATCTAATTCATAATCTATCATATGACAATAATATTCACGGATATTTAAAAATATTGTATGGCTCGTATATCCACAGCCATTGTACTCTTCTTGCGGAATAAAATTTTGTTTCTAGCTATTGCATCATAAATCCTAATATCACATCGTTTTATTTACCTAACGTTGTTGGTAAATCTCAAACCCAACGCAGCCCAGAAATAAGGGAATACTCATAAAATTTTAAACTTTATCCCCATTTTAGTTAAAGTAAACTCGTTAAAATTATGCATAATTTTATCAGTCTTGAGTTTTACAACCATTTCTTTAGCAGCTGTGTTTACAGAAATATCCGAACACACGAATAATACAACAGCCAGGCAGGGAACATTTTTATGATCGAAATAAAGATCAAGAGCCGCTTCCAAACAGCAGACCACTTTGTGTTAAATATAGCAAACACATTCGTGGTATGAGTCAGAAAGTTTGCTGGCACAACAAACAGCAATATGTCTTTCTCTCTTCCACTTTCTCAAGCGAACGTTGACTGGATGTCCCTGCTTTCTTCACTACATATTGTTATAGTCTGCTACAAATGTTCGATAAGGGCATTCCAAATATATTGCTGCCTTTAGCAGCAGATACAGGTAACTGTTCCAATGACCTGTGTAAGTTACACTCATCAATTTATCCACTAATTACTATACAAAGTCATTCTTTATTTATATAAGAAGTGTACTTTTCGTAGGTAGCATATAATGATGCCCGTAAAGAATTAAAATATACAATAATAGAATAAAAAGACACAATTTGTACGTATACGTGTATGTAAGAAAATCTAAGAAAACCACTAAGCCGCTTTTAATAATTCCTTTACCAGTGATATTTTTATCTAGTCTTTCTTTGGAGGTGATTTATAAACACTTTCTAAATTAATTTCATAAATTAGCAAACATTAAAAAGAAATCCCAAATCCCTTGTACGAAACACGGAAGCTCTGAAGAATTGCAAAGAAAGTCTTGACATTTCTTTCAGAAAGGCATACAATACAAAGTACAAGCTATTGCTGTTCTACAACATGTGCATGCAAACTAAAACAGAAGCCGCGTATTGTTCACTCCAACAGATTATATTATATATAACCAGTGTGACTGAGAACATGGTATTTTGTATGACGTTTTTAAGACAAGGCTACACTGAAAATTCGCTCCAAATGTTGAAAATCCTGAAATTTTCTTTTTTGGCACTGTTTGGTAGCTTAGAGTGTGAAGAAATAATTGCCGTGCTATTTTTATCATTTGCACCAATTTAAGTCATTACGTGACAATTTAAGGAGACATTTAACAATCATTAAACTAACAATCATAACTTTAAAATTAATTTTCAGAGAAACTCTTTTCTAACACTTTTCGGTATACAAAATGCCTCACGCATCAAAGTTTTTCATTTAGCTTGGTGAATCTGACAGGATAAGTCCATAATATGTAAATAAGAAACTTCACATTTCCCGTTTTTGTTAGTGCTCATGTTTTGAAAATTATGCGATGTTAAGTAACAGAAAATTTAACATTTTCAAGATTTTGCGGGCTAATACATGTAAAATATTTTAGAACAAATGCTACAAGAATATACTGAAAATTAATAATTTGAGTCTTTATAACTGCTTTGTACTAACCGAAAAAAATTCAACTTAAAAGCTCGAATTTTTTGACGCGTAGAACATTTTATATAGCGAGTAATTTTCACCGCATTTTCACAAAAATAAATAATAATTAACAAACTATTTGGTGAAGCAACATGAACATTTTCATGCAAGTTTAAAATGATATCCCAAATACGTGGCTAAATTTTATTAATGATAGATGTATTATTATAGGACTTGGAATCTTCAGTGTAGCCTTGCCTTAAACGATTTCACGAATGACAGAACGTATGATTTCTGGCTTAAGACAATCATTAGTCAGTCAACTCTTCTACTGCTGGTTACATTTTGCTTAATAACATGGGCTGAATAATTAAATGCCTTGGGATTTTCAACTCGGAGTTCCCTTTTTGGAATATATCTTGACAAATCCAGATCAATCTAACCTCTGACGAAATTTTCACATTATTTGTCTAAGTGTGCCAAAATTATATCGCCACAATCACCCAGATGAGAAATTTATACATTTTCTTTTAATATTATGTTAACTGAAGAATTCTAATCACTGAAGCAACTCTTGAAGGTAAACAAAGAACTATTATATTTATATTGCGCTGGGTTAAACCACCCTCCATGTCTCCCTCCCTTGTAGCTAGGTCAAGCTAAATGTTTCCCCGATAATATCCGTAGCCTAGGAGTAGTCCCTTTTGTGTTTCTGAGCTGCATCGTGCACTATACAGGTCAACCTCTAAACAGGGCCGCCGTGACAATATTGCCGACAAGTTCTAGCAACTACATCACAGCAAAACAAAATAAAATGAAACTCTTTATGGCCGTGTGTGAAACCACTGCCACAATATTTTAATAATTCTCAAGTAAGAAATAACTTTCATTGTATATTATAATAAATATAGCAGTATATTTAAACTGATGTATAAAGAGAGAAAGTTTTGGCCAGTAGTATAGTTATGTCCGTTACTCCGCTTTATGCTACTAATTCGTCTCCCTTCAACAGGTAGGTTGCAGATGACCTGATGACAAAATCTTAATTCATGCTTCCACATAATGCATTAATTTAAAAAAAAAAAAAATTACTTGTAATTAAGCTTATATCTTCCTGTCACTATTTTATACAATTAAGCATCTTAAAAGTCAATAATTCCGGTAGCAAACTAGATATAAAACTTTGTATAGTAATATTGCGTAACTCTTCACAGTTTAGTAAATATCCCTAAGTCATTCAAAATCTTAAATATGACCAAAGCGGAGGTAATTTGGAAAATAAATAAAAAAATAAAATTTTCTTTAAGGGAAGGCTGGCAGAGTTTCTTAAAACAAATTATTTTGCATCCTTAGAAATTGATGAACTTAAATATGAAGTTTAGTATTTAACCTACGTTTTGATTTCGAGTTATACACATGCGCACGCACAGAGAGGGAGCAGCGAGACACTAAAAGCCACTCTTACTGTTGTAGCTGCCTAGATGAACGACCTGTTGACCAAACCGACTTCTGGTATTCAAAAGGGTACTCTCTCCTTTCAGGAAGCACTTCAAGCTATCTGTCCGGCACCACCATATGCAGTGAAGATGTGAAGAAAAGGAATGAAAGGGATAGTAGTGTGTATTACACGTTCCCACGAAATCATCTCCCTCGATTACTATAGTTACTATAGTTACGTACATAGAATAGAAGTGCATTTTTGGAAGAACTTTTTAGATACCTAATGCATAATGCTAATGTACTACACTGCAGATGTGTTTCAATTACAATTATATGGTTTTTAATATTAAATATAAGCCGATTTTACATAACTTGTATTAATTGCTCACCGTCCCAGTCAAGCACAACGGCCAGGAACTACTAAATTCGACCGTATGTTCAGAAACGTAATAGCTGTTCTTAGTAACGAAGGAAGAACATTTTACGCCGAGATTCCCTCCATCACTGTAATCATAACTGAATTTAACTATGTATTCATCCTATATGCCGATTAGCTCTCAAAAAGGGTACTCGTAAAAAGTTGTTAATTTAACATAGTAGAGATAGACAAGATATTAACTGCTTGCTAGCAGCCGTAACTGTGCTTCTAAAACAATACTCTCCTGTCTCCCTCTTTCTTTCAAGTTTATTGTCTTCCCACAAAGAGCTTTTTGACACACACACACACACACACACACACGCACGCACGCACGCACGCACGCACGCACACACGCACGCACACACACACACACACACACACGCACACGCACACGCACACGCACACGCACACACACACGCACACGCACACGCACACGCACACGCACCCACACACACACACGCACACACACGCACACACGCACCCACGCACCCACGCACGCACGCACGCTCGAACTGAATATTGCTGGCAGCCCTTCGCTCTTTGCTTACAACCTAATGAAAATGCTTTCTTTCTTAGTTGCTTTTTCTACAAGATACAACACCTGCCAAATACTTACTATATGGTTCCTCGTAAAAGATTTTATTCAGTATTTTAGTAGTTTTCTCCATCTATTTCTTTATTCAGTTTCAAAACAATCCTCATGAAGTGATTTCAGATACAGTTGAATGACGTCACACTGTTGTGCAACATGTTACAAAAGGTTTGTTTTCTGTAGTATATGTAGTTATTAGGATTAGATGAAATTCTTATGTCATCAAACAATATGTTGAGAATCGCTGAATGAAAGATCTTATGTGCTGCATTCACATCTTGAACAAATAATTCTTTCAAAATATTATTTCTTTGTCTACTTCAAGTTAATCGAGCGGACCTTTGCAGAAATTGCATTATTTAATATTTCCTTATAAGTAAAATTGGAATAAGGGAGTGAATTTACATACCCAATATTAAAATAAGAAAAAGGAATGACAACTTGTTACTGAGAAACGTATAAATATTTGAAAATTCAAACCAATAATATGTATAGAGTGTTCGTGAAGTTCCCGAACTCAGATTTTATTATTTTTAATCCAGTTATATTTCACATACAAGCTGAATGAATATGCACATTTTTGCACATACCTTTACATACCTGAAACGACTTTTGAATCTAATTTTTTAGAATATTGCAGTCTCTGAGAACAAGTATACTGATATACTTTCCAGCAAATCATTTTGCGCGTATTACTTTCCTGACATTCCAGTTCATAGCATCTGCTGAAAAGAGTCACTATTTTACTTCCAAACACATTACACATGTTGCACACCACTTTCCCTAGTAATTTTTCACAGCAACATTTCAAATTTTCATGACCACCATTTTCTTGCAAACACAATTTCACTCGACGACTGAGAATGAGTGAAGTAAGCATGTTCCGTGACAGTTTGAAGTAGCTGGCGTAATTTCGGTAATACTCGTACACATAGAAATTACATCTTTGAGTTCTTCTAGTGTGGGTTGCCAGTGAACATTTTTCCCCTTAAATAAGCCCACAAAAAGAAATCTGGAGAGTTAAGATCGGAGGAATGTGGAGACCAGAAACGTTTGCAGATGACCAGATTGTCGAAGAATTCCACAACCACACTGTGGTTGTTCGCAGTGTGACAGTTAACACTATCCTGCTGAAACCAACTTTCGCCTTTATCCTCTTTCAGCATAAAGACGTACTGCTGCGCAATATTCCTGTAGACGATACCTTCGATTGTTTTCTGAAAGAAGATGAGTCCAAAAGTCCTTCTTGGCGATTCAGCAGCCAAATGCCGGATTTTACTGAATGAAGCGGCTCTACATGAAAGAAATGTGGATTTTCAGTTGCTCAAATTTTAGTGTTCTAAATTAAATTCTAGTTAATGTAGCCATTTAAGTGGGACCACGTGTCATCCGTTGTCTGTGAAATAACGAAACCACTGGTAGTTAATGGCGACGTTTCCGTAAATCGGGCGGCCGCAGTTCCTGGACGACTTGAACACGATAGTTGGCCATCTTAAGAGCTTTACGTAAGGAGCAAATCAAACATCCAATTTGCTGTGCAAACGTCTTAAAATTTTTGTGGCGAAGTAAAATGTCGCTGCTTCATAATTGTCGTGAACGTAATCTTCTGTAACTACCTTAAGTCTAACCACTTCGTCGTCTATCATCCATGGAGCCTGTGTGATAAAATCGGCGCACAAGTTCATAAACAGTACTTTTACCTTTCTTTCATAGGACCTGAACTCAAAGTATGCTTCCAGCATAGCGACACGTTGTATACGCCTAAAAGTCACTGTCCTAGACTGCGATTCATGCGTTACTCCGAGCAAAGCAAGAGCTGCACTAACCTAAAAATAGCACAGAGCCGTTCATCAAGGTTATCCGTTAACTGTAATAAAAAGCTTGCCAGCTGATGCAGTCAAATGCCCTAGAGACAATTTTTCAATGTTCGAGTCACTCACGTACATTTATTTCCAGTTACACAAATGTCATTCGAGTGAAGAGGTATTCAGATGAAATTCCCAGAAAATTTAGGTATTCCCACATTATACTTGTCATTTAAATTATTAAATATATTATGTTTTAATCAAAATCACTAAGCCACTTTTTGAACAAACCAAAAGTTTTGAAAATATTTCTATTTAATTAGGAGTTTGGTTTGGCGGAATAAATTCACTTAAGCATAAGTTTGGTAAGTATCTAAGTGGCTTCAATTTAGAGTTACGCTGTTCACACACACACTCTCACACTCACACACACACACACACATCCAAAAATTGTTTTAATTGTGTATATATCCTCTAACGTTAAGTGATATCGCACGATGAATGAGACCGATGAAATGATGCTCAAATAAAATAGAAATTGAGCTTAGAGTTACCCGACATACATCTTTCAGGATAAAGGGAAAACCCGTAAAAAAACGTTATTCAGATAACTCACCCTGACCGGGATTCGAACTAGGATCTTCTTGAACATGAGACAGACACGCCAGCAGCTATGCCACCGAAGCAGGCATTAAAAGATCATTTTTTTAAAATATTCTCTTCTTTTAGATTCTTATAGCTTCAAGGTGTATTTTCCGCTGAAATCTCGATTTCTAATTTTTGGTACGAAAATATTACTTTATATGCTTATTGCAAGTACATAGTGAGGAAACTAAAAATTTGCTGCATTTCGGAAACAAAATTTGTAATCAGGATTCTGCTAAATTTTCAGTTAATTTAGCATTAAATAGCGACGGTCTCTGCTTTTTTTTTTCGAAAAAGTGCGTGCACTTCTCTCTCACTGGTGGAAGTGTGTTAAACGACAGAAAGACCATGCGACATGTAGATGTTCATTATAATTTCACCACCACAGACTACACCTTGTGTGGACCATTTTTTTAACTTTTACTTTATCAAAAATTTCTCTAGTTACATTGATTAAATATATACTTCAAATATTTTTGAGAAAAATTCAATGAATATCTTTAACTTTTTGGAAATATCTTTGGAAGCCCGCTTTATTCTGGATGACTTTTGCATGCTTAAGTAAATCGCACGTTTTGCATTTTGGAAACATTCCGTGTTACTTATCTAAAGCATTCTAGTACTTTTCCTTTCCCAAATGGGATGTTATTCATTTCTAGTTTCTATACTGCATATGTACGTCTAGTAGAAGTATTGGAATATTAAAAACTTTGATGAGAGATATAAGTGAAAATACACATTATGCGGTGCCCTGAACAAAAACATTTAAGGAAAATGACTGTGTGTGTCTGTATGTGCTGTCTGTGTGTCAACAGCTTAACTCTAAACCAAAAATTTGGTTATATAACAAAATTAGCATTTGTATTCAACATTTTTCAAGGATGAAAATGTAAGATTTTAAAGAAAATCGCTTCCTGAGACTACCCTTTACAGAGAATATTTTTCAAATACTGTGATTTTCTAAAATAATAGCCCTAATGATTTTGATTAAAATACCATATGTTTATAATATTTGCATGTAAAAGACATGTATATCTTGAATGTTATGGATTGTTTTCAGAAGTCTTCTTCATTTTGGATGAGTTTAGCATAAATGGTGAACCATTTCAGAGATATTAATTGCTACTTACGTAAATGCTCCAATACCTATACTTCTACATTTTTCAAATGGAATTTTCTACATTTTGCAAAGGGAACGAAATTTAAGAAATGTTACACAGCGACCAGATTTAAAAGATGTGATTGCCACTTAAATCCTATTTGTTCTGCCATATTCTCCTTAAGTACAAGAAAATTAAGAATTACAGAAACAATTTCTGCAAATGTTTGTCTCAATTAACACGAAATATAAAAAGGAAGCATTTCTAAGAAGGATTCTGGGAATGCTCTCTGCAATAATAGAGAAAATCATGTGAGTGCACACATCAGAGTTTTATCTAAGATTCGGTAATGAAAATTAATCATGTTGGAGAACGAACAGGGTCCCATTGTTCTCAAGGGTCAGAGCATGTAATGGTGCTAAGTTGTAACTCTAATTTGTTTTCGTTTATTCTTATTATTTTTATCTATTTTACTGCTTTAATTAGGTCCTTATAATAAGTAGACGAAGTATTACACCCAAAAATAAGATACCGAGATTTCTCATAAATATACGACTTATAAAATACCTGCGGTGCACCTATGTTGTGTTCTGTCTGTAGTTCTGTCTGTCTGTTTGTCTGTCTGTCTGTCCGTAGGTCTGTCTGTCTATAAACAGCTTAACTCAAAAAAGAAAAGTCATTAAATACCAGACTTGATCAAAGTAGCATTTTTCAAGGAAACCAAGAGAGATGTGTATGAAGTTTCCATCAATTACATCGCCCTTTAGTTTAAAGCGATCTTTTCTCCGGCATTGCATAAGCCACATTATTTAAAACTCGTGTTATAAATAAGGAAACCGAGTGAAAGGGAAAAGTTTTAAAAGATACAATAATCCTGTTAAATAAGATACCAACCCAGTATGCAGGCACCGACAAGTTGTAAACCAGGAAATCTAAAGTGTGCAGTCAACGGTAATCGAACCTGGGACCTCCCAAATATGAACCTCGTACCTTTATTGGGGACCCGTCTCACTCGTTATGTTACAACCACTTCCACTGTTGAGTACATAGGCAGGTATATACAAATTCCTGATGCTGGAATTTCAGGTAGAATAATGCACATTGCTCACGCAGAACAATATAGTTAAAATATCTTGAAAGGTACATTTTCAACATCATTCTAAGTTTATTTTAAGAAATACTGGCTGCTTTTCATTTGGAGATCGGAAGTTAGTCCATTAGCGTTCTTTGTACATTGTTTTAGACGACGGTGGTGTTACCGAGGCAGGCACGGTATTTGGGATCGATATTTGTCGAGTTTGCTGCCCCAAAGTGCGTCACATGGCACATTGTTCACTTAGCAAACCCGTCAAGCAATCAAACGGTCTTTGGACTAGATTTACTTTTTGTTCCGTATATGCTCTCGATGCATGGAAGATCAGGATGTCGAGGAGATGAAGGCTCTAGAATTATTGTGTAGCACATAAACATCGGTAATTCCAAACTTGCTGATAATGTTACGGAAATTCACTGTCATAAATAGACCAGAGAGTTTTAATAAGTTTGAGAAACAACTCTGGTCGTTACATTCCCATGACTTTTTTAACCAGTTATTGTTTACTTTTATACGTATTATATCTGAAAGCATTCTTGGGAAAGTTTTTCTGCTAACTAAATACAGTTTTGGCATATTTTACTATAGATACAAGTAGCATATGTCGCTATTTACTGGCCTTAATATTTCATACTTTTTCCGTGGCATCGCGAGAAGCAACTGAGCACATAAGCGAATAATAAAATATATTGAAATGCCTAACGCTATAAAAAGTTTTTTTATTAGCATTGTGAGTTTCGTGCAAAGAATTGTAGCATTTTATAAGCAAGCTATATCATAAATTAAATGAGGTTTTTGTCCGTAAAAAGAAATTTCAGCACCTACTCTCAAGAAAATTAAGCTAGACGTTTTCTGTGTCATGTATATATCGCAGATATGTGAAATTTTAATTCAAAAACCTGCACATGTTGTTCAACAGGCAATTCTTTTACAAGCTTATTCTATCTACTTTAAGTTTTATCTGTTTGAGAAACTCTCTGGGAGATGACCCTCCATTAGTGAAGATCACATAAGTGCTATTTAGTTTAAATGGAATGTGGAATAAGAGACAGTGGAACAGCTGGCTTTTCTTGGACTGGATACGTAATTATTGTGATGATCGACAGATGGCCTTAACTGCGTAGTCACCATTTTGAAAAATATATTTTTATTCTCTAGTTCAAACTCTTTTTCGGAATGCGAAGTATGCAATTCAGAGACAACTGAACCAAAGTAGTTACATAGGCCGGAACACGGGATTTGACGTGTGGCCTCACGAACTACAACTATGTACAGTTCCAATTAAAACATATTTTTCACTGACTTATTTATTACCTCTTATGCTTTGACGATATAATTTATTAACTGCGGCATCAATGCGGAGAAGTTGCTAGAAACCTAAAAGTAATTACCTATAGAATGGCGTCGATCGGAATAAAGGATGACAGGAAAATCTCTCAGCAAATTTGTGGGCCTAAAGGAATAACGCTCGGTTCTCCTTTAATATAATCCATGGTTAGTAGTTCACATCACGCTACGGCTTCTACTCAAGTTACGCAATTTATTATCAAAGCTGAAGAGTTTAAAACAAATACTAATTGTTGTTGTACAATCATTTACGCATGCACCCTTAAAAGTTTCTGTAACATTAAATAAATAGAAAGTTAATAGTAATTTTCTTTTTAAATACACTCAGTAGAGTACCACAACTAATAAGGGAAAGCTCCACTTAAAATACACTAGGTATCTCCACCATTTTAATAAATGACTCTTACCTTTTACGAAGTTAATATAAGAAATGCTTTAAAGTTAATACATTTTATATTCTTTTATACATCAGGTTCAAACCACTTTGGAATCCTTTGTTAAAAGTCTCACGGCTTCAAATTATATATTCTATACCATTATAAAAGTATACACTAAAATAAACAATGTTTTACGATTAGGATTTTATGTTTCTATATTACATTTCTCCAAGTATACCGTTCTCCGGTTAAACAAAAGTTACAGAAAGTTTTAAAAATAAAGTAATAATTACTTAGCGACTAATACAGAGGAAGACAGCTTCGAGAGTTGTGACGTATTTCAGCCGGAAGTGAGGCCTGCAGTGCGTGTGACGTCAGGCGAGAGCCGTGTAGCATCAAGTTGCCTATATAAATGGCGCCGTGACTACAGAATCTGAGGGTTCAGTAAGGTGTAGCGCACTCAATGACATCAAATGTAGCTGCCACGTACCAAATGAAACTGTTAAATTTACAGTGTGACGATTTATTTAAGGACAAATATATACAGAAGAAAGACTTGGCTGAATTTTACAAGAATGTTCCTCAAACCAGATTTCCGAGGTTGTATTCACCTGCCGCACGGGCATTATGTATGATTGGCTTGACATATGTGTGCAAACATTTTTTTTCCGTTATGAAATTAGCTAAGTCCAAATCCCGAAGCACCTTGTCGGTTCACAACCTAAGATGCAGCTTTCCATTACAACAAAGTACCGGAAAATGTCCACGTAACTTTGTTCTAAATGGTTCTCCTCTAATTTGCAGAGAAAATTATCTTATGTTTTATTTTATTCACTTTATAACATGCCGAACCTTCAGATAAACCACCAGCTGAAGTTTAATATATTTTCCCATAGCACAGAGCTAAAATGTAATTGTTTATAAACTGTGACCAATTGTGTAATTAAAGCAGTCAGCATTAATATCACAACATCCAGGATGTAAGTTGTACATATTATTAATATCCGATATGTTTTCTGTCCCACAGAAATCGGCGTGGTGGCGTCACACGCTAATCTGTCTTTCGTTTGGGGGCATATTTGGCGGTTAGAGCTAACGCAGCTGACGTCACACCGCCACTATCTTTCTTCCCCTGGACTATTATATACTTCATAAAAATCATCCTTTAGTTATTCTGAGAATTTTAAACACTTCAGATAAATGCACCATTGTGTGTAACGCTCATAATAAACTAAATCATTATTTTATGAAAAATCATTAATAAATTGAACCTGAATTATTACACTCTCAAGAAGTTTTCTACTCACTTGTGTACAGATTATTCCCAAAAACGGTTGTTCTTCTACCTACTTCCTGTTAATTAAGATAGCTTTCTTATATATATTCTCCCCTTCTCGTCAATGCTGAAGTTAGGAGACGCTTGCGTTCCCTCAGAGCGAGGGAACCGAAGCATCTGACCTGATACGGAATCAGGGTTGAGGGGTCGGTACAATGCCTGAGATGATTGATAGATGTAGCAATTGGTGGAATGATGGTGGAGGAAACCGGAGGACCCGGAGGAAACCCACCCCAGTGCCATGTTGTCCACCACAAATCCCACTTTGCGGTCACCTGGTATTGAACCTGGGCCGCCTGGGTGAGACCCAAGCAGCCTAAACACTCAGCTATGGTGCGGTCTTATATATTTTATTCCTTATATATAGAAAAATGGGAAAGCAGTTGGTGTACGTGACAGCGATTCTTTTAGGAGCTAGACGCTGAATAATTGCTTTGTACGGTCATTCTATTTACGTAACCATAAGAGAAAAACCTAATGATTTCAGTTCCAGAATAGTATACCTAAATATTGGAGAATCCAAGCCCGATATAATTTCTCGGGAATTATTAACTTAACATTGAGTAAATTACGTGCGTTAATGTGATTTCTTTTCTGCATAGCAACAGTTTGCTTATCTCTTACAGTTTAACCATTATGCACATAAGCATTTAAGATATTACTTTTGTTTTACATGAAAGATCTTTAACATGCAATATGTTGTCAGAATCATTAAAGCAAGTTTCAAAAGTCAATACTTTAAAGAATGTTTGCATGTAAATAAAACTTGTGAGGGGGATGTTTTTACCTTGATGTTGCCCCTTTTGAAAATGCTTAACCTAAAACACCAAGATTAAAATTAGACACAGACGCAGTCTATAGCGAAGTTCCTTGTATGGATCCAGGAGTCTCAAAACATGTATATCCAGTTGATGTCTCGATATCACAATTTTGGGTAGAAGGCAATACTTTCTCTATTTTCTGTATGTACGTAGTAGAGTTATTAATCAGGCAGATAACACAATATATTTATTTAAATATTATTTACATTTAATTTAAATTTAAATAATTATTTAAATAATTATTTAAATAATTATTTAAATAATAATTAATATTTAAATGTAAAGGACGTAGAAAGCACCAATTAATTAAGAATCTATAGATATTTCTTCTACTAAAATAGTAAGTTTGGATGATGGTGAAATTTCAATTGAAGATTTTTTGCTTGATTGCCTGTTAATCGATCTTTATCGATATAACTGGATTATACACTTTATGGTTTATTCCATATTTAATGTTCATAATATCCAATCTCAACTCTAAGCCAGAAAGAAAAGTGAGTGAAACCTATAGGTCACTATATAACATTCAATAACGCTTAAGAATTCGTTCATTTATTCATCAATTCCATCTACTTGGTGCCTTTGTGCATAATGCATTTTAATTGTTGATAACTGAGTTTTATAAAGGCAATCTATTTGAAACGGAGCCCCTTAGTATGAGTATATACGACAAAATTTAACTTCATTAATGCAATGTCACATGTGGGTATAAGTATAATATGTATCAGTTATACAGGTTATAATTTACACCAAATTGTCGTACAAATTCATTGTTTTCTCTATGACGTGGTAGTGCAACATTCAATTTTGCTAGTTCTCCTTATTGGTTACGTTCACATAGTAAGAGGTTACCAATGTGGATACCAGCTACTAAACGTTATGAAAAACTTACTGCAAAACTAATTTATCTCCAGTACTAGAAGTTTCTGTGTTTTTTTCAAATAAACTTTAGTCCTGAGTAAGCTGTTCCCGTTAAAATAATTGTTTGCAGATAGTTAAGTTGTAGGTATTCACTACTGTGATATATACCAAATTAAATAAGTGTTTCAAGCTATCAATATTTATTGATACCAACACTTAAGATATACGTATTACATATGTTTGTAACTGTCTATATCTCTATTTTGTATCTGCTGCTATGGCAGCGATCGTTTATGTTAATTGCGTGCAGTGATGCCCTCATACTGTGGTGCTGTGACTCTTGTAGTGGAGTATCGGCTCCCCCACACCAGCCCTCCCGATGATTAGATCTCAAAATAATCGGGAAAGCTCACTCGAATCCCGATCGTGTCTTTCCTTTTTTTAATTTACGTCCTCCAACTTTAAGTCATATCGGACGATGAATGAAATTGGTGAAATGATGCTCAAATGAGTCCTGGGTCCATGGAGCTTAGAGTTACCCCACATTCGTCTATCAGTATAAGGTAAAACCCAGAAAAAACCTTATCCAGGTAACTTACCCTGACCGAGATTCGAACTTGGGACCTCTTGAACGTGAGGTAGACATGCTACCACCACGCCACCGAAGCGGGCTCCCGATCGTGTTGTGGATGCAGAGGCTGGAGTCGAGTGTTCGGCAGGCGCCTCGGAGCTGTGGTTTTGTTGTTTAACAGTCGGCTCAGTCTTTTCGTCTGCAAGAGCTATCGATGCTGACACGAACTGGCCTATTGTGGATCTGCAATGTTGTGATCCTGTCGTCCCGCTGCAAGATGTGGTGAGGATCGGTGTACGGTGGCTAGAGGGGACGGTATCTTCACTCAAGAAGATATGGGTGCAACTAGCGAAGTCAATGAGCGTTAGCCATGGCTTGGTGGTGGTACCGGACGCAGTCGTTCCATCTGCTGACGGAGCTTAACCACGAAACGGAAACATCTTGAAAGTGTTGGTTGTTTGTGGCACACAGTAGCTCTCCAGAAACGCAAATGGGCTCCCCGTACACTAGCCCTGAAAATGAGGTACCGAGGTCTTCTTTGAAGTCATTGCATATACCCAATAGGACAATTGGTAGTGCCTGGATCCAGGATATGCTGGGATGGCACATGAGGGCTGCCTTGTGTTTACGGTGGAAAACTTCCACCATTCCATTAGAACATGAATGATAGCTAGTGTTGCGGGACCTGGAGTTGCCAGACACAATGGATCTGCCAGATTTTGAACAGACAAGATTCGAAATTGTGCCCTTGGTCAGAGATGATGCAGGCTGGCGATCCAAAGCGAGAGATGCAACATGCACAAAACGCTTCTAAGAGGTCTTCAGCTATGATGCGTTCCAATTGCAAAACATATGACCAGCGAGAGAACCTGTCTACGGCGGTTAGGCAGTACCGCAGCAATCCCACAGGAGGAAGAGGTCCCATGAGTTGCACGTTTCAAGCTGCACTTGCTGGAACTTAGCAAACGGGGTGACAAAGTTTTTAGCGGAGGCTGAGACGTCACAGTTAATTTATAGCACAAAATTTAATAATTTTCATATATTTCACAAACTTTTAATTCCATAAACAACAACAAAATTATTAAATTTACACTTTTCATTTCCTATTAATGCGCTGTCATACCTGACAAGCCCTTGCCCACATGTGGCAGTCTTTTTTAATATTGGGCCATACGAAGTGGTCTGATGCCATTTAAGCAATAGCTCTGATACTAGGATGACTGAGTCCATGGAGCGAGACATAAACTTGTCTTAGTTATGGTTGGGTGATGAGCCTTGGAGATGATGTAATTTTGTTGTAGAAGAGTTGGATCTCAGTTCTGGGAACCTGGATGTGCTTCAGATGAAGTTGTGAATCGCTGTTTAAGAACTGACAGAGTGCGACATCTTCACTTTTTGACGCGCGATTACGGAGAAATCAAAAATTTGGTTTGAAATCTCTTCTACTCGTGAGAATGCGTCGGAGACGACATTGGAAGCACTAACGTTTGATGTCTGCATTGAACTGTGCAATGAACTACAGCTGTTTGAGTTGCACAGGAGGAGGTTTGTCACGACGTTGCTGCAACGCATACGTTAGAGGCTTGTGGTCAGTGTAGATTGTGCAGCGACTGGCTTCTAGAATGTGTCTGAAGTGCAGCACGGCTTCATACATCGCGAGTAGCTCACGATAGTAGGCAGGCCATTCAGTCTGCTTTGGAGTTAACTTCTTTGAAAAGAATGCCAATGGTTCGCAGTTGTTACGTTGTAGCTCCTTAAGTGTGGCGTCTACGGGCGTATTGGAGACGTCGGTGAAGAATTCTAGGGGTGCCGCAGGGTGTGGATGGGCCGAAAGAGTGGCTCGAATTAGTGCAGCTTTGCAAGAGTTAAAAACTGTTTCCTAATTCAGGAGTCCACTGTACAGGCTGAGATCCTTTAAGATTGGAGATCTTGAAGCGGGGCCTGATATTTGGAATCCAATGGCAAGAATCGACGATAGAAATTGATCACTCTCAGGAATCGTCTGAGGTCCCGTGCAGTCTGTGGTAGGGGAAAGTTCTGCAGCGCTTTGATGCGGTAAGGCAAAGGACATGTACCTTTGGCTGAAACCTCATACCGTAGGAACTTTACTCTCGAGCTCCTAAAACGCATTCCGACCGTGATTAGGATTCCATAATATGGGAGTCGGCGAAGAAGGGTTCTCAGATGGCGTTCGTGATCTTCAGTTTTTTGACGAACACTAAGATGTCGTCCACATACCGGAAAAAATCTCAAAGCCCTCAGTACTTCATCCATGAGCCTTTGGAAGGTCTTTCTAGTACGGAGCAGTCCAAAAGATATAAGTGGAAGCTCAAAGAACCCAAACAGCGTAATGATGACAGTTTTTTTATGTCACTGAAATTGTCGGGAATCTACGTTTAGGCTTTCAAGAGAGCTACAACAGGAAAGATTTAGCATCCATGGAGCTGCTGACTGAAGTCATGAATGTGACGGAGGGAAACCTTTCTGGTATTGTCCAACAGTTGAGTGCACGATTGTATTGCAGGAGCGTCACCATTTGTCCTTTGATAATAGATGGAGTGGGGAGGCCCATTGTTCTTCTGAGCGTCGTGCTCTGCCTCACAGCATAGGTGAGCATGCCATAAAATTCGTTCTTCAGAATGCGGAGGCTATCTAGTACAAGGCAACGTGGTCGCCTGAGAGTGGGGGTCCTGATGTAGCCTGGATGGAATGCACTGTGTTGTAGCGTACCTCTCTAGGCGTTCCGGGCGGTTGCGTTAGACCAAGAAACTCTAGCAGGATGTTGTGGTAGGAGGACAGGATGCTTATGGATTTGATACTGGATTGTGCTATGGATGCGGGACGAGTGGTTATGGATAGGCCTGTGACAGCGTCGACTAAAGGCGAGTTGCGAAAATCAGGAAGAAGATGGTAATATGAGAGGAAGTCTGACCAAATAATAGGAATAGTGACCTCAGCGGTGATAAATTTCCAAGAAAATTCTCGTCGAAGTCCAAGGTGCTACTTAAACTCAAACGCCATATGTGCGGATGTTGGAGTTGACAGCTGTAACGAATGCTTAGTCCGTTTGCTAGCGACGAACTTTTAACAGGTGACGAGGGAGAAAGTACTAATCGGACCCGGTGTCTGCAAGAAATCTTCGACTCGCACTGCGTTCTGTGATGAAGAGGCGGCTTCCGCTTGTGGGGCAAACGTTCATCGCCATTATAGGTTGGTCATTGCAGTTTGACGGGAAGTTGCACGGAGGGACTCATTAATGGGCTTACTGGTGGAGGCGTATGATACTGCATCAGCATTGTCATTAGCTGTAGGTGATGTTGGCCTATTTTGGGAGCGATGTTGTCGACCTCCTGAACGTGATCAGGACCGAAGCGATGATTGTAAACCGACCATCTGTTGGGTTCATTGATCGAAACGTTTAGACAGCTAGCTTATTTCACTCTTTCGATTACCCGAATTGATAGCATGGACGGCGGAGTGGAGTGTAGGTGGTGTCACTTCCAGCATTTTGTCTACAAGGCGACTACTTTGTCCAAAGGAATTTCCGTTTGTGTTTGCGTAGGAAGTCGTTGGATCCATGGCTGTCTCAGGAAGTTGTTCTGGATCTGTACAGTTCCGACCAATGAGCGGAGATGGTGGAGGAACAGGGAAGGTGTCCTGTCCCCAAGTTCTTCCTCCATAAGCAGTTGCCGCACTCGCTGTTTCTCCGACAGTGATAGTTGTTGGACGAGTACAGTTTTTAAATGTAAATACGCATCTTGAACCGGAAGATTGATAATGATATCCTCTACCTCCGCGGCAAAATGGCTGTCCAACTGCGAAACCATACAAACATATTTTGTATAATCTTGTGTTGTGCCACCATCATTGAACTGAGTTTCTGCTTGGGCAAAGCAGAGCGCCGGTTTGTCTAGCCAGAAAACCGGTAATTATACACCGACACGGTTCACTGTTGCACTGACCTGTGATTGCGATGGTTCTGATGAAGGGAGCGCTTGCTGTTGTAGTTGCCACTGAAGATGTTGATTTTGTTGCTGAAGTTGTCCTAGTTGCTCCGTAGTTGACCCATACCTGCGTCGGGGTCACCAATGTGGGTATTCGCTATTGTGATACACACCAAATTAAATAACTGGTTCAAACTATAACTTATATTGATACCACATAAGTTTGTAACTGTTTATTTCCCTATTTGGTATCTGTTGCTATGGAAGCGATCGTCTAATTTAGTTGTATACAGTGCTGCCCTAATGCTGTGGTGGTGACCGTACGTATTACGAGCTCCTGCCGGAAAGTGTTTGTAGGGTTTATTTAGGCCGCGCCATGGCTGAGTGGCTACTCTGCTTGGTTCTTACAAAGGTGGCCCGCGTTTGATCCCAGGCGACCGTAAAGTGAGATTTGTGGTGGACGACATGACGCTGTGACAGGTTTTCTCCGGGTCCTCCGGTTTCTCTCGTCAGCATTCCACCAATTACTCCATCATCATCTTCCCTATCAATTTATCTCGCCCTCATATATATCATCCACTTCCTTCACCTTCACACCAGGCATTGGGCTGGTCTAATATCTTGGTTTCCTATCGGATCCAAAGCTTCAGTTCCTCAGGCCCGACCTTAAAAAGGTGGAGGAACAGGAATCCCCTAACACCATGATAATGGAACAACTAGGGAAGTTAAAGAAGAAGAAATAAATGATGTGTTCTCGTAAGAGCTAACAATGTAACCTATCAAAAACATTAAGAATATGTGCAGTTTAAAAGTTGCTATAAATTAAATGATACAAGGTACTAATAGTTCAATTCTATGGTTTAATTTTCAATGGTATAACTTTCGTATATTGCTAGGCATTGATATAAAATGCCACAATATATAAATGCCAAAGTTTGCAATGTCGATTAAATTCAATATTCTGAAACTTCTTTGTTAAATTATATATTATCCGCAGTGATTATTTACTTACATCATTTAAATTTCTACAGCCAGGCTCAGTAGATTACCGTACCTGAAAAGAAAATAGATACTAATAAAAGTTAGAAATGCAATATTTTTTATCTGAAACAAAATTACATTTTTATCCAATCCTAGTGTTATAATCCTGTTGTACTGCCTTTTCGCAGAATGGGCGGTAATAGAATACTAACAACAAAAAGTCTTGATTATATATGCTGAAGCCAATGGGTCCCTAATCAATAACAATCTTATTTACTCTTATTATGCACCTTTGACTTTTTTATCTAATTTGGTAATTATCTAATTTTGTCCCCAGAATTCGACATTTGCTTTATACTGTTCCCCATACTGCATCCAGAAGATACTTTTAATGTAAGGCAACACGTCCTACATGTCAGAATAAGTTAGGTATTACGAATTTGAAGCCTAAAACTTTCTCTAAAGGGAACCTTTGCTTCATGACTAAGATAAAAGTTCACGAAACATTGCAAACTTTAAACAGAAAGATTGGAGTTTCTTTTTATGTTCTTGTTTAGTTTAATAATTAAATTAGTAAATAATCTGTTATAACTCTAATTGCTTTACTACTCTCCACCTGCAAATATTTCTCATAATTTCTTGCATAAAACTGTTATAGTTTCTGTAGAATTATTTTGTTTCAGCTTCCTCGACTTCTTTCAATACTTCTGAAGGACTGTGGATTGAATCTCAATTATTATTCTCTTCATTAATTTTAGAAGTGCCCTAAGAAAACTTGCCTAGCACTATAAACAAATCAACATTCTCTCTCGCTAAAAAACCAGGACTGTAATTTTTTCGGTTTAATTAACTAGTTTGGAAACTATACGTTTGACATGAAACATGAAACATAGGGCTATGAGGGAAGAATTATACACTTGTATAAATATGTACATACTCTTAAATATAAACCTTAGCATCTGAGAAGCCAATTTTGTTTTCAAAATTGAGTTATACATTGCAAAAATATAATTTTGGATAAATAGTCATATTGAAGAATTGAAATCCCAGCTATGGCAGTGAATTTTTCACTATCTACGAAATCTTAGCTTACACTTGCCTAGTGTGGAAGAAAGGTTAAATTTCTATCAATTAACCAAACAGTTGTAACTATAAATACCGAAACTTAAGTACTTACAGCACACTAAATCCCAATAAAAAGTGAGTATCTCAGTGTATATGAGAACTCCTAGTGGTTTACTGGGAAACATACGAGTCAGTTGGAGAATTTAATGTCATGCTGTCACATTGGCCTTGGTAGCTCATGGCTAAGAGCAACCGGACGAATACCGAGTGATCCGTGGTTCAAATCCCGGCCATGGCATTGAACTTTTCATTCTATCCACCCAAATATTAGCCTACACCTGGCTAGTGTGGAAGAGCTCCAAAATCGTGCTATGAACATGGCTTTACTACAGGTCTACAAATAGTGCGTTGAGAAGCAGACCAATTCCGTCCACGAATGCGCTCGTCACACCCCATTTAAGGGGAATGTAATATGGCAACAGCTCAGGACTCGTTTGGTAACTAGCCTATTAACATTCATGACAAAAATCACCCCAAATGAACATTATTTATATCAACAACTTGCCACAGAGCCCCTGGAGGTTTTCTGCGTTTGGATTACAGTATGTTTCTAATTATTGTAATATGTTTCTCCTTACATGGGTAGTTTTATCCTGCAACCGGACTTGATTGTCGTCAATATATTTCCAAGCTGAATTCTGTTAGAATAAAAATACATGTTGTCAGGTTATTTCTGGGATTACTGAAAATGAACAGCTGAAGTGTTAGCAAAACAGAGACAAAATTTGAAGAATCAATAGTTAATAATTTATATTTCAACTCTGGAAAATTACAAATTAATAATAATAATAATAATAATAATAATAATAATAATAATAATAATAATAATAATAATAATAATAATAATAATAATAATAATAATAATAATAATAATAATAATAATAATAATAATAATAATAATAATAATAATAATAATAATAATAATAATAATAATAATAATAATAATAATAATAATAATAATAATAATAATAATAATAATAATAATAATAATAATAATAATAATAATAATAATAATAATAATAATAATAATAATAATAATAATAATAATAATAATAATAATAATAATAATAATAATAATAATAATAATAATAATAATAATAATAATAATAATAATAATAATAATAATAATAATAATAATAATAATAATAATAATAATAATAATAATAATAATAATAATAATAATAATAATAATAATAATAATAATAATAATAATAATAATAATAATAATAATAATAATAATAATAATAATAATAATAATAATAATAATAATAATAATAATAATAATAATAATATAAAATCATTACGAGAAGACTTTAAAATTGCAAATCCAGATAAAAATAGGGCTATCCGTGAAGAATACCTGATTACCCAAGAAGAAAATCAATAGCAATATGAATCATAGAATAAATATATACAATTTATCACAGTGCACTCTTTGCAAGCACGCTATTACAGAATAGGGAGTATTTAATAATGTCCAGATATTCCGAATATACATACAAGGAGATATTCATTCTCACTAACAGGCTATTATTGAGGTGCTAGGCAGAGAATGTATGAAACCTGACATCTAAGCATTAACTCAGTTAAATTAGAGTGGAGGTGATCTTAGAGATTCTGAACATGGAGTACAGGTAAAAGAATGCTTAGTTTTGGATCATGCCGAAACCACAAGAATGCCACTTTTAAAACGAGAAACAAGAGAAACAACAACCGAGCCCGCCTCAGTAGCGTAGATGGTAGCGTGACTGCCACACGTTCAAGAGGTCCCGAGTTCGAATCTCGGTTAGGGTGAGTTCCCTGAATACGGTTTTTCCGGGGTTTTCCCTTATCCTGATAGACGAATGTCGGGTAAATCTAAGCTCCATTGACCCGGGACACATTTGAGCATCACTTCACCCTTTCCATTCATCGTCCGATGTGACTTAACGTTGGAGGACGTAAATTATAAGAACAAATGAAAAAAACGAATTTTAAATGCAATAACAGAATTGCAGTTTCACGTCAAACGCAAAAGCTAAACGAAGGAAGAAAGCAAAGCTCCTGAACTATGCTACTATGATATTAGTAGCTTCATCATCACAAGTTTGGCGTCTTTAAACAACAGAGGGAAAGTAGATCTATGATCGCGACGCTTATTGAATCTTTGGAAAGGAATTGAAGATTCAAGAATATTCATCTCTTTTCAGTCCGTGAGGCAAGTTCCCTGGCTCCAGCAAGATAAAAAAACATCTCGTCTCCTAAAGAAAATTATGACAACTTAGAAATACATAGTATCCTAAAGGTGCTCTAGAAAACTGGGATATGAAAACCTAAAGGATAGAGCACAGAAAGTAGGCAACCCAGGTTAATCTTCAAAATGAATGGTCAGCCTGTCCTTCTTTACAAGATGAGAACCAATGTTGATATATCAGTAAATGTTTTATTTCTTATCTTTAATCTTTATATAAAATTTACGCAATTATTTACTTTCTCTCTCTCACTCCTGGATTGCTGTTTCTTCTTCAAAACTTTCTGTTCAAAGCTCATTATACTGCCTATTTGGTTTCTTGTATATTTAACCTTTTTGTGTTTTCTCCATTTTAATTATACTTATTTTAATCTTCTGAATCTTATTCTTACATGTTTTATATCTACATATATTGCTGAGTTAAAAATCTTTCTAACTTTTAACTTATTTGAATATATTTCCATTTCTCTAGTATTGAATTGTCTCTCCCATTTTTCGTAACATTACATCCCATTATAGCATAATCTACCACATTTAGTGTACTCTCTCCCCATTTCTTCCTCTCTAAGCCACTTAAGTTCATTACACCTGTCCCTGGCCATGCATAATTCCGCATTTACCCAGTTTTGAAAAACAGCTTTATATTTACTACTATACTCAAGTGCATCAACTGATTTCTCCTGGTTGCATGGCTTACTTTCTTGCATAATACGTTTCTCTAATGGAATGTGCAGATACGAAACGAGAGAAACACAGAGAATAGCAATGCCGTACGGCTGCATAGCTAACTGAATAGATATTTTGATCAATATAAAGTTGTATTTAGTTGTTTTTATTCCGTTACTTTTGGGATAGATGTGTAAGATTTTATGTTCCGTTTAACATTAAAAATAAAATACTTATAGCACTGCACTTATATTCCTTGTAATATACGGTATCAGCAAAAGCACACAGACTGTATATACCAGGAGGCCCAACTGCTCTGTATTTCAGGAAAGCAGATATCCCTTTCGTTTTAATAAATGGAAAAGCTTCTAAGACTTTTTCGGTTGTTTACATTGTCGTTGTCTAATTTATCATGTACTACACACGCTAGTTTAGGCCTGAAAACTGCCTGTGATCGCTCGCTGCAGAACCAACTTCGATCACATCACTGCCATCCGTTTAACTGGATTCACCCCGTTGCTTTTCGCAACTGTTAAGGACGGGGAAGTACTAGTTTGATGAAGTGCATTAAGTATAGAAACCCTAATATGATACAGATTTATAGAGCAACACGTGCAATAGAATAGCCTTTCATTATTATCATTATTAAATTTGTTTGCTCACTGCTACTGCCAGACTATTTTAAGATTGAGTTTTGTTTGCATCAATTTCTTGGCATGAGATAAATTGCCCTCTATGGTGTAAGGCCTTCTTGCAAAACCTTTTCTTCAAGACCATCCTAAGAAAAAAATCCAGAGATCTTGATTTCCTTTGTTCTATTCAGTTATGTGTACAGCTTTCCACTCAGTCAACTAGAGTGCCCCTTTATACTTAAAGTGGACTTCCATAATTTATTATCAGCTGATAATATTACTGCTGCATACTTCCTTTTGCCCATCCCAGAATATTTGGTATTAAAAGAACTTTTGATTGGTACTCAAGTAGCATATTTACAAAATTATGTTATCTACACTTGTGTGTAATTACTGCTTTGTGTGTCCTTTTAACAACACCAAATTACAATAGTTTCTGAAAATATATAAGATAATACTAGAAAGTAAAAATAAAATATGTAATTAATAGTAATGTTTGTTTTGCTTTTTATAAGGCGGTTTCTCATCGGTAAGTGGCAATAAAGACATTTTTTAAAAAATAAAGTGGACGTACACTGTTAAATGTGTAAATAAATAAATGAATAAAAAATACGTAACAGCAATAATGCATGTGATTAATAACACTAAAAGGCAAGGTATCTTCAATACAATACAGAGTGTATCTTTATTGGTGCCATATACTTTGGGGAGTGTCTCTGACATCAAGGCAGTAAATAAAGGGGGTTCATGTGTAGTAGGTCTGCATATTAACCATTTCTTTGTTATAGGTTAAAGACGATGTATTCTAGGAGTGTACAGACGGATATGAACTACACGATGGCCATACAAATGGAAATACAGCAAGTGTATGTGAACTTTTAGCTAGAAGATACCCTGACAGGCAGTTACCGTGTGCAAGAGCATTCGCACGAATTCATCAACGATTGAGAGAGGGTGGCGCATTTGATAGCAGCACTAGGAATGTTGGAAGACCAAGAACGGTACGAGGCATTGAGCTTGAAGGACGACTTCTACTTGCTGTTGATGCAGACCCATCACAAAACACAAGACATATGACCGTAAGGGAAGGAGTTAATATCTGAGAATTCTACATGAAAATCGTCTATTATCTTCAACGTCTGCAAGGATTAAATGAGGCAGACTTTGATCCAAGAAAACGTTTCTGCAAACGCTTGTTTCATCAGTGTACTGTGTTCATCAATTTCATAGCATGTATATCATTCAGGGATGAGACTGGTATGTATGTTCAGTATATATCGGAACCAGATATAAAATTATACCTCTGACATTTTATTTCGTAGATAATGACTAATTAGACTAATTACAATAATAGATAATTTACTAAAAAAGTAAGAGAAAAACATGTCTTGTGTAAGTTAATTTTTCATTAACTAATAAAATTATCTAAATCAAATATTTTAATCTTTCCAAGCAGTTCAAATTTCACGAAGGAATTTGAACATAGTACAGAAAAAAGAAAACAACCAGATTCGTTAAGTATTTGAAGTATTTGCTGAAGATGCAATCAGATTACAGGTTTCAAGTTATGTGATGAACAAAGAAATTATGTACTATGCTCATCATTCGCTTGACGTCTACTTAGTTAAAATACATGCGTGTGTGTGTGCGCGCGCAGAAACTCAAAATCTTTCATCTGAAACGGTCTTGTACTTCCAAGTTTCTTTCCCTTTCATATAAAATTAACCAATATACCGAAGAACGAGATATAAAACAGAAGCTATGCTTACTAACCCTGTAAGAAATTATGCAACTATTTTTATTTATTCAAAGCACTCCTTTAATTATTGCAGCCAAAGAGAAAATACTAAATGTACATTATTGGTGTATTTCTCAATATTAAAAATTTTCCTATCTTTATGTGTTTGTATGTTTAATTAGGGTTTCTTGGGTTACCAGCTTGCGATGTGTATAAAATTGCTCAAGCTTTCGGACATGCTTGCTCTATGGCCTGAAGCATGGCCGGACGCTCAAGGAATGTTATAACCATCGCACGGCTGTAACCCAATAAATAATAATCGCCATGAAACCTTCAAATCTTACATATTTCTTACTTATCCTAATGCATTTAACATTAATGCTGAATTCATTTAAAGTAATGTTAAAGAAGTCGTTGTAAATAACCGAATTTCGGTTTGGCAATAATTGTGCATTAGTTGTTGAACAAATCATTACATTAATCGATTTCATTGCTATGTTTCTGTTAGTCTTATAAATGGAGACCAAATTTTTCGTTTTTTATTTATTTGATTACCTATCATACTGCTTTGCAATCTCAATGCTTTAAATTCGTAAATTAAATACTTGTCCAAAGCCCATCGTGCTAGTATACATTTGATATTCAGAGCTCGATAGATCAGGGTAACAAGGTGACGCTAATGCTTGGGCGCGAGATGACTAATTTGATCAACGAACGGAAATGAATGAATTCAGGTCTCGAACATCTACTTACCTTTTCGGACCCAATTGACTTAGCTGTCCAAGGGGTTTAAGAAACCACATACTTTCATTTAATTTATTCACTTTTTCTTGTCTAAGAATATGAGTTAAGTATTTAGCCATTTTAGTGATTTTTAAAAACATCCGTTCTACGTCCACAGCAAATAACTTTGTCATTCGCCAACACTGTAGCGCCACGGCTCGATTCAAATCGACTGCTTTCTCCAATGACGTAGGAAATTGCCCTCAAAGGAAATAAATAAAATTTATTCCCGTTGTAGGAATAGAATACTGTTTTATGCAAAACAGTGTTATTCCGAGACTCACATAGGTGGAATGAGAACCGAGAGGGAAATGCTGTATCTTGTCCCAAGGGATAGCGCTGTGCTGGATTTCATCTCAAGCAAAGAGCATTCCTCCTTCTCCTTCAGGGACTAGTCAGAACGGAGAACTACTGGTTACGCCACTTTGCACAAATCGAGCGTTGAGATGAAAGAACGGTACACCTTTAATGCTCCAGAGAACCATCTAAACCAGCTAGCTACCTCAACAGAATTTATTCAGTAATAACTATAATAGCTGCTTTGTTAAACAGTGTGTAGACTAACTAATAAAACGAAAGGTGAAAGTTCAGAATCACATTAATAATTTATCTTCAGTCAGGAATATCTAAAGGAGTTATTACAAATTATTTTAAATTCTAGATACGTTGTCTAAACGGAATCTAAACAGTTATAAGATTACTCACAACGTAAAGGGGAAAAAAGCAATAAATAATATAAAGTTGCCAGTATATGTGTGTGCGTGTGTGTAAACAACTGAAAAGCGAACATCGATCAAGCATTAAACGTGTTATTTGAGTTTAATTTCCACAGAACGCCACTATTTTATAGAACTACTCATTTCATTAAAACTTTGCTGTTAGCTTTAAATTTCTCAAAATCGAACATAACTATTTATATTAATCACATTATCTATATATTGGCATAAGGATTATACTGTTAACCACCCTTTATGGCGAAATTTTTATATAATTTAGTTTTAACCAGAAAATATTAACAGAGAGACAGAACTTGCAATTAATGCAGTATCATTATAGACACCATCTGTATCATATTTGCGCGTTTCTCTTTTATTAAGTATTCAATATTTGAAGTTAACATCTTTCCTAAACTTACAGTTTATTTTTTTAAAAAAAGATTCAGTATAATCTGAAATAACTCCTGGATATAACAGGGTATAACAATAACTTTTGACATTGAAAGAAGAAAATATGCACATTATTGATACCTCGTTTGTAGAAAAATTCATGTGAATAGTGCGCATCAAATTTCATTTTATTTTATTATTTATATATTTTATGTATTTATTTGTTTTTTATTTATTTATTCATCCATTTAATTATTTATTTATTATTTATTTTTAACACTTTGGACTCTATGATATCACCTTAATTTCGAATGGATGAGTATTTCAAAATATAGATTTATTTCCGAAACTATGAGGTTCCAAAGTCAAAATTTAACCCTTTACTGCATAACTTTCTTAGTGTCGTGTGGGTGCTACTCAAGGTAGTGAATGTTTAAATTGAATCTTTTGTTGTTAAGTCCCGCATATTGTGAAGTGAGAGTTATTTGATGTCATTGCTTGGAAATTGAAACCTATCTTATTGAAACTTATTGAAATAGACATTTATCGTCCATTAAGGGAAGCGTAAGGAAATACAGAGGGAAAAAAAATTGAGAATATAATTTGTAATGTTCAATATTATAGAACAAATGTGCATGACTAAACTTGATTTGGACCTCTGTGACTTTTGCAGATGATTTGAAAAATCAAGTGAATAACAAAATAATACAAGACATAAATTTCATTCACAAAATATTCTATTTTTGCTTGCTTAAATTATGTCCAGTTATTTTGGGGCAGTCAACTATAACATCAGATTTCAAAAGCTCATTGGCAGATATGTTAAGTGCTGGAACAACGGATGTGATTTTATGGCGAAATAAAGTAACATTTCCGTTTAATAAATTCATTTTTGAATAGATTGGAGCAAAATTGCTATTATTTTCAGAATTACATTTGCACAGTAGTTATATAGATTGTCTCAAAACTAATATTGTTTTTAAATAAACAATTACTTAAAATGTATTCTGACAAGCAGTTAACTAATTTTTAATGTATAGACCATTAGGTTCTACGGTCTTGAGCCATCATTTAACGAGATTTATTATCTCACGATGGTACCAGTATCTGGTGTTTAATGCGAAGAATTGGTTGACACCCACTTGCACAGCTTCAATGTTGTCAAAAATTTTCCACGTAGAAAATGTGCCATGGATCGAAAAAGATAGTATTTTCTGCAAAACGTGGTGCGTATTCTCAATATTCCAACCTCAGGCCTTTCAGAAAGCTGCATATGTTTAGGTTTTCGTCTCCATTATTGAAACGTTGGAACCATCATTATGCCATAGGCCCACTAACGACCCCTTCTCCTTCCACTCAAATATTTTTCGAGCTGCGATAACGGTTTTATAATGCTGTTTCCAGTGGTGTTTCCCACGGACTCTAAGTTCAAACTTAGCTAATCCATTTTGTGGTTGTTTATTAATAAGTGAAGACTGATACATGCTTGTAATGTGTCCGCGCCGTGGCTTAGAGGTTAGACCGCTTGGCTCCAACAAAGGGTTTGATCCCAGGCGACCGCAAAGTGAGATTTGTGGTGGACAACACGGCGCTGGGGCGGGTTTTCTCCGGGATCTCCGATTTCCCCCACCATCTCACTCCACTGGTGCTCCATCTTCATCTCATGTATAATCAGTGTCATGGCCTGCGGTGCTGTATGTAGTAAAAGCGGGCGTTAAACACTACACATTACATTATTATTATTATTATTATTATTATTATTATTATTATTATTATTATTATTATTATTATTATTATTATTATTATTATTATTATTATTATTATTATTATTATTATTATTATTATTATTATTATTATTATTATTATTATTATTATTATTATTATTATTATTATTATTATTATTATTATTATTATTATTATTATTATTATTATTATTATTATTATTATTATTATTATTATTATTATTATTATTATTATTATTATTATTATTATTATTATTATTATTATTATTATTATTATTATTATTATTATTATTATTATTATTATTATTATTATTATTATTATTATTATTATTATTATTATTATTATTATTATTATTATTATTATTATTATTATTATTATTATTATTATTATTATTATTGTTATTATTATTATTATTATTATTATTATTATTATTATTATTATTATTATTATTATTATTATTATTATTATTATTGTTATTATTGTTATTATTATTGTTATTATTGTTATTATTATTATTATTATTATTATTATTATTATTATTATTATTATTATTATTATTATTATTATTATTATTATTATTATTATTATGATTATTATTATTATTATTATTATTATTATTATTATTATTATTATTATTATTATTATTATTATTATTATTATTATTATTATTATTATTATTATTATTATTATTATTATTATTATTATTATTATTATTATTATTATTATTATTATTATTATTATTATTATTATTATTATTATTATTGCTCGTAATGTGCACAACACTGACCATGTCGTCCTGTAAATAGAATTGTTAAACTAAGGAAATTGATTAAATTTTCCGAAACACCAAGATAAAAAAAAAGTAAAAAAGACTTTCCTTATGTGAACTCCTAATACATTAAATCCCTTATCCCCAACACCATAACAGTACTTCGTTGAGCTTTTTGGAGTATTCACAACGTATCAGTGTATTCCAGTTTTCTAATAGGGACTTGCCGTTAAAAATATGTGGAACAAACATTTAAGTATCAGTGATGTAGCATCTGTAGTTCAAGCTTATGAGAAGTTGGAGCTCGGTGATCCGAGAGATAAGTAAATAGACGCCGTAGCACTCTCGCTCCGACTATACAGCAGAATTGCCATTAACATATATGAAAATATTCCGGAAGTTTCCCTTCTCCCCATTTTAGAACATTCTAGAATGTTCTGTAGAAATTTCCACTCGCTATCGAGCGTTCTCACGAGTGAGTAGTTAGTGGGGGTTTCTGACTGACATCAAGCGCAATTCTAGAAATTAGTTTGTGACGACAGTTATAAGGTACAGTAACAGCTGTTCCCGTAAGAGACTATAGACCCTGTGTTGAACTAATCAACATATGAATTTAACCGAAGAATACGTCAAGATGTAAGAAAGGAAATGTCAAGAAAAACTGAACAATTAATTAGTGACTCTGAACTAAATGAAGTAATAGTGAAAGCTGCACTAGATTGAACAGTAAAGTGGCAGCTAGGTGACACTGAAAATTGAACAAATTATCCATATCTACACTTGGACGCCCAAAAACAACTCGGTATAGCAGATTTGTTAAAACTGCCATTTATTTACTTTTTAAATGGGCTTTTATCCATCAGAAAATGCGTAGGCACTAGGAAGATTGGTTTTTAAAACGTCAACCAGTCTCTCAGTAGCTGAAACCTTACACGCTGTAAGCCGGATTGTTGATATTTCTGCACTCTATTCGGGTACACATTCCTACAGCTAGAGAGGCAACCAACTTTAAAGCAATTTCACAGATTTCAAATGAATTCTTACCCAGCGTCCTAAGTAATAAGTTTGCCCGGAGTTTTGGTTTTCAGTCCTAAACCGGTTTGGATATCTTTGTAACGAGCACCTCAGTAGACGAATCGAGTAGACATGATCGATTAGAGGAGACAAAATTGATAAAACATTCAATGCGGAATGTCGCGATTTCAAATCCCAGTGTCTATGATAAAGGGTGGGGAGGGCCCACATAAGTAGGCTCAACGACACGACTGACGGGTTCACGGGGTTACATTTGATTGAAGTTACATAGTAGCTTTTCTATTTCTTTGTTAAAAATCACTACAAAAATACATAAACAGATGAATGGACATATGTATGATTTAAAATAGTTACAAATACTAAATAGTGTAAAATATTTACTAAACACATTCTTTGCCACTTGGTATTTCATCAGAAGTTAACTCTTCCCGTTTAAATTTAAATAAATTATATTTCAAGGTTTAAACTTATATAATTTAAGCTTCACAAGCGTACGCGCGCGCTAGTATATGTCATACTTTAAAAACTAAAAAGTCGATTAAATAAGAAACTGAAGTTCAATATCTTCCAAAGATATCACATTCAATAAAGTTCCCATCCATATAAAAGCTATATTTACGTGCAACATTATTCGAAAATTTTTATTTTCTCAAAAATGTTTACCGATTTGGTTCAAATACATATTAAGTAATTTTATGAAAAAGAAACGTATATTGTGAATTTTCTGGAAATGCCCTCAGAAGAAATCCTCATTCCGCATAACTGATAAAACTTAAGAGATAGACAAAATCTTTGTCCACAATAAATTTATGTCTTATTAAGACAAACAATTATGTCATATATATTTTTGTAGAGTAAAAACTTTCGGATGTACTCCCTTTATTTGTCTGAAATATCCAAAACCTATACTTTTCTAGTGATCTTTCTTTTTTATGACATAGCGATCAGTTTTAAGATTTGACCGTCGTTTAAAGCCTACTGTATTCCCATATTCGCTTGTACCTTAGAGAAGATAAGGTACTTAATATAAATTCTTACCTCGATTAGCATGAAGTAAAGAAATAGGCATTTGTAGGATTATTTCGTATAACCGTAGAGTAATCTCCATCAAATAGCGGCCGTCTTTTAAATATTTTACAATCGCATAAAGCGCATTTATTGCCATATTCCCTTGTTTCTACAAACGTATTAAAATGTGATAATTTCGGAAAATTCTTAACTCGATTAAAATGAGGTACTGTCCCCCAACGCAAAGTAAGTCCCTGTGAGGAATGTGTTACTCTTACTCAGTGGGACAAGGACAGCAAATATGTATGACAGAGAACGTACGCTACAAAAGGAGCAGAACCGTTAAAAAAAAATAAAAAAAACCATGCGCCCTATTCCCTCTGTACACTAAAACCGAGAAGCTTCATTACAAAAGTAGAAGCCGTCAGAATTTTTTCGAATGTTCTGTAAATGTACTGGCATGGGTGTCATCAACTACTGAGGGAGGGTGTAGGAACATTTTCCAAACCCATTAAGTCTGATTCCTTGGAGACTTTCTTTCCTGTGGTATACTATAGAGGAGTTAAGATTTGTAGAAGTAGGTTGTATAAGAGTCGATTAAGTAGTATGAGTGCAGCCATGAGACCCTTTGGTAGGGATTGATTCGATTAACGCTAAATAGTAGGTAAAATAAGAGTTAGTAAATTACTTTTTAGAAGAAAATTTAAGAAATAACGATAATGGAAGAAAATTCCATGAGAGTTTAACAAATTAAACCTATTTTTTCACCACTTATGGTAAGATAATGAGAAAATCTTAAATAAGCTGAAAAATATAACGTATTTTAAAAGAATCAAGTGCATAGAGATAGCTCATTCAGACTCCTTTTTAACTACGTATTATACACCCCTGACATAGCTTCATTCTGGGGCACTATTTAAGCTTTAATTTGACATTAGAACTTAATTTCTCTATTATTTTGTAAAAGAGAAAGCGGTTATGATCTTTAAGGCTAACGTCTATTCGTTTCTTTTACTTTCTCTCTTTTTTAATTTAACTTGATAAAGTTCTCGCGGTCTGTTTTCGCAGAAGTAACAGTGTGGAAATAGCAATTTAGTTCTGTTCCGACCGCATTTAACCAGAACACACAGAAGTGCCATTTTATCAGAGTTTAAATACATAACCACTAGCTGTACATGTTTTCTTTTGCTTTGTTTTATAAAACATTTTACGTGTATAGTGTATTTCAGTAACGTATACGAGTGATTCAATTGAAGCTGAGCATATTTCAGCTCAGTTTGTGAGTCAAATAGTAAATTTCAAATACAATTTTGCACGTACCGCAGCATGCTAAGTAGAAAGGAAAGGATATTTATTCATGTTTACTTTCTCTGAGATAAGTTTGACCAAAAACTACGAAACTGTAGGTTCGCCAGAAATAGATACTTCTAGACCCATTGAGCGCACAATTACAGAACAGTTCTGGCATATGTCTATGAAAAGCATTCAAAATATTGAGTCAATAAAGAGAATATATGAAAATCGAGTCGATAGTTGTTTGAAAAAATTTCCCCTCCCCTAAGTTCTCCTTGGAAATAATTTCAGTATCGTGTATTTTCTAAAAATAAAAGTATAAAGTAGTTGTAGCAATAATATAAGAATATGTTGTTAACTCATCATGTCTTTTCCAGTGCACTGTTGTACAAACTACTCCAAAATCGCGTATTTTTATATCTCCCTTATGTTCGTTAAGATAGATATTTGTACATATGGTTTTGTTCCATATTTCCTGTAGCTACAATTATAATTGGGAGAACAATAGGCGTAAGCGATACTAGTATTTTGAGCGCTATTCTCAATGTAGTGCCCGCGTCTTTGCTTTACCAGGATCAAAAATTAATAATGTCAACATTTGGGAAAAGTATATGTAATAAAAGCTTCAAATATAAGAATGAATATCTTACAAACGAACATCAAAATAGTTCGCTTTAACGAAAGTTTTGCGTATTCTTTCGATTTACATTTTATACAAAAGTCATTGAGAGAAAGGCGGACTTTAGAGACTATTCCCAAAACATTCAAGATGTAAGTTTAAGGTCAATAAAATATCTTAAATATATGTTATTTTATATTTTTAAACGGTTTTTAATAAAATTAGAATATTGAAAACTGCTAATGTAAAGGACAGTTGGGGACGGAGGAATTCATCTGAAATCTGCTACGCGCTCTTATACCACTTTCAGTGAAATACGTGTCTGTAAATGTGAGTTCTTGAGTAAAATTGAGGATGAAGAGTTTCGATAACATGTTGTACAAATTTATTCAATAGTAGCATAACCTTATAAGCTAATTATTTTAAGCTGAACGTTAGCCAAGGACCCACAAGAGAAAATCACAAGGATTCTGTCTGGAGAAAGATCTCATAAACCCACTTTGTCATAAACAATACCAGAAATATATATATCATAAATGCTAACTTTATTAACAATGATAACTATTAAATTGAACAGAATAAATATATAATGCTGGAAGCATGTTATTATGTATCAAAAAGACATTACTACCAATTAATTGAGCTGTAATAATGAATGGCAAATATGCGAAACCTTGGGCCTCACTCCGAGTATTTACAATCGATTATGTTCAGTATAATAGCAACACTCCTGTTTATTTTAACAAGAACATCGGACTTGCTTTTACCCATACAATTGGGTGGAAACACATATTATCTCATTAAAATGTCTATTTTCCAAAATAACAGTGGTCTCTTGGCTTGATTATTTCACAGCGGAGCAGATATACTATCCTTATGCCCAGTAGATGACAACTCAGTTGAAATCCTTGCGATGTTCGAGAATCTAGTGGCCACAAAGAAAAATAGACAACGTAATATTGTGCTGATCGTTAAAATAAAATAGCAGGGCCATCCGGATATCTAATTCTCGTCGAGTGTAGGTAATATCAACTACCATGTACTGTCTCGACTGCTGACGCTTTAGACGCATACTGTCTGCATGCCACTATACTGGCCGTCCAGTAACTGACTCAATACTGACTCTTCAGATACTGACGGGTGTGACAACGACGTGTAGCTTTCCTAGTTTGGGCTTATCCACGGTATATGTGGTTTGATCGACCGGCCGTCCGATCACTGGCAGTCCAACCTAGCCTGAGTGTTGTTGCTGCGTGTCCACTCTCAATAGGCTTTAACCACATAAATATTTTTATTTCGGATATTTATAGACGAAGCTATTATTTTAAGTGGGAAGAGATTTGTGAGATAACAGGTTGCTCCTTTGGGTCTGTGGAGGGACTGTATGTGCCTAAGGCCTTATGCCTTCCCCGCGACTATCACTTTAAGGGTGTGGTATCTGAGAAAGTTGTGTAAGATGTTGATAAGGTGTGTGGATAGTCCCAGTTGGATACGCTTGTAAAGCAGATCCATGTGCAGGTCGGTCAGAAGTCGTTCTCGACTTTCAGAAGCACTAACGCAGTGAAGGCAACCTCCTGAACCCAAGATAACCGCTTCCACTCCCGTTAGCAGCAGCTCAGAAATCGAGAACCCAAAACAAAAAATTCCGAACTAGAGTTTGACCTCCGACCGACCGATCGAAATGCTGCAGGCTATGTACAGTGTGAGTGAATTTTGCTGTATGCCAACCCTCAGTAGAGTTTAATTGTACATATGAATTTTTAATACGCTATTTTATAGGCAGAGTTATTGAATTTAAGTGAGAAGAAGTTTGCGACATAGCATTATACTCCCATAAATGAAGGGATTAAAGCTCACAAAGCCTAAGTGAGCCAAAGTGCAACATGAGTGAGGTAGGGGCAGCCTTCCTCTAACGTGTGCTCCCAAGGTGCTACCACAACTCCATTTTTTTTTTTTTTTTTTTTTTTTTTTGCAATTTACGTCCTCCAACGTTAAGTCATATCGGACGATGTATGAAATGGGTCAAATGATGCTCAAATGAGTCCGGGGTCCATGGAGCTTAGAGTTACCCGAGATTCGTCTATCAGGATAAGGGAAAACCCCGGATTCGAACTCGGGATCTCTTGAACGTGAGGCAGACGCGCTACCATCTACGCAACCGAGGCGGGCTATTCGGTTGTCTGAGCAACCGTCATTAACATATCAAGAGATATAAGTACCAAGGATTACCGGGAGCCGAAACTCTACCTCGACCCAGAGAGAGATAGACCTGATCTGATTCTCCCAGGAATTTTGCAGTAGAGCATTACCTAACATTCTTAAATGCCCGTCATTACAAAGTTGAAGTGATATACCAATTATTCCTGTCACGCCCTTAGCGGAAGACTACCGAACAACATGGCTGCGGTAGCAATCCCCTGCACATAGCTACGACCTATTCAGGGTAGAACCGAAGACCCTTGACGCATCTTCCAATCCCACCTGGGAGTTTACTAACGGGTCATTAACTCCCTCCGCAGTGGGTACCAGCCTACCGCTCGAGAACACTATGGCATCTCTAGTTTTCTGCATTCCATTCCGAACCAGGAATCATTGTTTCCAGCACGTTTCGTTGCCATGTTCTCTAAATCAAAATTACCGCACCGAGATACTCTGCTTGATTTAATTAATATCGAAAATTTCGGGAGTCAGGTTCGATGCTGCTAGGGGTGGTAGACCCCGTGTGCTGACACCGGAATTTCCGACTCTAGGGAATTCTTGGTTACCCGGGAGTTGCGAAGCGACTTTTTGATGACCCGATAGTAGCGTCATAGCACTGAACTAAATATTAATTTCGACATACAAACGACTTTATTTACTTATTTTTTATTATCTATATATCTATTTATGTATTTATTTTGTTATCCTAGTCACAGATACCTACACGCGCCTTTTTCTCTAAACAAGTTTATTATAATCGTTATCATCATCATCATCATTATCATCATTACTATTACTATTATTATTAATATTATTACTAATATTATTGTTATTATCATCATCATTATCATCATTATTATTATTATTATTATTATTATTATTATTATTATTATTATTATTATTATTATTATTATTATTATTATTATTATTATTATTATTATTATTATTATTATTATTATTATTATTATTATTATTATTATTATTATTATTATTATTATTATTATTATTATTATTATTGTTATTATTATTATTGTTATTATTGTTATTATTATTATTGTTATTATTGTTATTATTATTGTTATTATTATTGTTATTATTATTGTTATTATTATTATTGTTATTATTGTTATTATTATTATTATTATTATTATTATTATTATTATTATTATTATTATTATTATTATTATTATTATTATTATTATTATTATTATTATTATTATTATTATTATTATTATTATTATTATTATTATTATTATTATTATTATTATTATTATTATTATTATTATTATTATTATTATTATTATTATTATTATTATTATTATTATTATTATTATTATTATTATTATTATTATTATTATTATTATTATTATTATTATTATTATTATTATTATTATTATTATTATTATTATTATTATTATTATTATTATTATTATTATTATTATTATTATTATTATTATTATTATTATTATTATTATTATTATTATTATTATTATTATTATTATTATTATTATTAGTAGTAGTAGTAGTAGTAGTATTATTATTATTAGTATTATTAGTATTATTATTATTGTTATTATTATTATTATTGTTATTATTATTATTATTGTTGTTATTATTGTTGTTATTATTATTATTATTATTATTGTTGTTATTATTATTATTGTTGTTATTATTATTGTTGTTATTATTATTATTATTATTGTTGTTATTATTATTATTATTGTTATTATTATTATTGTTGTTATTATTATTATTATTATTGTTATTATTATTATTGTTGTTATTATTATTATTATTACTGTTATTATTATTATTGTTATTATTATTATTATTATTATTATTATTATTATTATTATTATTATTATTATTATTATTATTATTATTATTATTATTATTATTATTAATATTATTATTATTATTATTATTATTATTATTATTATTATTATTATTATTATTATTATTATTATTATTATTATTATTATTATTATTATTATTATTATTATTATTATTATTATTATTATTATTATTATTATTATTATTATTATTATTATTATTATTATTATTATTATTATTATTATTATTATTATTATTATTATTATTATTATTATTATTATTATTATTATTATTATTATTATTATTATTATTATTATTATTATTATTATTATTATTATTATTATTATTATTATTATTATTATTATTATTATTATTATTATTATTATTATTATTATTATTATTATTATTATTATTAAGAGAACAGACAGTTTTAACACAAGTTGTATTTCCTATGAAAGCTTACTATTGGGTAAAACACAACACTAAATCTATTTGCTGGGGTATGTAGCTTGAGAAATAAAATGTTATTCTCGATGTGCAATTCGAATCGGTAGGTAAATAGGTAAAATATTTCATTAGTTTCAATGCCATAGTGTCTTTAGCAGACATTTTCCTTCATTTCTGTGTCACTTAAATACTTATAGGTTTCATTTTATTTGAATTAACGTCTGCAAATAATGTTCAATTAAGCTTAGAGTGTATAGAGCTTGGAGTTTCCCGACATTCGTCTTTAAGAATAAGGAAAAATCCCGGAAAAAGCCTTATCCAGAAAACTCACCCCGACCGAGACTCCAACTCAGGACATCCTGAATATGAGACAGACCTCTAAACAACATACAGGCGCGCATAGTTATAAGTACATTAATTTCACGCTAAATCATTATTTCGCTTAAGGTAAACTATAAAATATTCAAGTAACATAGTGAACCAGCATTATTATTTTGGATTATCTACTGTTAGAGGATATGCTTTAACTAGTCGAATTCACAGAGTTGACAAGTTTAAATAAATTCCAAGGCACTGTATCCCATTGCTTGCTGCATGGACGTTAACACACGGAAGTCTATCTTTATGAAAATATTGTGCATATTTCTTACTATGGCGTGTTTTAGCTCCCACCTCTGCCTTTAAGCCAGCGCTACACTGAAGGGAAATGATACAAAAGGTTGTAATTATAGTGCACGGTAAAACGTAGCGAAAAAGTATTTTTCTACAAAGCGGTGTAACTCTTGAATATATTATGGAATGGAGCTTTAGCTGGGGTAAAAGAAGATAAACATCGCTATTGTAGCACAGTTCAACATAAGATTAATTTGTTGACTTTATTCCAGCGCTTTGTAAATTTTCCTCGAAATCTCTGTGAAAAGAATCCGGCCTTTTACGTCGCCGTTCACTAATATTTCAATATTTTCAATTTTCAATTGTTAAACTCCATTTGATACATATTTCATATCGGTGGCTCTGACTGCGGAAACTTAATATACCACAACTGATCCACTGTAACGTTTTACATTTTCAATGTGTTCTTTCTTTTCTTTATTAATTTCTTTCTCTTTTCAATGAATTTCTCATTCATCACGATGTGCACAGAAAGTTGCTTTCCCACATTCGTTGCAGCTATTGTAACCTTGCTGCTTTTGCAACATTTTGTTACTCAATCGCAACATAACGTTTAATGCTTTCTTTATTATAGGCGTCGTATATGGGCATCTGTGTAATCAAATCTCCACTTCAGTATTTTACTTTATTTAAATATGTGTTTAATTTCTTAATATACCGCGCAAGAGAACTGCGCGTCAATACGTGGGCCGACAATCAGGAAATCCCAGGCTCAATTCCCGTAGATGGGCCACTTTAATCTTGAAGTTCTTCTTTCTTTTTCTGTCGTTGGTAGGTGAGCTCTGGGATAGTTTCTCTTCTATCGCGATGGAATCTCGATCATTTCCATTCCAGGAATGCTTCTAGGTTGCACGATGTATTGCGGTGCGAAAATGGCTCGGAGGCTTCCTCGTGTACACCTGAAAGTTGCTTGATCGACAAGTAGTTCTTCGCTCTCTCTAGGCAGCTCCACCAGTGTCACTGACTTCTGCGTGTCTCTGTATGCTAAGTTCCTTACACTTCATATCTTCCTCCCGGAGGATGGTGGCCACAATAGATCTATGAAAGTCTAAGTGTGCGAGTTGTTCCCCTCCGTTATATCACTTATACCTACATATATTTCTTATTAGATCTACATTTAAGGCGTGCTCATGTTGATTTTCGCTTTAGGCTAATCTTACTGAATAACCCTAATCTCATTCTTTTGAGCTAATCACCTTTTAAAGATAGTATACGTTATAGTGTACCTTGATTTTAATTCATTAAAAACCGAACAACAAAAATATTTTGTTCGCTGGCCCCTTCAATATTAAATTAGAAAGTTACCAGCCCCGACTCCGATAGCAACATTCGTTGTTTTCCCATAATCAGAACAATATATTTTGATCCTTCAGGCAGTTGTGTACGAGCAGCTAGGAGGCTAGGATTGGAATTAATATAATTATAACTGACCGCACCAAAATATTATGCAATATAAACGCGTTACTTGTTTAAGAGACACTAGAATTTTCAAAATATTCTTCGGTTCTTTTTTAAACCTCTTAAAACTTCTACATCAATGTATTATTATAGCCACACACATTTTGTATATTTCCCAGAACGTTGGAAGGGTAGCATACGACCGTAATTAAATAAAGATATGTGTTTGTAGATCAGAATGCAAGTAAAGTAAGTATAAAGTATTATTTTAGTACTTGAAGCCGTAGGTTTGTCTTTCACACTGCGGAAGTAAATCTTTAAAGTATGTCCCAATTTTATTTTTATGTTGCTGAAAACAGAGATATCTGTTCTTTTTTTATCTTACTTGTTAGTTTCCGACCGCATGACAGCTGTCGTATTCCTAATAGTAAAGCAAATTTTTAAAAAGTTAATATTCCTGTACCAAATATTTTCTTTTTGTTTGTGAAACATTGAAGTACCCTGAGCCCTAAAAAAGCCGAAACGCAAACAGCTCCCTTTAGAATCATGCAAAATTACAGGTTACGTGATTAGAAATGGGCGTCAGTGTTACTGAAACAAGTGCTGTGGCTTGTAAATTTTAATATATTAAGTATGAATTTAATATTCAGCAAACTTGCTAAACTTAGCGATATCACCAATTATATTCTTTCGTATACTTGGTTAATATGAAAATCACACTTCAATACTATAAGAACAGTGAGAAATAAATAACGCAAATTTCGTTATGTAGTATTCCATGCATATTGTTAAGTTCATTTATTGAAAAATAAGGCTCTGTTTCCTTAAGGGTCCTTCATATTAACACAACGTAACTCCAAGTCATTAATCTAATATTGGAGAATCTATTTTGAGAAATATAGTATGTACACAAAATGAATTTTAAAATAAATAGAAAACATAACAAGATAGCTGACTTGGGCATAGCGATGTGATTCATTCAGATCCTGACCATTCTGAGTGAACTTTCTCTGTTTCTTCTTCTTTATTTTCTTTCATTTGGTCGTGAGTTCCCTCACGTGCCATATGAATAGCAGAATGGGTAAACAGAAGTAAAAGTATGGGGTAAAGACTAACGGGTTATTTAAGTAAATAAGGCAGGAAAACACTGACTACGCAACTGAGGGTGTTCAACCATCATTACAGTGACTACCAGACTCTGCCACCCTACAGTAATAATCGTGATATGCCTTGCTAGGTTAAAGCTACTCTAAAAGGACCAAAAGGTAATATTATGTAGTTTCGAACTATACTGCCAGTAATTAAAATTTAGCTCCTTATGATTTAAAGGAAGGGAACTTTCTTCAGGTACTACTTCCGGTTAAATACAATTTTCAGTCACAGTTCAAATAGAAGTCTCTAAACACTTCGAAACAGGTTTCGAATATCACAATTTGTGAGCCATAAGGACTATCGTATTTGCTTATAATGCTTGTTATGTACAAAAGTTGCCGTTATCAGAATACGGATATTGAACGCCATGCCTTGGACATCTCACATCAAAGTGGCGAGACTGGTTCATTTGACTAGGAAGCGAAGCATTCATAAATTGATGATCACACTGTTTTTGTAAGGTTAAAATGACAAAATATTTGTGAAGGAGAATATGTATAAGCACAAGTGTACCTGCAGTAAATGTTTAGGTTTTCAACACAGCAGGAAGATAGATGTCAGGGATTATGTGAAACTTTTTCTTCCTTTCCAAGGCACGCGATGTAGACTTTTCTTTCCCATCGCCATGACATGCAAAGCTTTGGATTAATATTTCATTTCCGGGCACGGAGCATATAAGGCTCTTATATTTGCCATTAAATATGTCTGAAAGTTTGAAGAGTTGGGGAGGATGGAAGATAAGGAAGGATGATTTTTAGACACGAGTGATTCTAATACATGCCAAGGTGGCACTATCTGTTGCTGAGGTAAGAAAATGTTTCTACTGCCTATACTTTCAAATAAAAGATATGGAATGCGAGTTTGGGAGAACAATAAACATTGCTTTTTAAAAACATGCTTTTTAAAAACAATATATCATAAATAAAAGCTGTTAATACCTACAAGGATAGATATAAGACTATTCAAAAGAATGCTTTAGGTTCTAAAGAAAACTCAATAAATTGAACGAAGCCATATATCTAAGCAGAAATACGATTAGCCTTGTCATCTCATTCATTTTAAGGAATACTAGCTAGTTATTCCACGTTTCACGATTAGATTTCACAACTCAAATGACAAATTAATTAATTCCACTTACTTTCCTCCGTTCCTTATTATTGTGCAATGACCTGTAAAACGTAGTCCGTTTCATCGCAATAATTGTTGTGTCGTACAGGCCCGGCTGTTCTTTAAATTCCCTTATATTAATGCAAAAGAATATAAAATACCCCGAGAATTGTGGTCTTCTTTAACCTCCCATCGAAAGTCTTCCAAGCTCAAGAAATGGCGTACGGTCTATTAGCAATGAATCAATTTTCTATCACATTGATCTAGTGGTTTCTGCATAGCGGCAGTAAGTAATTTTAAACCGTTATACCTTCTCTTTGATCCTGCATATATTAAATAACGCATACGCTGAACATATATATACTTCTTCGTTAGAAGTCAATAATAAATAATTATAAAAAGAGAGAAAGGTGCTAACATTATAAAACAGGAAACCTATATTTTATGTTATCTAAGAAATACTTTAATATATGGTGGCAGACCATCCAAAGACAATTTTCTTTTAATTTCGTCCTTCAACGTTAAGTCATAGCGGACGATGAATGAAATGGGTGAAATTGTGTTCAAATAAGCCCAGGGTCCATGGAGCTTAGAGTTACCCGGCATTCGTCTTTCAGGGTAAGAGAAAACCCCGGAAAAAATCTTATCCAGATAGCTTACCCTGACCGACATTGAATCTCGGGACCTCTTGAACGTGAGGCAGACTACCATCTACGCTATCCAGACGGGCAAGATTACATTGGTGGCCTAGTAGGAGGTATCCAATTTAGTTCTATTTGTTAATGTTCCTCCATTGTGCGAAAAGTACAAAGCTTTTGAGCGATTAAGTAACTATGGGACGTGAAGAAAGATTGAAAAGTTTAAGTTTAAACGTACTATCATTATATAAAAATTACTTGACCTTTCAGCCGAGGACTCTTCCAAGGTTATGCGCAGTTCCGAAACTTGGAGGACATCATGGAAGGTTAAAAAATGAGACATTTCGCCGATGTTTCCCTTTGAATGCATGGGAATTGTTCATCTGTGATTTATAATGGTTGAAATTTTACGGGTATTACAATTATAAGAGGTAAAGGACTGGATTCACTGTACAAATATTCTACACATTGTATAATAATGTCATAAAGAACGGGGCAAATGTATGAAATTAGTTAATTAATAACTGAAGTTTAAAACCCTAAACGTACAACGTCGGGTGAGTCAGCATACTTGTGTTCCTCTTACCACATCTAAGCAAGTAAAGAAATAAATATAATTAAATAAATAACCTGGACCTGTGCCTACTAAACCGACTGCCGGTCTCACGTCCACAATGCGGCCATCAGATTTGGCCATATCACTTCAACCATAAGCACCATGGACTAAGGCACGCATTCTCCACGGAAAGTTGGATCACGACAGCTCTTAACTTTCCTCACTATATTGAGAGGGAACTTTACTCATCTAGGACTCAAAAAACGCGTCCCTATAGATGGGTTCGAACCTGAGCGTTCCTTTAACAGAAAACAGAACCTTCACGCTTTCGTCTACAGCAACCACGCGGAGGATCTATATCTAATATACAGTACACAATAATGGATGGACATTGTTTTTGATACGTAATTGGACTTTATATCTTTATGCATTTACTCCTGTTTCCGTTTTATATTGCTATAAGGCAACGACGTAAGCTGCAGTAGTTTTCAAGTCTTTGTCGCCATCTCGGAAACGAGGCAAGTCATTCAAGGGGGGATGGCTCAAATTGTGCGTAGTGCAAATATGTAGTCTAGAATACAGTTAACTGCAATCATCTCTGTCCTAACGGATGGCAAGTCGTAACAAAACAAGCAGCGAAATCATACACGCTAATATTAAAAACGCTTAATAAAATACAGGAGAACGGAACACAGTATTCCTTGAAAACAGAAAAAGCTTGAAAAAAACTGGAGCATAGGTCAGCAATGCATATAACTTAGTATGTGAAGATTTCTGCATAAAGTGATCTGTATACATTCTAAAAGATCAAACTTACTAACATAGGCTCTTTATGATTTGAGAAAATGAGGAGGGAGTGTCTACGGAAAGGGAAATAGTTGGAACTGTTGTGGAGATCGTTAATGTAGGGGAAGCGGAAAGGAGCGGATGGGTTGCTGAAATAGTGAGGCTTTTCGAAACGTTTGACTGGCAGAGAGAACAACAATAAAAACATGGCACCGTAAACTTAGCAGTGGTGCGTGGGTTCCCAAGGGCATTCTTTGTGATCATCCATTGTTCCCGCTCTTCTTTTAGAGTAGGCGCCTCGTAAATATCCTATTTCTGACCTCAGCGACGCATTACTCTCGGCTTGGAGCACAGGGTTTATGTACTCAGGACTGGGATTTAAATGAATAAGTGGTAAACATCTGAGGCTTTGAGGTACGCATTCGAATCCCTCTGAACCAGTTACCCTAAACTATCTCTCCCCCTCCCTAACCTATGTTTTCTTCTCAGCGGTAGGCGAACGCTTGTGGAAATAGGATTATATACTGCGAAGAACTTTTTGTCCATTTCTTCTCTTTTCCATTTTCGTCTTTATCTTTCATATTGTGCCGGACTGAGAGGAATATGATATGAAACGTAGGTAATCAATGACTGTGCTTTGAAAAGAGAACGGCCTATTCCTGATGTGTAACATTGAACCAGTATATGTCCATGTGGGTAACATCGAAGGGCGGTCAGTATTTGTAAATTGTAAACCTAGCAGATTTGGCCTTCCTTCCTATTATCAATTACCTCCTTCCTTCTGGATGTTTAATAGGTCCAATATGCCTAATGTGACTTAAAATAATTATGACCTTTATTCTTGAAACTAACATGCCAGCAACGAATCGAGTCATGCGTGTTGTAATATTGCGTTCCCCTAAGATGACGGGTACCAACTGAATCCATCTGTAATAAATACTGTTTGAACTAAGACAAAATTTTAAATGTCCCAACATGTGATTTACGAGGAGGGTAATGAGTAATGTTTCTAACACAGCCACAAAAATTGCATATTTTAGTTCATATAGCTTTCATAATACAAATAAATAAAACTAATATATTATTCCACATGGTGACGTTGCATTGTAATGATATATTCATTACTGGTTGGTATGTATGTGTATACATATTCTATTATTACTCAGAAATTAAACGTTAACTATTGGCATGATGCGCTAAAACAATTACTTTAAATAGGCCAAGCTCTTTGTTAAATTCGAGAGAGAGCAAACAGTTTACTTCCTGTTCTAGAGAATGTGAGCTACCACGTGATACAGTTATGATTGCTTCGTAATCGTGGATGGTTTTTATATACCGTAGAACCTTTATAATCAATGTTATTCACTTGCTTTTTTCGTTTAAAACAAGAAAAAGCGTATTAGATGGATCTGTATATTTGCAATTGAAATGGGTCATGAGGTAATTCGTGCCCTCCCGCACCACAGCCAATATTATCCATTTTAGTTAGTGAGGGCTCGAATAAAATAGAGGGTTGCAAACAGAAATAACACTTTTCACTGACTGCCGTTAACGGTTTACTCCCTGACTGACAAGATAATACAACAAAACTGGAAAAACTGTGTCTCATGGAGAAAAACTACAAGAAGAAATAGCATGTGTTGAGATTTTGCATCCTATCCCCATAAATCTAGAGGACTCAGAAAACGATGAATTGTCTCTTAATACAACATTGGGAGAGATATTGATGGTCTGTTGACAGTTCCATTGGATTAGAAGAACAGGTGTTTCATAAAATATAATTACAATCATCGCATTTAAAATATATACATATTAGAATATGCTTGTTCCAATAATGATATTAACAATAGTGCAATATTAAAGAACTAATGAAAATTCAGTTAGGGTTCTCTTATGCGTAGTACCAAGGACAGTTGCATGCTCTATGATAGTGTGTGAAAGAGAAAGGGAAATACGAAAAGAGCGAGGTGACGAGTTGGCAACTCTTAGCACACAAACGCATCTTATTTCCACTTGAAAAAATAATGCTAAAAAGATTCTTTATTATAATCCCTGTCATTTTGTGCTTCATCTGACGCGCATACCAAACGTTTGCGACTCTTTTTTTTTTTTTCGATTGCAAAGATACAAGTTATGTTTCCTCATATTGGAGGTAGCTAAGCAGTAATCCTGAATTCTTAGCAAAAGTGTAACAAGTCAACATTTATGTACTTTATTTTTAATATTAATGTTATATTTTATGTCTTCTATAATATAGGTACAATTTATAATATATAATAATGAATTTATAATAGCGAGAAATTTTTGTAAATGTACAAGTCCCATTTGTTTAGTTAGCAAATAAAATACATATGTTGTACGTCTTGCTGGCATAGCCGTCCAGGATTGGGAGACGCGTTGAGTATCCATGTTTCTAATCGCTGGCAGTCCCACCGGTGTTATCAGAAGTCTTCCCAGAAGGGTTGGTTCGCGTAATTGGCGTAACCACTTCTACCCGAAAGAGGGTAAGTGCCTTTTAGAGTCGACGAATGAGCAATGGAGTGAATTAGATTTTCTCTGGCAATGCGAGGGAGATTTTAGTTTACCAGGGTAGCTTCGAAAGCCTTTTATGTTAACTACTCTCAATGTGGTACTTATTTCAACCAAATTTTAAATATATAAACAAAATTGCCTCAAACTATTTTGCAAAATACCTCAGCAACAGTTTGTGAGTTATTTCATGCAGAAAGTCATTTCATAAGAGAATTATTTGAAATACTTTTTATATTCCAAACCTCTTGTTCGATTGGCTCTCGTGTATTGATGAAAAAAACTTGTCACAGCGTTTTAGTTATGCCCTTTGAATAATCTATATAGATAGAGATTGTTGCATAGGCGTTCTAAATGGGCATTAGCAATATAAACGACTACAATATTACCACCCTCAGTCTTCAAAACCTTTGCTTTGATTTTTCCTTGAGCTTATTTTACCCCTTGTCACCCTATTTTTATCTTATCACTTTAACTACATGGTCATACTGAAATAGATTGTTAGGAGGTACCTCTGGATCTTGTGGCGGAGAGTTAGCCTTTTGATTCATCCCTTTACTGCACCAATGTACACGGAGATCTTAGTGGTAGACAATTAATTGTACCTCTGTTTTTACATATGCCATAGGGTGTTGTCCAATCTTCCTATTTTCATTATCTGTAGATAGAAGGGAATAAATTGATATTACCATTGCCGATCCTGATAGCCGTGGTCGATAGTGTGTATATCTCCAGCGTCTGCCGCGTAGAGGGTCGCGGATTTCAGTCCCGCCTTGGGCATGTGTAGTTATGTGTATAGTTATATGTGTAGAAATACAGTATGTATTTTATTATAGAAAGCATCTGTTTTCATTTTACTGTTGTTGATCGTGTTACTATATATTCAATAGTCTTAGCTAAGCCAAAGAGGTAGGCACGAAAAAGTTTCAATGAGATTGGTGGTCCCATGTGATTTAAATGGGCACCTTCCAAAACGAGCATAGACAATATCGCCTGAGCTATCTCGTGCAATGTTTTAACTCTTCTACAAGAAATAGCATCGAAGAGATAACTTGGGCGATAGAGTGGTATTTCACATTGGGAAGTTCATAGTTTAGCCCAGAGGTTCTACTCCCATTAGTCCTGAACCCGTAGGAATTGGACCCGGGCCTCCTTCAACCAGGGAGTATCCGAGCTGTCCCAAAGGGCGCTCGGCGTCCTCCGAGGTGCTTTCCATAGGGCAAGACCTAGAGACTAACAAGCCCCCCCCCCATCTGGTCCCATGGACTCAAGATGGGATGGAAGTGGATACGCCACTTACGCGCGACAACACTCAAGGTGAAGACTACCGAAAAACCTCGGTGGGGCCGCCTGGTGATCTAGCACACCTTCTACTAGCTTTGCAGGCTAGTACCCGGGAGAATTAATGGCTTCCCTCAACCCCGTCTGAAGACGTACCCGATTCCCACGGGTTTTGGGAACACACTGCCCCCTCGAGTCCATCGGGAAATTCATAGTGCCAAAACCTGGTACCTTCCAATCAGATACATCAAAATTTGAAACAAATAAGAAATAAAAGAGGTGCCATTGTGTGACAAACTGTGCCAGTAAGGCCACCCGAGGGCAAGTTATTCAAACAGATTCTAGAATAATTAGCTGTTATTTTCCAAAGCACTTGTGAATTACCTGTCATGATTACTAAGCTTCGAATACCTTGAAAACTATCAAACAACAGACCGGCTACTAATTACAGATAGCTTATCACATTTATGGGATGAAATAAAGTAATACGCAACAGTTGCAGGGAGAAGAAAATGACATGGGATAGGTCTTACGTCACGAAAGCACAAACTGCACCGAATGTCCCTTATTCCGCTTATTGTTCACAGCCACTTCTCTACCCTTTCCTAACCTACTACCCTATACCTTCACAGAGTTCATAGAAATCGCCGGGGGAAGAAAAAGACTTGTTCGCTCTTGTCACAAAGCAGTTAGCTGGACTTCCTGTAAATAAAATGTTAAAGATTAATTGCAATAAAGCTACATGTATGTACGTAATTTATATCATATAACTTGTATCGCAACAGGTTTCGAGGTAATCGTAGTACATTTTAGGATATTGTATGTTTATTGAAAAAGAATACGTTAGCAAAAGCACATTATTAGCAGAATATCCAGGTTTTAGGACGCCAATCATATTTTCTCCTGCGAAATCGTTTATATAGTTCTTTTTACAGCCACCATAAAGCACTAGCTCCATAAAACCGATAAATGCATCCTATTGGATCACAAGATGCTCTTCAAATGATTACGAATTTCACTTGGCTATTTTTGGCTATAAATCATATCGAAAAGAAAACCGCAGACTACACCACACAAGAAATCCGCCTTTATGTTTTTCTTTTCTTTGCTTCACGATATCAATTTATCTTGTGGCAAGAAAGCGAAACGACGGTCGCCGGTGTGAGAGGAGTTGCAATTCTAGCATCGGGAAACCACTCGGCAACATCTGTCTGCGCACGATTTACACTCCATTCCCAACAAAATGGAAACTGCAGTTCATGGTATGTTTGTTTACTCTCTTTGTATTTAGCTCTGCATTTTGTGGATCTTATTGTGAAATTAAAAATATTATTTGTTGCAATCATGTGATTTTTTGCATTCAAGTATTTCTTAATTAATTTTTTCCTATAGCCTCTTTAGCTGTCCTTGCTTATGTCATGGGCTTTGACTACATTGAATATATTTTTAAATCTTTGAACTCTTAAGGTAGATATTATTTACTAACTTGCTTACTCACGCATGTACACTCTCATATACACATTGGCCTCGGTGGAGGTATAGAATAAACCTAATTAAAGAAAACCTGGCAGTGCTCTTACTTGGAACTGAGTGCATAACCTGCGGATGAGAAGTTAGCTCGCTAACTACCTGGCCAAGGAGACAGTATACGTTCATATTTTTTCTACAAATAATTCGTAAGCAGAAAACACCTTTTACTTCCTACTGCTATAACTGCTTTTAACCTCAAATAGAGCACGCATCATATTTTATCCAAATACACTTGTAGAGTTTCTTCCCACCCACCCATCCAGACACACACACACACACACACACACACACACATACACACATACACACAGACACTGACACACACAGCCACACACACTCACACACTTACATACACATAAAATAGTGGTGAAGCCCATGACCTGTGGTTTAGTGAGAAAGAACTTGGCTCCGAAAGGTATGTTAATTCTGGATAACTTATATTGGAAATAATCATTTACAAAAAACGTTTTATTTTGTAAAGGTACAAGTGCGGACTATCACTTTCTCATCCCTATTTCACCTCTATTCAACAAGGGTATTGTTAGGATCTTTCGATATGACTTAACGTTGAATGATGTATATTAAGCAAACAACAAACTTAAACCTTCGGATATAATTTTCTCCGTAGTCTTACGAGCCTAGCGTTCTCACTCAGTGATCAAGAGGTTCCTGACGAGCTTTGTGCCCAGAATTTTCTGGTTCGTAAAATTACATATTTACTTCGCAAGAATAAGGAAATAATGCGCAAGGTGTATGGTTGACCTTCTTAACAATGAAAAAGGTAGAATATTCTCAATTGATCCCTATTGTGGTAATGAAAGTTCAACGTCGCCATCACAATACGGAACTGTATATGTGCACTAACTGCCTATCTTATTGCCACACTAAGAATTAGTGCTATCTAGAACACCGCTGTATTCCTGGTGTAGGCAGTCATCACTTCCCCAACTGCACGAAGTCCTCTACTACTCCAACTCTATATGATAATACAATCTGGAGAACTCTCTTGGCTGTTCTCCTTATTTACAGCTGAAGGAACGACAGTTTTAGTGCTATCAGCAGCAGGCAATGCCTTCACATTACAGTTCACGGCAAACACCTTCAGCTTCTCCTCAACAACAGCAGCAGCCACAGTTAACAACACAATGGACAGCGTACTTCATCCAGAAACATTTCTCCTATGTCATTCCGACCTTCTTCTCAAGGATGCTCTTCAGCCGCTTTACCAAAAGTCTAACTCCATCGTTCCGTCTTTTAACTTTTCTGAATGATCTGTTTACACCGTTAACTACATTTCTGTGCATTTAATTTTCCCATTTTACCACAACTGATGCAGCTTCTTCGCTTCCCTCTTTCTCCTATTTCTCAGCCGTAATCCGCTATCTCTACGTAAGATCATCCTCCTGAATTAGTAGCCTAGCGGCCTTCGTACTAAGCGTTCCTCCTTCATTCCGCTTCTCATTTATCAAGATGTTGCCTGTGTTACAGAGATCCACTTTCTTCCCAATGAGGCATTTCCTATTCCTGGGTATGTCATTTACCGACAGGCCGTGATGCACAGAGAGCCTCCGGTGGTGGTGTTCCTCTCATGCGAAGCTTTCTGAATCACAGCGAAATATTCCTTTCATACGTGTCCAGTCTAAAAGTGGCATGTGAGGCCAGGCGTGACATTGTCATTCTCTTTGCTTACAAACCGTCAATTCGCCGACTGAATATTACTTATCTCTGCTTCTCCTCCCTAGGGGAACAGTGCTCTAATTTAAGGTGACCGAAACTGTAAGCATTATCCTTGAGCGTGCCGATCAATCAGTCAAAATGGGGTTCTCCTGTTTATAGCTCTTACCATTTATGGGCTGTAGATATTGTCGCCAGTGATTCCTACTTATTTTCCTTATTTGCTCCTGAAGTTCAAGATATTGGCATGAATTACATATTACACCTCCCTGCTTTCATTTCCTCTATAGCGGAGCCTTATTCTGACCGATGTCCTGTGATATTTGCGTCTTATATTCCACCTGCGTTTTGTAGTCGCCCCATTAATTCCTCAAGCGATACGTCACTTGGGAAACATTTCAATCCCATCTGGATCCAACACTCATCCTTTCTTATAAACCTTCCACTAACCATGATGCCGACCTTGCGACACAGAACTTCACTGACACCATTTGAGCTGTGTCCAACTCTCCATTTCCCCAATTAGATGACCTCGTTCTTTTCCCTCCTCGTCCTTCTCCATTTTAAGTCTTCTCCGGAAAAACATCAACTTTGTCTGTAGTGGCAACGTGACAGACAAACCTGTCTCCGTGGAAATCCAAAGGTCTCATTCGATGGGTGAGGTTGGAGCGATATCGACTACTGTCTTATGAGTATTATTGTGTGTCACCCCCTCTTTGCTACCACACGTTGTGTGAGCCAATTGTTGTGCCGGCACTCTCAGTAGGTGGCAGACTTGTCACAGATATTGCCACCAATGGCCAAACAATTTGAGCGAGTGTTTGCTCCTCCTCTGCCAGACGACTATTGCAGACATGGAACAAGAGCTACAGGAACTACACACCGTACTTTACACACAGTTTCACAAACTATTTGTTTTACAAGACCGCGAGAATTGTCTTCGCAAATTTGAGTCCTTCCACTTAAGAAATTCTGGAGGCACGACTTGGTTCCTAATTTTGTTCTTATGAAACTCATTAAGAGAGCACTTTCATATTTTTGCACCCATTTTCAATGACTCTCTGCGACTATTTTCCTTCCATCTGGAAATTTGCCCATGTCCAGTTTTTCAATGTCCGATTAACCTAAATACCTCGTTGAATGCTATCGTCATATTAATCTGCTGCCGACTTTCTCCAAACTGTAACAGAAATACCCGTCAGTACACCGCGGCTACTTTCCTGATTGTGGAACAGGCATTCAACAAAGTTTGACCTGATGACTTGCTCCTCAAGCTCTACCGCAGCAGTCTTCCTAAGTATTTATTACCCTTAATCGGCAGTTTCCCCTCCAACCACAGTATTTCAGTGCACATTGGCGGAATCCTTTCATCTCCACATAATATTACAGCAAGTTCCCAGAGGATTCAACGTTAACCCCAATATCTACACTTCTGATGTTGCGGAGCTGGCTCTGACATTCTAGTTCTCTATGCTGATGTCACGTCGCTATATTATTCTCTACCTAATATTCAGCACGCACAGCAATTGTATAAGTTACTTTGTATCCAAGTTAAATCCAAGTTACAAGGAACCGCTTCATGCGGTTCGCAACAAACCCTTTATAACTTATTAATAAATTATCAACATCTCCATTACGAACTGGGAGTCTTATTTGTTCAAGTCTTCATTCGCAGGATCACTCGCTGTTTCTTTTCTGCCCTGCGGGATATTTCTGTAACATTAACATCGGGGTCGATGCGTACCACCCCACACGCTTGAAGAGGAGGCTTCCACAGGAATTTTCTAAGTAATATAGTGCTTCATGTCCGCGTTACAACTCAATTATTAACTTACTTCCTCCTACTGGCATATTGCGTACTAACTAGTGCAGTTATGGGGACACAAGTTAGCCTATTCCTGAGTGTTATTGTTCTCTAACTGCTCTTAACACTAATCTGTAAAGCATTGCTCTTTGGATAAATTGATAATGAAAATAATTTTTGAGAAACGCACGCACGTATGAATAGCATAAGTCTTATGTAACTAATACATTTTTGAAGAATTCTCCAAACAAAAGAGAGAAAAAGCCATGCCACATCAGCTTTCCTGTAAATGTTTCTTTTGTATAGTATCTTCAAGCCAGAGACCTCAATTATTGTATTGGAAGCTCTCCCTTGGGAAACAACTTACTGATGGTGTTTTACTTTAGGAACACGAACTATATAATTAAATGACACCTTCTTCTTATGATTGATTATTTCTTGAGTTGCACATAAAAGTCACTGAGATTCACTTTCGAATTCCCGTTTTAAAGTCTTTAGAGGATAGGCAATTTTATGGTTAAAGACGTGATTATCAATCTTTTCGCAGGCGTCGACTTTTTCCCCTGCTTCGTGCATGAAGCTCTTTCTATTCACTCATTCTGGCATCAGAGGGGTATATTTTTGAGTTCTATGAATATACCATATCCTTAAGAGCAATACAGAGAATCAAATGCGCCTTCCTCTCTCCGCATAAGGTTAAAGAAGCTTTCTAACTATCCAGAAGCAGATCAAAGATAAGACGCCAAAATACACGGACTATATGGTCATAAAGAGGGAGACTTCAATATTATTGTTTGTATATGCCCAAACAAGTTCATTGTGCGTTGCATTGTAACAATGTTTATTTCTGATGAAATGTGTATATAAAACTTCACTGAGTAGCAGAAACATAACAGAAATAATTTTCCTTATATAATGTTAATTCGGCCCTCAGAAGTGAATTGCTGTGAAAATGCAACGCACTCTTCAAGTGCAAATAAACGCAAATAATTGCAGTTACATAAATGCTTTAATATGTAGTATTCTGAATAGGTCGCCCGTAACATCCTCTTCCTCCATTACGCATAACTTCATGTTGGGTGATGAGCCTATGCAAACAGCAAATTCCTAAATTATTATCAAGATCCGGTAATACTACCTGCAAAATGAAAGTTTATGGAGGCATTCTTGGTTACGGAAAGAAATGCTGAGTTATGGCGAATAAATCCTTGTTAGCGCCGGTCCGTAGTTTACAGGCCTTAAGTCCACAAATTTGTGGATGCCTATGCGAGAAAAAAATGCGATTTGTAGCCCTTGCTTCCGCATTCCGCACGTTATCCATTTCTCTTTTCTTCGTTTTTTTTCATTTAAAAGAGGGAGTAATGTAATTGCACAAAAAGCAGCTGATATTTACGAATAAAGGTCATCATTCCGGCTATTTTGCCTAAATTAAATACTTTAACTTTCCAACACAAACAAGAAAGGAAATCTTGAATTCCAAACATTTATGGTTAAATATGGTTGTAAATTTATCATTACACATTACTGCTCTGACTTCTACCAATAAAAATAGATGTCCAACCAAACTACGTGCAGAAGACTGTAAAAATTTCTATTTAATATGTGATATTTAAATTTAGACGTACATTTTATTTACGTTTAATAAAGGTAAACGTTTATTTACATCTGTTTGAAGAATACAATTAAAAAATAAAACCTCCGACGGATAATTTGTATTGAATTTCTGCATCATTGTAATTTTCATGGTATTCTTAAATCATAAATCGTCCTTGAGGTGGAAGGAATGGGCGGTTCCTGTAGCTCATTCTGTAAGATGCCAGCCTCGGTAGCGTGGTGGTAGCATGTCTGCCTCACGTTCAAGAGGTCCCGAGATGGAATCTCGGTCAGGGTGGGTTACCTGGATAAGGATTTTCCGGGGTTTTCCCTTATCCTGAAAGAGGAATGTCGGGTAACTGTAAGCTCCATGGACCCCGAGTTCATTTGAGCATCATTTCACCCATTCCGTTCATCGTCCGATATGACTTAACGTTGGAGGACGCAAATTACAAAAAAATCTGTAAGATGCTATTGTGGAAGGATCTAGGCTCGATTACTGGTTGCGCTCGAGAAAATATCCTTTAAAAGAATTTGCTCGCTGTGTTATGCGTAGAATCTTAGCGGTTATTTGATTATCAATTTGCCTTTTAAGAATATTTCAATAACTCTAAGCTCAAGTGTGGCCATAAAATTATTACAATTAATATTTAGTTATCAGACTTTTGTTAGGGAAACTATGGATCCACTGAATAAATTAATACCTATAAAATATGAGTGTTTTTCATTTGTGTTAAGTGTTTAGCTATGGATTAAGAGCACATTTTGGCTCGGTGTAAGATTACATTAAGTACGGTAATTAGCGATGGCTTTTTTCAGGCAAATTCGTAAAAGTGGCTCGGTCGGTTAGGCAACGAGAGGGTAGATCACTATTTATAGTTGTCGGATTAAGTATGACAGGCTAGCTTGGAATTTTTTGTAATATGTGAGATTATTCCTTGTACGTTTATAGAGTCTTTAGCATGGAAATAAGCAAATTTCAGAAATGTAGAAATGAAGTGGTAGCATCAAATTAGACGCTAGTAGTGGGGGCCTTAGGGTCGTTAGTAAAAGGGCAGATTATTAGGAGAATGCTGAAGCTGAGTGGGACATTCTGGGTATAATCTTGAACACTTCTGGTGGGATTGCCCTTGGAGCAAGGCGTAGGCGTCATTCTTTCCTCAAGGTGGTATAGCATTCAAATGGGGATTTTTATATATATTGGTTTCCATTGATCAGGTACTATTCGGCTAAAGTAAATACTGTTTCAAAGTCGGAGCAGGTGTCACCGTTCTTGAACATATACGCACGCATACCTTCAGATACGTTTCTCTGAAGGAGCATTGAACCACAAATTATCGCTACAAATTGAAATATCATCAAAACATAGGTTGCTCATGTATTGAACTATTGAGCTTAAGTAATGAGCTTCAAAGCACTTGAAGTTTTTCATTCTCATGACCTTTTTGCTGACTCCTGTATATATTCCCCAAAACGCTTACACTTCTACGTACTTTACCTTAACCGAGATAAAATTTATGTAAATTGTTTAATTACGTATGCCCTTGTAGGTACAATAGGAAGGGATACACAGTAGACTTAAGCGATAGATAAATGTTTTAAGATCTGGTCACAGTGAGAAATGCAGGTTACGCATTGTTGAAAAATACCAAGTATATTTTTAACCAACTTTTCAAGTTTTAGTTATTGTTCGTATAAATAAAACGCATACTTGCAAACGGATCATCCTTTTCCTAAAATGCCCTTTTTTGGCCAGGGTGGGCCTCAAAACATTTAATTTAGGTAAAACCTTTACATAGCCGTTCCTCGTAGTCTGGGTGGTTAGAGCGTAGGTCTCAGCTTTCCGTCGCGCAGAGGGTCGCGACTTCGAGTCTCGGCTCGGGCATGGGTGTGTATGTGTTATGTATGTGTATTGTGTATGTGTGCGCCACTAGAGAAACGGGGGGGGGGGGGCTGGAAGAGGCTGCCAGTACTTGTCTCCTGAGGCGTCTACACTTCACCCGGAGTCGAATCCTGCGAATCGCCACCAATGCTCTTTGGTTTGTCCGCAACCAGCAGCTGCATCACAAGCTGGAACTTCTTCCTCTCCGCCATTTCATCCGACAGATTGCTCGACGCTTCTTCTACAATTTACGCCACGTTCTAAGAGCTGTGACGTATAGCATCGGCGTCTGAAGTCGCCGGCCAACGCGACTGAAGCGACGACAACAACCGGACCTGCTTTACAGTGATGACACTTCTACTTCTGAATGGTCTACTGTTCCACATTTGCTTTTCTATTCTTCTTTTATGCTGTATAAATTCTCACTATTGATGTAGGTATACCATTTTATTAGTTCAGTATCACATTTGTATTAGTTCTGAGGAGGCACCATGTTCTACCTCTACAATGTTATTACTCCATAATTATTTTTATCGGTTTCCCCAGATCTGTAAAGCATGTATTTTTGCTCACCGATCTAATAAATATAAAAAAGAGAAAATGTATTTCCCCCCGACGGCCAAACAGGTTCTTCCCGAAGGCCAAAAAAATGTGCCTGTGTATCGTGTCCATGTGCACGCCACTAGAGAAAACAGACTCCCCCGATGGCCAAATGGGTTATTCCCGATGGAAAAGAAAAAAAACAGAAAAACTTTACATCGAATTTATGGGTGGAATATATTATTTCCATACTCACTGTACGTAGTAAATACAGCTACAAGGATTTTCATTGAAATATATGTTTGAAGTTATGACCTGAGGGTAACACGCAAACTTTGAAGTTTCTGTGAATATCTGTATATAATGACTGTGTATCTTAATAATTTGGTTGAAACAGGAGCGTATAATTTATATAGAAACATATGAAGAACTCGTTTAAAGTGATTGTCAGCAATTATTTTCTAAACAATAATAAACCAATAATAGAAACTCTTGTATATTATCCTAAATCTTTATTGAGCTTCCTCCAATTTTTCTCTGAGAAAGCGATCATTTACACCACAAAATGTCAATCACAGAAACAGGTGTTCAAAACAAAAAGGGAGAAAGCCAATTCGCATTAATCGACAAAGAATTAAATAACATATCATAAGCATACAGAGGATGTCTTGTTAAAGTAGCACAGTGGCTGGTTCAGTTGCTTAGGACCCATGAAGTTGCAAATTCAAATTCGGACCAGATCGTTGGTGTATTTAAAATCAATAGTTTCATGCCCGTAGATTTACTATCAGGGCATGGGCAGGCCGGCGTTGCTGAAATGATTCCAGCGTCGTTAACAAACGCCACTTTTCCCCCTGAAGTACGGGGCAAAGTAAATATTTTTTTTCCTCCAAAGTGTATAGGATATACATATAATTTTTATTCGTTATGTGAAGTATTGCAGAATATGCAGTACATAATGGGACGCACAGTTACATTTTAAAAAATATATCTCCAGTATAATTATTGTTCCTACAATGATAATACGTATCGTATTAAATGGTAGTCATAAAATCTAAAATTGTAATTTTTGGGAAGTTTACGCCACTTAGTCTCCCCTTAAACAAAAGACTCTCCGCTTCTTTTTCCTCATATTCTCAAGCGTGAGCAATTTTGGAAATACTGTCTGTAGTAGATTTAACGCTACCTGAGATTAAGTTGCTACTACGCGCTCGGGTACCACTGCTAAGGGCTATTATGCGCTCTGCTTCGTCTTTCTCTCAGATAAACTACGCATCTCTAAGAGGGATGGCTCAGGCGGTTTCGTCTGTGGCCCGCATTCGATTCCCATGGCTGACATACCTGATCCATGGTTTTTCTCTTTTCGAGAGTTTTCCCGGATCGATAGGAGAATGCTGGGTAGGTTAATTACATCCCCCGAAATTCCTGGGTGTGTAGCAGTTGGGCACATTAGCAATTGGGCACATTAGCAATTGGGCACACTGGTAATTATCTAGGTTTCAGGGGGGGGAGGGAGTTGTTTCTCCGGTTTAATTGTGAAGGTCATTTTCAGAGGGGGTGATTGATTGTTTTTCCGCGTTCATTACGGAGGACACTTTCAGTTTGTAACTCGGAAAGATAAGTTTGATGACATGGAACTCACAGAAACAGAGAAGGGTAAACCTTGTGCACTTTACAATGGGTATCGATACAGAGTAGGACAAGTTAACAAGGAAAACATTACTTTTTGGAGATGTGTAAATAGTGTCAAGTTTAAGTGCTCAGGAAGAATAATCAGCAGTAATAACGGTGTTTTGATGGAAGTGCTACATATCGCATGTTGTGTGCCGGACGTTACGGCTACTGAAGTTCAGAAGCGCATATGTAATGCAAGAAATAGAGCAAGAGAAGAAATTATTTCGATATCTGCGATTTATACGGAAGAAATAAGTCCGTTATTTAGCTGCGGATATGAACTGCTGACTGAAATTCCTTCTCAAAATGTGTGTAGAATTAACCTACACTGAACTAGAAGAAAATCACAAGGTTTGCAGAAAGAGCCGGAAAGTCCTGAAAACATCGTTTTACCACCTGAACTGTTAAAGATGGTGGCACGTTTCTTTTAGCAGACGATTTCTCTGCACCACAACAAAGGATTTTGGTATTTGCAAGCACTAAAGGAGTAATTGCACTAAAAGAAAAGCACACCTTTTTAATGGACGGTACATTCAAAAGCTGTAGCAAACAATATAGCCAAATATACACCATCCACGCCAATCTTGGAAGTACAAGTCATGAAACCAATGTCATGCCGGTGGTATACGCTCTTCTTCCAAATAAGAAAAAGGAGACTTACAGCAGGCTGTTCAACACAATTAAAGAGAAGATTCCAGACTGGAACCCCAAGGAAGTAATTGAAGATTTTGAACCTGGCGCTATTCAAGCTTTGAAGTGTGTGTTTCCAAATGTACAAATTTCTGGTTGCAACTATCATTTCAATCAGTGTATTTGGAGAAAGGTGCAAGAATTAGGACTGGCACGTGACTACATTCAAAATAGGGAAATTTGACTTCATATAAGGATGTGCTATGCATTGGCTCATCTTCCGCTTAATAAAATTGACGATGGTTGGCTCATTATTCAAGAAAACTCGCCAGAAAATGAGCAATTAAGTTTGTTCTACGACTAGTTTGTGGAACAGTGGCTGGATAATCTTTCAATACCAACAGAATTATGGAACTGTCATGGAAAATGTCACAGAACCAACAATGGTGTCGAAGGTTGGAACCATCGGTTCAACAAAATCGTGCAAAGACCACACCCTAATATACTCGCGCTAGTTAAGGCCTTGAAGGATGATGCAGAATACCAGGGATATCTTTTCGACAGAAAAGAACTCAACTTGGAGTGTAAAAAACGAAGAAAGTCTACAATTGCACTTGAGAATAGGATTGCCAATAGCCTGAAAGATCTTGAGGAAACGAGAGATTTAAGAAAATGTATGAAAACTCTTGCCTATGTGCAAAAATTAAATGAATGATAAATTCTGTTTTATACGAATGAACTTAAATAATGAAGAACTGTAACGAATTCTTTCTGAATGAGCTTGTAAATAAATGTAAGTTAAATTATGGACCAAGAAAACACAAAACCCATTGACGAGTTCTAGCAGAACGAAGAAAGCAAAATAGTTATAATAACAAAAATAGAAATTTTTGGGGTGCGATAAGAGATCACCTCCACGTGGTGCGCCCCGGAAGCAGTATGCTTTAAGTAAGCATAGCTGGCTAAGAATCTCATAAAACAGGATTTTCAACAAAATAATAAAAATGACCATGAGCAATTAACATTCCTGTGCCTCTCTTAATCCCCAGTACTTTAAACATGTTTTGTTGGTTGATCATCTTGGATTTAATGATAAACCGGTAAATAAAAGATATCAGTGAACAAATCCAGCTATATAAAATATTTCATAAGTATTAGTTTTTAATAAACTTAAAAAGATTAATGAGGAGGATACAATTGCTTGAATTAAAACGTATTTGCCCAATTGCTACTGTTTTTGCCTTGTGCCCAATTGCTAATGTGCCAAATTGCTACAGATTTAAATTCCTGCCCCTCCATTCCATCTCCATTATCATTTCTCATCACATCTCAGCGTTGCATGGCAGGATGATATGATCTTGGTAAAACTTCCTCCTCCAGCGGAACCCGGTCTGGTGGGGCCATTTTCAGATCAGAGTTGGGTAGGATGCCGATTGTTCTGACATGATGGATACCTTGCTGCTGTAAAGTGTTATGACTCTGGTGTCTGAACCATCGTAGCTCCTTCGGATGCTGCCCTCTGTCTCCTCTCGCCTCATCCTCCCTCTCGGGTTTGCTCCACTTGGATACATAGGTACCGGAAGTTTGGATCTCCGTGCCAAATACCCTCCATAGTTTAGTCCAGTCCAGTCAACTGTGCATTTATGGATGTGACTGGATGTGACTGGCGAGTACAAATGAGGATGAGAGTCTGTATAAGTGTTTTCAAACGTTACCTTCTTAAACTATTATTATCGTGTTTGTCCTTTTTCAGAACCCTCCAAAAAACAATCAAATGCTCAGAAAAGAAGGGGCACAAGGATCCTCTCTATCACTCATCTCCTTTTTAATAAATGACACTAGGAGAACATTTTAACAATAATAATTAAATGAAAAGGACTGAGTGTTTAATACTGCAAAATATTAGTATATGCAAGAAAGAGGGATTACTGATGAACTGAGTTGTAAAAAAGTTAGAAAAATATACGACAAAAAACTCTAAGCAGACTATTTTGTACAAAGGATATTCTAACAGTTGCACAGTATCTGTAAGATAATACCTTATGGCTAAATAATATAACGAACGTACTTTTGCACACAATAAAATTTTAATTCAATGGGTACTACTCGCTTATTTAAGTACATTAAGGTCAATATACTAACATTTATGCTTAATTTAACAAGTACCTCTGGCTTACTTCTACTCATTATATTGTATGGAGATTGTTATTACCACATTAAAAGTGTCCTCTCGTTCACATGCCTACGGTTTCTTGAATTTCTGGTTCTAACAGCGGGGTGGACATATCGTGTTACTTGACTCACTTGTACTTCCTTAGATGGTTGAACTAGTGACAACGAATGGAAGCATGATAGCGTAGGCATTGTGCTTAGCGGCTGAATGGAGCAGAAATGCCATAAGTGTATTTAATTCTCGCTTTTGGTTGGCAGTAATGTGGTATGCCATCCTGAGCGCTGACTCTTCAGACGTATACTGACCATCAGACCATCAGACTGTTACTGACCATCCAGGTACTGATGCGTGCTGATCCGTTACTACTGTCCAGTTACTGACCAACAGGGCGCCCGGATCTTCCTGGACAGAGAGGTACCCATGCGCTTAACATACGATATAAAAGAAGCCGAGCAGAGTTGGCAGGCTGTGGCCAAACCGGGGTGGGTCATGCGTTTACCTGCTCCTGTTAAGGCTTTTCCACGTTGCCTTTGGATGCGGGATTTTCTGGGTGATTGCTAAGATTTTGATGTGGGGTGGGGAGGAAACGGATAGCAGTATTGCTCCTCAAAATCTTGATTAAGGTACAACTGCCTTTGAATACTGCTGGAGGAATTGCAGTTCAAAAATGTTTGAGGTTAAGCTTTTTACTTCAGGCTCATATTAATAGGTTAGTAAGGAGATTGGGTTTGCTGCGGTTGGGATTGTTCTGAGGTTACCGCTTATGCTCTCATACCATGTAGGAAAGTCGGTGACGCCTGAAAAGGCGTAGTTGTAATAATCTCCAAGAGGCCTAACGGCACTTCGATGGTATAGTAGAGAATCCAAAAAGGTTGCAGCCCAGCGCCTCATTTCAGGATATCACGATAAATGATTCGGAGTTCTTTACTGCACCTGTTGCAGTGACAGCAGTTTGGAGTTTGCGGTCATGCCCGAGAACTCCCAATCGTAAATCAGACAGGAGCATAAGCTGCCGAAAATTTTCCTCACTCCTAACTTAAGAGAAACATCATCATGTGGAACGAAGCGGCGAGCCCTCAATATGGCCTCCAAAAATTAGGCCTTTATTCAGCTTCACTCCTAGATAGATTATGACGTTGGTCCCTTCTAATATACGTCCAAGATATGTAAAAGGATGAGTTCGACGGTAACATAATCTTAGTGAAGAAAGTGTCGTTTTTTTTCGGGTTAATAGACAGTTACTGGCAAGCTGGGTCCGGCATGAACGCTTTCGGCTGCGTGTGCAACCTGAATAGACTTAAACACAGCTGGGGAAATATTATAAATTAGCAAGCATCTATTTAGTTTTAGGTCAGTGTAAGTCATGTGGTAACACACGTTTCTCTATGGTTGGAAATCAAGATGCAAATCCTGCGCACTATGAGTGTAGTCATATCTATATTGTGATTAATGGCGAGTGGAATTTAGGGAGAAATATGCTTTAGGAATATACTGAGCACAGCGTCAGCTTTAGTCAAAAATTACTCCGAGATATCTGTAATGCATACAAGCTATGAAACATACCCGGTATAGCGTAAAGTGGCGTTACTTGGGTAACAATTCCCAAGAGACCAAACGAGCACCATGATGTGCTTGTAAACTTTCGAGAAATGTTGTTGCCCGGTACCTAATTTCATCCTCCACGTATAGAAGAGTGAGGCTTCGTGTAGTAGTCTCTAGGGGAAGGAGGTCAACGAATTAGATAGTCCTTAGTCCTCTTTTATGCCCATGTAACCAGTTTCTTCTTCCAAATCCCAGACCTCACAGGCGTATAACCTAACGGGTGAGATTATAAGCATCCGAAAGACCTGTAACCAAAGGCCAACAGACATCCTAGATCCCGCGATTGAATAAAGTGAAGCAATTTCCGTTGTTTCCGTACGGAGAGATCCTTGAAGTATTGGCGGAAATTTATAACCTCGGGCCGATTTTTCTCCTAGGTAGACTTAGACCTAGACAGACCTAATTATGATCAACACAAAATATGTAGGAGCATTGGTAAATATATTTGTACTCTGTAGAATCAGTATGAAATAACGGGTAGAAAGCCATCTTACGTTAACTCGAAAGATTTGTATCGGAAAGGCAACTAAGCACTTGGATACACTTTCTTATTCCCGTTAAGAACCTTTCTTTACTTCCCAAATGTTGTCGCTACGAGATCCTGGATAGACACGGTTGGTTTCTGCTGCGGAACGACATTCTAGCACTAGAATTGTCTGCTTCCATTACTATTAAAAGGTCATGCACCGCTAAGTCTCAACGAGTTCATAAATGTAACCAACGATTGGGGTGTGTTAACAGGGAGTCATTTCACTTTTAGTGGTGAAAAGGGAGGAGCAAATCGTTCACTAAGCAGTGAAATACACATTAATTTTGTGATAAATTCTGCAAGTAATTCAATGCTTCTCTCAAATAAGCATTTAGCAAAGCTAGTCGCCCACGGTAGCATTTTAGAATTTCCAGTTTTAAAACCATTCTGAACAAGGATTTTTATGGTGAATTATTCCTATCGGTAGACAAACGGAGCCATGGTTATTATCTTACAAAACCAATTTTCACGTTTCTCGTTTTATTTCCTGTTTATATAGATATGGATTATTGGACAAGGTTGGAGACTGATGGTGTGAGCCCTTGGTAGTTGGAATCTTCAGAGGAGAGAGAAAAGTTAATCACATCCGGATGACAACAGGTGTAAGAATGGAGGAGAACGCCAACGGTTACATTGCGAACTCGTCAACTGTGCTTTGCTCAATCCTGATCTCCAGTGATCTCTATGATTCCATCAAAGGGTCCTGCGTTGGGCAAGTTCTGGCTGGTCATTCCCGGAACGATGCCAGGAAGAAAATCCTTTCCAAACCGTCAAACTGTAAGTTGCTAAACACCGTCACGTAGTCTAAAACCGTGGAATGTATGGGAAGGGAAATGTTGGATAGAAAAGCCATGATATGAAGATGAGTGCCCACCAGTTTATAAAGTAACAAGGAGGAGGCCACGGAAAACCCCCGAGTATAGCGCTCGGTTGGTAGGGATCAAATGCATGACCTCCCGCCTGCACCGCCTCATTTGGCCTCTGGATACTGAGCATTATCTAAGACAATAGTGTTATCAGGTTAAACTTTGTAGATAAATGAGAAATACAGAAGGTCCCATCTATAGAAAACTGTTAAATGGTACAAATGATCATGAAATGCTTAATTTGATATCTCGAGGCAAATGAACAGCCTGAGTTACAGCCCTTACATGACAAATATTTGTCAGAGGCGAATTTTATGTTAAATAAACCTTAAACGCAGTGTAGAGAACAAAAGCCACTAATTCAACGCGTTCGTGAATTAAGATACGTTCTACAACAGTGGACTTATTAAGGACGAAGACAAAATCATTAAAATTAGAAAAGAAAAGAAAACTAGGATAGAGCAAAATTAAGGTGTAAGAATATATATTAGTTGCGAAATAACGACTTTAATATTCCGAAAATTATGAAGGTACGTTGGCGGAAGTCGTCACGTGTGGTTAACAAAACAGCGGGTATTTCTGAAATTATCTTCTTGGTGGTTTACAGTCTTTAAAAAGTGATGGCTCATCGGCAGTCGTAGAGCTTAAAGATCATTCGGATTATACAGATTTAGCGGTCACTACCAAGGAACTTTCTGCTTAGCATTTCTGCCATTCCAGCAATGCACACTTCACATTATTAATATCATCATTACCATCATCATCAACAACATCATTATTTAGGGGAAGTATTTCATTTTAATCCATAAAATGGAATGTGCAGAAGTTAGCAGATATAATTCCGTGATTACAATTTCGAGTGATAAGATTTAGAAACAATTTAGAAACACACAAACGAAGATCTCGTATAAAAACCTAGTGAAGCGTCTTTACTTCTCTATACATAATGAAGTAGTGCTAAGAGTAGCTAGAATTGCAACACAAAGAATAACCCAAATTATCACATTAAAGCTAAAGTTACATTACTGCCCCGGAAATCAGCGCAGGGTATGCAAATGTGCCAATATCATGTTTGGTGCCTCAAACGCGACTATGAAAGGGATGAAGAAAGGAACTCAAAGGTCGACGAGATCCAGGAAACACGTGCCTAAATAGATTAAATGCATCCACCAGACATAGGAGCTGACCACAGGTACCGAAACGTTGCGGTCTCCAAATTAAGGGAAGCTTTCTCAATTAGCACACAGAGGACGAAATCATGAGTAATCCGTCCGATGCCAGGAGGAAACTTTAAAGCGTACCTCCACTGTGAAATTAGACGCAACACTCGATCACGGTGTCCGGTTTTTCAATCTAGAAATGGATATTCATGAAGAAAGTGGACAGAATTTTTGTGGAAGAAGAACTATCTCAGCATTCACCTACCGTTGGAGGAAAATCACGAAAATCCCTTGTTAATAGTTGCCAGTTGCTTGGAAACAAACCCAGGACCTTACGAATGCAAACTTAACATATCACCACGCAGCCTTGATGCACAGTAATTATTCTATTATAGCTGCAATTAATCTAAGGCCTCAGGTATAGCTATAATAGTCTTTGTCTTTCAAACTATATTAACTTCATTAGAATATTTAAGTATATACAGTTTCTGCTCCCTCTAATACTTATTTTATATTTCTCGTATGTAATCCTAGTGCCCACATTGGCTAGCGCCGCATTTCCGTTACGTAATATCGAGAAACACCTGTTTGCTTTGCGGAAGCGTCGACCGAGGTGCCTGGAATTTTCCGTCATTACCCCTTTACTCACACCTTGTAAATCAAGGCAACTGATCTTCTAACCACCCGGAACATGTGTGTCACCAAACGCGAACCTATATCTTACATTCTGAACAGGAACATCAACCATAACATCCTTATTAGTCATTAAAAGATTTAACATAGCATCCAGGCAAAAATACTTCAACATCAGTGTTCAAAGGGGCCCAAACGACCAATAGCCCATAGCTACAGGCTTAAACTCCGTACACCCACTCACCCATTGTTAAATTGGAACTAACTGTGTCTTGTAGACTTGTAGTTTGAAACTCTGTGCTATGTGCCTTTTGTACTGATGTGAAATCCATATTCTATGTTCTTTTATTGTTCTTTTATTACGTGAGTAATTCTGAATATGGTGGTAGGTTCCAGAAAGACCATGGTGATAGGATCAACAAAGTTGTTCCTTAGGGCTTCACCTCAGTTGATGACGTAAGTCTTAAGATATTTTAAGTAAGATTAATACAACTAATTTGTTCACTCAAAAACATTTTACCTACAGGCATTCTCCTTTATATTATACTCAATGTATAACCTTACACGCACAAATTACATATCAACAAGGCAAATAACCACTGACACAAAATGGTTTCCTCCTAGTACCCTTAAGTATATTATAATACGAAGTAAGATCAAAATATATAAGCCTCAGGAGCAGCTTATATTGCATTTACTTGAATTAGCCGTGAACATACTACAAAAGCACTTTAAGAATCTTAGTAATAGCCTAATGCGACCAAAGGATTAAATGGCACAAATTACATTACATGCATTAAAATGCAAAAATTTTTCTTTAAAATTTAGCTCTTAGCTTCAGTTATAACTGTTACTGTGTCCCATCAAAACTTTACTTTTTCAGTGCTCTTTTGAGAATTAGTTAAGATAAACGACCATGAACACTAATTCAAAAGATAAATTTCTTAAAATGAACTCACCAGCGCTATTTCCAGAAGGCACACAGGTGAAGGTCCGAAACAAAAGACCGTTAACTGAATCGCTATACAGAGACGCTTTCTAGCCTACAAACAAGTGACGATCAATGACATGCACAAGAGGAATCATACAAAATGGCTGCATCCCGTATTATTTTACTTCAAGTTTCTAATTCGCTAAATATTTAGTTGAATATATAAAGAGTATAACAACGGGATGAAGCGACAGTCAAATAGTCAGAAAATAAGGACGTTTCTGTCCCCAGAAACACTACCAAAGGCACCTTGGTACTTCAGAACTTATAAATTAATTATTTAAAAATTCAAAACAAAAACATGTGATATTCTCAAACTCGCTCGTTCTACAATGATGCGTATACCCAATTTGTATCGCTGTATAATATCCTCTGATAGCCAAAGCACGTGTGTGAACAGCATACATCAAAAATGAAAATTAATTCGAATACCGAACATGGAAGTTAAGTTCAGCATCTTCCAAAGATGAGACACGAAGGTTTTCAATAAAATGGTTTCAGAGTACCCCATTCATGGAACATACTTTGAATACTGTATTTTTACCCCCAAAATTTTCAAAAACTTTCATTTGTTATATGTTTGTGATATCCTTATGTCAAATTAAATGTACATCTAAATTTCCTGGCAATATTATGAGGAAACCTCATTCTGAATGAGCTTTACATGATAATTTATAAGAGACACACAAAATCCTGCTGCAAATACATTTAAATCTCGTTAAAACGAACAGTTAATATCAAATAAATTTATGTGGAATTAACTTTATTGAAGACAGTATTTGTTATTCGTTTATATATACATATAAAGCTTTTATCTCTTGACCATGCAAGGGGCATATAATTCTATGGCACTCACATAGGATTAGTTCTTTAAAGACTTAGCAGTTAAAGCCTACTGCATTCCCATATTTTCCTTGCAACTAAAAGAAAACTGCCAAGAATATAATGTCTACAATGTCTAATTGTAAAATTTGTTTGTACAAGAGTAGAGAAATAAATGTGAATGCAATAAATCAGGTTTCTCTTCACACAGATTAAATGCGTGCTTACTGAGAGAGAGTTCATTAAACCCGGCCACTGTAACCGACATTTTCAGATTTTTCTCGCACAAATGGAGTGGAAATAACAGTTATTTCCCAATAACACTGTATTTCATTTAACATTTGTGGTTTCGTTTAAAGCAAGAGCAAGCCTTAAGTCCATTCGGGAAAATAGAAAACAGCAAATGTTATTTAGCGTACTGCCTTTCTCCAAAATTCTGCTTTAATTTCGTTATAAATTTAAGATTCGCTTACTAAGTAATTTAGTTAAAAGAAAGCAAAAGATATACAGAAAGTCTTGCAGCCCATTCAAGCATAAAGGACTAAGGTTCCGGCTCAAAAAGTTAAAAACTAATTTAACTTGGCTACACTAGCTTAAACGACCTGCCTCACTACACAAACTACCATAAATCTGGTACAATACTGCGTTTATCTTGTACAACAAAAAGCGATGTTGGTAGGCCTGCATCATAAAGTACATTTTCGCGCATTTGTTAGCCATGCTGAGTTTCCTCTTCCTTTTATCCCTGGCGTTGCTTATTAGAGAGCCAACTCACAGCAACTTCTTTACACGTTAAGCCTCTTTTGCTGTTACAAAACCTTATGTTTTACATTAATTTATCAGCGGTTTCATTTTCGAAGCAAGGTTTACCAACGGTAGATGTCGCTTGGCTCTTTGATGTCATACAATTACTGCTGTTTCAAACTAATTCGGTACCAAACGGAAACATTGCAGTAGTTCACATTCTCCAACTTTTCATCCTCGCGGCACAAAGTAACTAGCTCCATACAAAATAGGAAAGCAGCTACTAACATTTCATAGCTCCCAAACTGCCCGCATTGTCCTTTCGCTGACTGAGGGAAAACATGAAGGTGGTGTTTCAGATATTGCTGACACCGACAAAAAACATACATTTCATTCATGTTGGAATGTGACACTGACAGGGATGGAGGTAGAACAATAGTTATCTATCACTGTAATACTTACCGCAGTAGTAAGATGAAGTACTCTATTTTGATCCCGAAATGTATACAAATATTCCGCCTCAAATGCCATGTGTAGCACAAAGCTGAAAAGGTAGAATCAGTCTGAAAAGCTAATGCCATATGTGGGAGAGCACCATGGATATTTGGGTTTCGTATGGGTTGCTCTAATCAACTATGCCATCATGACAACATACCCACATGATATTAAATTCTCCACCTAACTTTCACTTTTTTCTCGTAAACCACAAGGAAATATACAATTAATTTTCATATAACATTCCAATGGGAGCTCACATGGAAAACCTTTCGAAAACTTTAATTTTCTGCAAAAGTATTCAGATTTGTACTAAGCTACCATCAATTTAAGCTATTTTAATAGAAAATTAAATATAATTCTTGAAGTTACGTATAAAATGAAGCTAGCTACAGTGAAGCAATGAATATTACACAAATATAACTAATTGTAACAACAACTTCACTTATCTTATGAAAATGATGTCAATTTTTGTTATTATTGAGATCGATGTCACAAACAAGTTGCTTGCGTCATCAGTACATCAACACAATTGACTGACGACGCAAGCAATTTGTTTGTGAAATCGATCTCAATTAATAACAAAAATTGATATCATTTTCTTAAGATAAGTGAAGTTTTTGTTACAAATAGTTATATTTGTGTAATAGATCTTGAAGTGTTGGAGAACCTCTGAAGTGTCCTTCATTCTGAAAGAGTTGTGCGTAACTGGTAGACCGTAAGTGATAGAAAAAATTTTATTTTGCAAAATTGTTGAGCTCGCTGTCGCATACAGTTTATGTCGAATAAGCTTTCTGAGGAGTTAAACAGTTCCAAAAATGTTTCTAAATGAATTTAATTGTCCAATTTCTATACTTTTTTAAATGCAAACTTTAGTTTTCCTCCTGAAAATGTCACATAACGACCAACGCTTAAGAATTAATATTGTATATTCCGTTTCTACTTTCAAGGAGATATTTTGTAACTAAGATATGCTAATAAATGTTATTTCGATTAATGTGAAGTAGACAGAGGAGTAGACTTTTAAAGAATTGTTATACAATATGTAGAGTGAGTGAGCAGAGCAGGTAAGTAGAGAAAGATATTGTAACGCGAGCGCTGGAACACCCTATGAAAGCAGCTGAGAGCGGGAGACGAGGGAGGTCCGTGTTAGCTACGCCCTACCCTCGTTTGTCTTATAGTGGTGACAGGCGGTGGTGACGGAGGAAAAACATGACTGTGCCGTCTGTTTCTGTCCACCTGGTTCCAGAAATTACGGGATCGTTCATCATCTGGAAACGTCGAGAAGACGGCGAGATGCCTATAAAAAGGGCTGCAGCTAGTGAGTGAGTCAGTCAGTTGGTTAGTGAGTGTGAGTGAGGAGACAGACGCAGTTCTTGGTGTAAGAGTTAGTCAGTGTTTGACGTGCTAGCGAACGAGCGCCGTGTTAAGGAACGAGAAGACTGTGTACGTGCATCGGAGTATTGTCCGTAATTACTAGTGCAAGTGAAATTGTAACGGACGAACTGGTGAATTGTAATTGTGTGCAGCACGTAATTCTGTGTAATTGGCAAGTGTTAAACTGTAAGTCGGTAGAAATAAAGAACATTGTTGAGTTTGTGTAATTGGACTTTTCATTTCACGAACCCACAAAGTCACAATATGTATGTGCAACACATTGAATCATTCATGCACATCTATTCCAAGTTAATAAGATTTTGTTTACACTATTTCGACGTATTTGTTATGATTTGGTATTATAAATGTAGGCAATAATTTCTAGAACGAAATTAGCCGCTGGCTTAGAATATGTTGTATAAGCTCAGTTTTATTTTATGCCTCTTAAAGTTCGTTTTGGTTTGGATTTTTATTCTGACATTTCACTTACCTAATAAAAATGAAGAAATAGACATAAATACAATTGTGCAAGAAAACCAGCTGTGCAACTTATAAAGCAAAGGATTTGTTTGCAAACAGAGAAACGCCTGAGGTAGCGATTTGGAAAAATCTGTAAAATAGTGAAGCTTTCCGCAGAAAGTTAGCGGAACTACTGACTGCTCAGATTATTACTTCATAAAGATAATGATAGGGAGAATGTACATAATTATAATAAATAGTTTACTTATTTATGTTTAAATCAATGCATACGTATGAAGTGCAAGTTGTGATTTTGTCAGAGCATTGAAGTCATTAGCGAATTCCGTGTTAAAAAAAGCATTATTGAAGTCAAATGTGGCTAATAGGACATTTCAGTTGAATAAGCAGTATAAGTTGAACAAGCAGGGATTCTTGTTGCAATTTAATTTGACAGAAAAGTATTTATTTAAACATTTCGCCTGTTTTCATCCATATCTGTGGTGCCTTACACAGGTATTTTACTGTTATTGATGATCCGGACTTGGATTACACAGAGTTTGTGGTCGCTATAAGGGGATTTCATTGTTGCGGAATCAGTTATTGATGATACTCGCAAGTTACGTCAGTACTTGGAATATCTCGCGAATAGTTTTAGAAGCACTTTAATTCTATATCATCAAATACTCTGCATCTCGCTTCATATACTCAATTAAATGTATCATTCAGTATAATTTATCTACCTACCCACACATAAACCCTGGCGCAACAGCCCTAAGAGGGTCCAGGCCTATCAACCCGACTGCCGGCTCATTCCCACTTACGTAAGATAGAAGTGGGCAATCATCCATCCGATACGGGGAGGGGATGTGGTTAGCATCTCGGCATCGCCCAGCCGGAACGTTGGGCCAGAGCCGCTTACCTCAATTTCCTCACGATCCTGAATGAGCACCCGTCCTATACCCGGGACATAGAATCCGCACCCTATGAATGGGATCGAACCCGGGCCGCTTTCCGTGGGCGGGAACCAGGGCATGCGGCCTTAGCCCGCTACGCCACAGCGCAGGACTAACTTATATCACACGTATTGTTACTCCATATTCAAAACAATTACAGAATTAACCATAACAATAATAATTATTTATCTTTAAAACAATTATGAAACCTGCTTGTGATCAAATAAAACTCTATTGTACGTTAAAACACTTAAGTTACGGAAATAAAAGCTAATATAAAGCTAGTAATCTGTCCAGGACAATTGTCTAGAGAGGTGCCATGCCACAGATATTGGTTTCCTTAACTCCTTTATTCTCATTTAGTAAAAATGCTGTTCATTTATTTCTGCACAAGTTTTAAGCTTTGCAGTAATGGAGGTAAATGTGACCTCAATCACCATTACCATGTCCAAAACATAAGCTAATATTTTTCCGAGAAAAATAACAGTAACAGGGTTGAAGGTCATAAATGAATTGCTGAACAAAAGCAATTTATGGCACACATAAAACCGTGAACTGGCAGACCCATTATCTTTCCCATTAAAAGCTTTATTTTCGCAATATTCCATATCCATCCTCTGATATTATTTCCGAATGGAATTTATCACTCGCGAAATTACGTTCATTACAAACCGTAAAGCAGGTTCAGATGGTGGTTTATCATGGCACATTTGTATTGGTAGCCCTCACAAAAGGTATCGTAATCTCAACTTGGTAAAATAGGATTTAATGACTATAAAACACAAAATACATTCTTTACCTGGAATGTAGAATGTGAAATTTCCTCGATAAAAGATTCTTTATAACATTCTTCCTATAAAAGAAGATACCTTATTTGGAATTTAGTGATATTAGTGTCGGCTTTTTAATGAAACATAAGCTAAAGTAATTACCTCTAAAATTCGAGGTTATCGAGTGTATATCTTCCAAAAGTTAATTTGAAATACAATATCTATACAGGACTTAACGGTAACGTGCGAGGCTCTCATTCAAGAGCTCTAATGTTCAAATTCTCCAAGGACGTTTTTCCTCACAGAGGCTTCATTCAGTCCTTCTGATTTCAAATGTCGAGGAGGTACATTGAAATATAGTCCTTGCTTCTCAAAATCCCTTTCAGAAATATAATTTCGTTGTATGCATCACAAGTTTAGGTATGTGAACTACTTGAAATACTCAAAGCAAGGTCGATACTTCAAGGAGGAATCTTCGACTCACTTTGCATATCTCATCGTTTGGGATACAGTGGATTGTTAACCAAGAATAACCATGACAGCAAGATTGAGGGAAATCTAACAGGAGTTTTGTGAACATACACCACACGACAGCTTTATGTTTTCAACCTTTTTAAAACAAACTTGCTTTTTGTGTCACTTCGCCACAGAAGCAGAAGACAAATTTTGCAATTGCTTTTTGTAGAATGTTTGAAGAGAGGTACATTTTTCAGAATTGTCTCCAACTTAATGTTAAATCAGACTTGCAAGACTCAGTGGAACAACCGGGATTTGAGCGAGAAATTTTTGCATCTCCTTGCCGATTTTCCTCGCTTGAAATACCATTGTAAGTCATGCATGCACATTAAACGTTCCTATATCAAAGAGTTCTGAGCAGAATTCAAATACTCTTACCGCTTTGTAATTCATAGCTCACGATGCTAAAGGACTTTTTCCTTTATCCTATCACACAAAAATCAAGCACCCGAAGATGCACCATTACAGCTTTATTAAACGTTTAATTTTTCATGTCACTGATGTTATATTCACATGTCTTTTTCCACCTACCGTCGATTAATTTTTATTTCTTCTGCAAATTATAATTGTAAAACGTGCTACATCTCTACCGCACCTTGCTGATTGAGAAAGTAGGTGTTGTATTAACACAGCAGCAGCGAATGCCTGCCGTAAAATTTTGTAAGTGTGAATCACTCCATTCTTCTCTTTTTTGTTATTTGCGGTCAAGAGAAGCAAAAGTGGAACATTAGACTGCTGCTGGCGTTATGATCCAAAAGCTGCCCCTTTGTTGTCTTGCGTTAGTATTCCGTACCTTTCGATTTCGACGGATCTGGAAGATTCGACTTCGACTTCCTTCGATTCAAGAGGCTTTGGTTACCGAAACATTATTCTATGACCGGCAGGCCATAGTAAAGGAGCGCAAAAGTCAGTCTGGAGACAATCAGAACTGATTTGATAGTTATATGTTTACTTGATAATCAGTTGGTCGGAGAAGTTTTACAGTTAAAGTGAATGTCAAGAAAATCGAACATTTTCTCATGTTTCATCAAAGTTTAAGTAATCTTTACAATAGATTACAATAAAATTGGGTTCATGTGAACTTCAGAGGCTGACGAACATGACCATCTTCCCTTACATTCACTCCCTGTTTTTAGTCATAATATATATAGAAATCAACATCCTTTGGACTACTTAGCTGAAACTTTGTGTGATTATACCACAGGGCTGAACAAAAATTACAAAACCGTCCTACAGCTCAAAAATGTTACCTCTACCGTATTTTCAACTACAATAGAAAGTCAAAACATTGCGCAATTACATAATACGAGTAGGCAAAACTCATAGGTTTGCGTCAGAACTTATAAAATGCTCCTAATACTTATTTTGAGCCGATAGTGTTAGAAATTTTTAAAAGTTACTGATGTGTTATTTCCAATTCTTTACATAACTCTACAACTAGCTTAAGCAGAGTACAAATTTGTGCATATGAAATATTGGTAAAAGAGCACATGATTCAAAATCACACTTCTAACCCCATATGTACAAATTGTTACTATTGGACCAATTCTGGATAAAACTTTAGATTCTTATACTTCAGTTACAGTACAAGTTAGATAATACTGCCGACATTCAAAAATCACTCTATACTTATTTTCAACCCGCACTTAGAGGATGTATCAATAGAGTTCACGGTAAAACGCCTGACTGGTTACATAGCAGTCCAACACTTCTGATTAACTGTTGTTCTATTAAATAAGATCTTCCCTCCCTGGATGTAAATGATTAGACAACAAAGTATGGCCATTCTTAAAGTTGCCACTTCGCCTTTGAATATGTCTTGGCGTTCTTTGTCAAATTTATTGTACATGTGACGTGCGTTTTGGGTTGCGCTTACAATTCGGTATCTGTTATTTTAGTATTGGGGTAATCTGACACATTTATGACACTGCTGCCGAACACGAAGCGGCATTGTTCACGTGTTTCATAACACATAGTTTTGAGTCTTATACACACTGTTCTTAAGAGGGCAAGTTGTGAAGCGTTCAAAATAGGAGGCGGAAAAGAGGCCAATTTGTAGGGAAGTGCAACGGTGATATTGCCGTCACTATTGGAATTTGCGACTGTTGCATACTAACCTCGTCAACAGCCGTCCCATTGCATGCTCCTCGGAGTAATTGTAAAGGAAGGGTCATTAATCACACGAACCGACACTCCAAGTGTCGCCAAAAAATCTGTACGGAACTTAATTTCCATACCAGTGTTCTTGCAGGACCGAACTACCTCACAGACACGTTTATAACATGCTTCTCCCCACCACGGGACTGGGAAAGAAGAACAAGAACAAAAAAAGATGACAGCGCGGTCGTTATCTCCACCGCAGACAAATCTCCGATTTAGTTTTTCCAGCCTCACCTTGCATGTTGGAAGTTTAGTCTTCCAAATCCCCGCTGCGTGACAATATAATAAGCATTTTTCCTCAACTCGGGTAGGAATTGTTAGGGAATGCGGAGATGAAAATTCTTTCTACTCTTATGGCGCAAGTTTTTAGGAACCCCTCACTATAACATATGAGAAAAACTTTACATCTTGCAAATTCACTCTTCCTCAGTGGCCATTCCACCAAAGATGTAACAGTCAAGTTAATTATTTGTGTGAATGAGAGCCTGTATTCAGATGAAACGGGGCTTTGATCCCAAAAAAGTATTTGTATAAAAATATGCAAGCGTGAATATTTCTGTCAGTATGAAGAACACAATCCATAAACGCAAAGTTGCAAGTTCAGAATATTTCAAGATTGCGACATTAACACTTAAAAAATTCCCAATCCTAAGCTATACTTTGAATGAAAATGTTTTCAATAGTTTCATTAATTTTCTTTTAAACCCCAAACACTTTGGATATTTAGATAACTAATAAAACGTAAACATTTAATTTCAATAACTAGCATTTGAAAAATTTTTGCTTTCGAAAGTAATTTTGAATAAATAATTGATACCGTCATTATAAACAGCTAAGATTTATACTTTTATAAAGAAACGATACGGAAATATGTAACCAATCCGGAACCTAACTGTGATAAAACTTAGTTGTACAGCCAAGGTGTCGTTGCAATTCAGCGTGTTCAGCTTTAGCATATTTTGCTAAGTTTGTAGATATTATGTCGAACATTATAGTGAACATTATAGTGAAATCTATTTCCTAGATATTGCGCAATTAGCCAATATAATTTAACGGTTATAATTTGGAGTAATGCGATTCTGAACTCTCATTATTCAGCCTCAACTGTCGGCAACTAATTTTAAACAGATCATCGCTACCCTCCATTAAATGTATATGTCAAATTAACTGACAGCTACGTATATCTTCAGATAAAGATCCCACAGTTATCACCGGAGCAGCTGGTAAGAGATTCGCCAAAGAATAAGATTAGATTCAGGTTCCGAGATGGCACATATCAACTGGCATCATGGTAAACTATAAATTATATACATAAACTTAGTGCATGAAAAATTCTGTCTTTGTGAAAGATACGATTTACTTTAATTAAACTGCTATTAGCAATTTCTGAGATATTCTTTGTTTTTTTATTCTGGTATTCTACTAGATGAGAGATAGCGAGCGGATGTGTCTTGAGGTTGCTTCTGCAAGGGAAGCAAAAAGTTAACAAAGTGCATGTCAAAGAAAGACAACAGATAAAACAGAAAGAGAATTAAAGGAACTTAAATATATATTTGAAGAAATAAATGGCATAAAAACGCTAATACAGGCTACAAATTAAGCAACAAATCAGAGGAGTTCTCTCAATAAGGGGAAGTGTACAGAACTTATAAGATAAGAATAGAGAACACAGATTGTGGTTACGGGACTTGAAGGCAATGCAGAAAGGAATGCGAGACCTGTAGCAAAAGATCTTTTAGAAGAGGTGTAGGAATGGAGATGGGAAGGTGAGATATGTGAATCTTTCTGCTTTGGGCGAAGAAATGGGAGAAGGAAATTATTAGCGAAGTTGCTAGTGCGTAAATAGACTTTGAGCCAATAAAGTAGGCGAAGGAACTATTATAATAGTTACTGACATCCATATTAACAGCAATTTAATCTGCAAGGAAAGAGAACTTTTAAAAATTCCAATAAAACGCACAAGAACACTTACATAAAAGTAAAATCTGCATATATACGAAATTGTAAGCTATGGATAAGAAGCCAGTTGACAGAATGAAAAGGCAAAGTCTAGTTTAAATTACGTGTAGTGAAACAAGAAAATGTAAACTTGAAGAAGGACTCAGAACATTACACTGATATAACTTAAGATCAGCAAACCAGAATCAGTACATTCAGAAGAGAATGGAATTAGAAGCGGTGACGTCAAAAGACAGTGACAGAGGAGACAGAACAGAAGAGGAGAAAAGGAGAATTGTGACAGACGACAGAGGGAAAGGTAAGGGTTGATTAAACGATTTGTGAAGGTTATACGGGTAGAAAACGAACATTTTGGGCAATACCCAAGACACTTCGTAATAAATCTAGAAGCAAAGAAGATTTGAGATATGAAAAGTTCGAATGGATAAGTAACAAAACAGGAGAGAATACACTTTTTGACCGGGAAGAGAACACAAGAGCAAAATATGGTGCATAAAATAGTTAGGTCTCCTAAAATTCCCTCAAAAACACATTTAGAAGGAGTAAACATTTTGTGTGTGGGCGTGTGTGTGTGTGCGCGTGCGCGCGCACCATTTTTGGGGACAACATACCAAAACCTTTAGATGAAGTTCATCCATTTCGGATATAAGCATTATGTTCTACCGCTGTAGCTTACGAGTGCACTTGTGTGTTACGCATGTACAGAGTTGACTTCCCCCATACTCGCTTTCTGAGAAATTCGGTTCTGAGAAGAGGGTCAGATAAAACATTGGATACCTCAACTGCCAGATTAACTGAACATATCAGAATTGCTCTTCATCTGAAATTTGAGAGATATTAGATATTGGTGAATGTGGCAAATTGCCGTTGATCACTGGAGCTGTGTCTGTTGCTTTAATATTTTGTGCTGCATTCTTTACACATGGTAACTTGTAAATCAAACCTCTATACAATGACAAATAGGTTCACTTATGGTTAGCAAAATTTAATTGCTATTATATTCATATCTTATCTAAACATACTCAGCATAATATTACGTTGTTATATTGATAGTATATTATGTTACTTATTTATAGCTATTTAATCCTTCCTTACATAATAACCACTTGCGTTTTAACCTACACAAGCCTTTCCAGTATTCCACGTCACAGAATTTTGAGGATATTCCGAGGTTTAACATAAATGACGTTGCAGTTGTAGACTTACAGAAAATGTTTGAAATGTTTTTTATATAAAAGAAGCTTTAAATATTCAATAAGATGTCAGGTCTTAGAAATGTTTTCGTGTATAATCCGGTGTATTCCCCACACATTGACTCTCAACTCTTTGTTCTAAAAATCTTTCTTCAAGATCTTCCTCTTCTACTTTTTGTTAATCATCATTATATGTACATCCATTTATATTTCAGTGCAGATATAAGAATCATACAAGCCAAAGTGATACATTTTGACAGAAGTAATTTGTGTAGACATCGAAATGCTTATGTTCCCCTCATGACCATGAGAAGAAACCACTACTGACTTGCACTTGTGAAAGTATAGGTATTTGAAAATCCGGGTCATTAACAAACAGTATTACGGAAAAGGTTACCTAAAATAAATTGTTGACGCAAACGAGATCTATCCACAATTTTATGAGGTACTTTTTTTAATAACGTACTCGCGATTTATCAACTGTACAAAGGTCGTACAGAAGAAGAGGTCTCTACAGAATATATGTACTAGGAAAATTAAAACTACTGACATTGGAATTGTTGACTAGTGAGATTAATAAATTCACACTTGGTAAGGTATATAAATAATTTCAGTAACTAATTAAAATATGTTAAAATCAAATAATGTAAGGAGCACAAGTTAAAATGTTGTCATAAAATAGGAAGTAATTGCCTTCCAGGCTTATGAAAACAAATGTTTAAATCATGTAGGACAATTGGGTGTTCCAATTAACTCAGCCTACAGAGATTCATTAACTTAAGGTTTCGTACGGTACCCAGAACTTAATACACTCAGAATTCAGAACTGCAAATATGTACTCTATGGACGCTGGAAGGTAATTATCCGTTAATTTTTCAAAGATTCGCTGCATCTTATGCTTACTATTGTAATTAGCAAAACACTCATTTTAAATTATAATCTTTTTGAGCCTCAGATATTGGCAGATAATAGTTTAAATCAGAAACCATTTAATTTTGCTCCTGAAGGAAACTCTCGGCAACTTTCTCCAAACAGCTCATTTATTTAACTCAAACTTATCAGCCAACTTGATAGATGTTGTCTATTCTGAAACCCACCCACGCATATCTTGAAAAAAGCTCCAATAGTTTACCATGTAATTGAAGTGCCATAAAATGGAGATAATGGGCACGGTATCGATAGATATCGCAAGCTGAGAGGGATGTTATAAATATATACTTGTCATGAAAATATTTGAAAGTATTGTGACACACACACGCACACACAGAGAGAGAGAGAGAGAGAGAGAGAGAGAGAGAGAGAGAGAGAGAGAGAGAGAGAGAGAGAGAGAGAGAGAGAGAGAGAGAGAGAGAGAGAGAGAGAGAGAGAGAGAGAGGCAAGTTTCTAAAAATTGTTTTAGGACTGAGGAAGCCTCAAAAGGTTATTTAGAGTAAAATTTAGCTATTAAATTATTTTTGAAAAGAATATTTCCCCTGCATACTAAAAGTGCGATAAGAACTACAGAAAGTAAGGGCACAAAGAGAAACAAATGCAGTTCTGGAATGCAAGGCAAATCCGTACCCGATTGTTTGCAGACAGGCCCCACATAGAGCAGCGATGATGCCATCAAACTCTCAAGCAAATACGGATATGAAAATAGTGATAGTTCCCTACTAAGCTATTCACTACAGACGGCACGTGATTTAGTGATCGAGAAGGTATTTTGATGTATCTGGTACTAAATTTGATATAAATTGATTCCTACTGGATTGAAGAGGATAACAAAAAGTTCTACTCCAACTACTAAAGAGCGTGAAGGTGGGAGGAGCTGAAACCATGGCCGTACAGCCAAATTTGAAACAGCTTTTACTAACAGGTTTATAAATATTAAAGCATTAATTTAAAATCAACTGTTTAATTGATACAGGACACCTGTGAAACGTTATTTAGCACCAGAACGTAATGTCGTATGAGTGTCAGATTTGTCTACACAGATTATCGAGTTTTACCCGTTGTTGTCGGTAACTTTTATCTCGAACAGCCTATATCTCTGGTTGACGTTACTTTACCTCCGACACAAGTTTCTACTTTGACCGTCCTCATTTCTGATTACGATTTTGCTTATTCGTTTTCTGACCAAATGCCAGAACCTGCACACTTGAAAGAACTTCCTTCCAATGTTTCTGTAAGCATTTTAGGCAGCGACAAATAATTTTAGTATTACGTGGGAAGTGTTTGGCTCATTGCCTACCTCAACTATCATATCACGTGGAAACTAAATAACATTCCCTTCTGTGTGCTGCTTTTATAAAGAATGAACAAAATTGACGAAGGTGATTGTCCGTGTGCCTTACTTGTGATGCCCCCTCCAATATTTCGGGTTGTCATGAATCTGCTGTCAGCTGTTCTAGTGGTAAACTATCAAATATTGTTCTCAAGACATGCGTAGGCGTGTGAAGATAACGTCAGGTTAAGTTGACGGAATGATTTACTAAGCTATTTGAAGCGAGTTGTCGACTGTTTAAGAACAAGAATTAAACTGTTTCAGAAGTTTATTACTGTAAATTTAACTATCGATTCATAACTATTAACTTCTGAGGTATTAAAGGTTTTCATAATAACAATGGGAAGCTTAAATCGTCGAGAATACCGAAAATGCTAATCGGAGAATACTTGCCAGTGTGCATTACCAAACCGTGATCTGCCGATCCCGGGATCACAGCAACCTATCTTCAAAGACTAATCACAGAGGAAGGAACACGAGATATAGAAATTCAAACTCTTATCAAATTCAAATTGTATTCCTCACCAAGTTTCCTACTTCACAAAATCGAAGGTTCTCATTTGCCTATGAATCGTTATTGCTTTGTTCTGACATATTACAGACTATGCTCCCTTTTCCAATTTTCAAAAAATTGTCTACCATAAATGAAGATTTCAAATTCCAAACACTTTTATGTTATGTCATTTTAACATTGGTGAGATAGGCTATTTCGGAGCATTTTAATAGCAACATTACTGGCTTTTAACAAGCACTTGGTTATTTTACGATAAGCTCTGAAACTCCTGGTGACGTTTCAGAGATGGGCGCTGGTGGATCGTTCCACAGAAAACCACTTCCTCTAAATAATAGAGGAACGAAGCGAAATAAATGTTTTATAACTAGCAGAAACCGCAGTTCAGCTGGCGTTATTTGGTCAATGGCTGATGTTCCACTCCCTCCTTTCCTCCCTCTCTCTCTCTCTCTCTCTCTCTCTCTGAGTATGCTGATGAGGTTTTCAAAACTTACAATATTTTTGTGGACTGTTAATAAAGAGCATTTGCATAAAATAATAATTCTATTTACAAATGTAAAACCAATAGGAAGTTGCCGTTTTCTGAAACGTTTTCTGCCTTACGATGGCTAGTACAAAGTCTGACACTACAAATTTTACGAAAATAAAAAGACGCCTTTCACGAAACAGTTCAGTTGTGGGAACCATTTAGAAGTACTTAAAGTTCAGATTTCACATTAGTTATCGTTACTCCATTTGTAGCTGTCAGTGAATTAAATATGAATATTGTTTAATAGATATAAAAAGACTACGTATTATAGCATATCTCGAGGTTGCACTTACTTCATTTGCCACTGAGATCGATAGCCCAGTGCTAACTTTCATGTTCCCAAACTCGTATACACAGAGCAGGCACCTATCTCCCTGTTACACAACAATTTGCACTGCTAGAAACTTCTCGAGAATCACTGCACGCAGACCAATATTCGATTCTGTATTATTTTTGCTCCATCATCACCCTTCCATTTATCTATTTCATCCTCATTTCATATCCTCCTCTTCCTCACTCTCCTACCAGGCTTCGGATCTGATCTCTCTACGCTGTGATCCAGAGCTTGCCTGCTCCTTGATGGACAAGGTCTTGGTGGAGGAAGTCCTTGATACGTGAGGGTAAACAGGGAAAAGAAGTATTTTACTGACAATGATAAGATAACTATTTCGTAGATAGGTTGCCATTTATTTTAGATTTATGATTATGGAGTGTTTTTCAGTGCCAAATAATTTATTTCAAATATTATTCTTCAGACAGGGTTTGAGATAAGGAAGACTTACTCGAACACCTAAACACACTACTATATAGATTTTACCAATTCCTACTTTGGGCATGTGATACATTAAAAGAAATGGAATAGGGTACGAAAAGATCGAAATAATTAAAACGCAAGCAAAATACACGCCAGCCAGCTTGTAAAGTATCCTTAATAATAACCAGTAAATTAACAAGCAGTAACATTTGCTGTAGATTGGAAGAAAAATGATCAAAATCTAAAAATCTATACGTCAGGAATATTATGGATATGAGAGTTAAAACCTAACACATTTGTTAAAGCACACCGCTGCTACTACTAGTAGCACTAACTCGTATTAACGCTTTTGAAAATCTTATCTTAAAGGAAACACAGTAACATTCCTTTGCTTTAAAACAATTTTTGGAAAAATATTTACAAATGTAAAAAAATAAGTATTAAATTCTAAATCCTCGTCGGATATTAAAAGCGTAAAAGCAGCGATGATACCATATTTTTCTTTTAACCCACCAGGAAGTCGAAATGGCACAGTTTCACATGTTGAAATAATATTAATAATAACATTAGTAATAATAATAATAATAATAAAATAATAATAATAAATAATAATAATAATAATAATAATAAAAATAATAAAATAAAGAATAACAACCACCACAAACACCACCACCAACACCACAAACCACCACAAATCACCACCAACACACCAACATATAACAATAATAATAAACAACACAACCACCACCTCCAACCAAAAACACCACCAACACCAAAACCACCACACCTCCACCACCACCAACACAACCACCACCATACAATAAGAAGAAGAAGAAGAAGAAGAAGAAGAAGAAGAAGAAGAAGAAGAAGAAGAAGAAGAAGAAGAAGAAGAAGAAGAAGAAGAAGAAGAAGAAGAAGAAGAAGAAGAAGAAGAAGAAGAAGAAGAAGAAGAAGAAGAAGAAGAAGAAGAAGAAGAAGAAGAAGAAGAAGAAGAAGAAGAAGAAGAAGAAGAAGAAGAAGAAGAAGAAGAAGAAGAAGAAGAAGAAGAAGAAGAAGAAGAAGAAGAAGAAGAAGAAGAAGAAGAAGAAGAAGAAGAAGAAGAAGAAGAAGAAGAAGAAGAAGAAGAAGAAGAAGAAGAAAAAGAACAAGAACAAGAAGAACAAGAAGAAGAAGACGAAGAAGAAGATGATGATGATATGATGATGATGATGATGATGATGATGATGATGATGATGATGATGATGATGATGATGATGATGATGATGATGATGATGATGATGATGATGATGATGATGATGATGATGATGATGATGATGATGATGATGATGATGATGATGATGATGATGATGATGATGATGATGATGGCGATGACGACGACGACGACGATGATGATGATGATGATGATGATGATGATGATGATGATGATGATGATGATGATGATGATGATGATGATGATGATGATGATGATGATGATGATGATGATGATGATGATGATGATGATGAATAGGGTAAAAGTTTTTTGCTTTTCATTCACCTATTTTTACTAGCAGGTAGAAGATGTTTGGTTTAGTGCGTATGGAATGGCTAAAATATCAGATTCCTAATTTGATTTCGGCATTGTTTGAATATGCAAAACGAAGAACTTAGGAGAATTTCCTAACTTTTTATATTTTATTGTTTTTAATATTCAAAAGATATCTTTAACGATTTTTATTTATGTATCACAAACTTAATATATCTCTATGCATAATAAAATGCAAATTTTGAGCTTACTATGATTAGCCTGTTGAGACTCTATTTTCATTAAACGTTATGTAACTGGTAAAACGGTAATAGGTGGATAAAACATACTAAACAAAAGTTTAGAGCGGTATTACAGAAATTATTTTATTCTATGTCACTAAAAGATAGAAATTTGTTAATCTTTTCATAGTATTAGGTACCTTTATTATGAATTTTCACTGTTATATATTTTAAGCTTTCCTATGTTGAACTTCATGCGGTATCCATAAAACATAAGTGAGTCTTAATCTTCCGCCTTTTGATAAATAAAGCTGTCTTGGGACATGAGAATATGTGCAAGCAATTATGGGTCACATTTTTGCATTGGGTTTGTGTAACTTACTGTGGAGAGTTGGAGGAGTGACAGAAACTCTCCTCCCTTCGCCGGGCAGTGGCTGACGACATGAGCTGACGCTATGAGCTAGGGGAGGGCTATGCTGTTACTGCCCAGGTACCGTTCGAGACTTTTCCGAAACGCTTTGAGTAATTCGAGTAGGATCCATTACCAGAAGCGTCTGCTTACGCCTGGCAACAGTCTGATTTTTAAAAGAAGATACGTGAAGGTCATCAACAAGGGACGCGAAGAGTAAGAAGGGAAGGTCGTTACTATGAAAACGTAAACAAAGGTTGCTAGAGTGGATACACTGGTGAATCACATACTCCTCAGCTCAGTTATCGCTAGTTGTATGCTGGAAACAGAGTTTGCTGGAGTATTCAGTTGCGCAGTGTATTGTTTAGCTTACTTTGTCAAAACACAATTAAAATACGCTTTTATGGAAGCAAGACGTAGTGGCGGTGGGATTAGAGATGGACCGAGGATTCATGGCCCAAAGCAAAGATCAGCTTATGGTCGCGTTTTTATATTGCATAGCCAAGCTAGAGAATTTGTCTGTTCTCTTAGAGAATTATTCCAACAAGAAGACCAGAGTTTGCTACTTATCAATGAACTGCTTATTCCTTTTATCCAAAAGCGACAGCCCAATGTCAGCAGATACGCTTGGAGGTGAAAGAATTCCTGTGGGTTAAAATTCCGGCACATCGGCGACTTGATATGAACATGTCAATTAACATATCCGTTAATAATATATTGCGATACTAAATGTATACGGAAGGAGGAAAGGTTTGAAAAAAACGAGGAGCTTGCACCGAGTGTTTTCAATTCTTGTGATTCCATTATGTGCTTACTACAGGTGTATGACACATTATATTTTACACTACGTATATTTATATCCATCTGACTTTTAGTAGTTGAGATATTAGCTGAAGTATTAATACATATAGTTGAAGATACATGTTAGGTTTTAGAACGTGCATCACCCATGTGTGTTTCTATGGAGAAATACCGCATTATGCGGGAATGTTAACTTACTATGCATAGCAACAATAACGGTATGTATGGAATATTAGTTACATAGCACAAAAATTATTTAAAAGATCTCACATGTGAAGACGCTACAACGGAATGAATGCGTGAACAGCTTATATCTGTTTATAAAGTAGGCTAATACAGATTAACTGTGCATGTTTTTGTTGAGGTGAGATAACTCGAATCATTGTTTATGTTTCGAGTGTTGAGAGATAAAGAAAGGGGATCTGCTGGGCAACATTGCAGCACCCACGTGGAGAAACCGATGACCTTTACGTATCTTCTTTTAAAAATCAGACTGTATATAAAGTAGATGCGAGGCCTGCAGGAATAGACAGTAGTGAGAGTTTTAGAGTTTGTGTGTACGAGCTTCGAGCAAACGGCTCCATTGGGAGGAGTCCGTATTCCGCGTAAGAAACGTCAGAGACATTACTAGCAGCACAAGCTGCCTACTTAAGAGGCATAATGAAACATTAAATAAATTGTGGAAGTTTTGAATTTGTATAAAGGAGAAACTCTGCTATAAATTTAGTGACAAGCGAAGTTTGAGGAGACTTTGGTGCTTTTGTCACAATATATAAGTTTGGATATTTCTGGATAAATGATACTTTGTGTTTTACTTTCTATGCCACGTCCTAATAAGCAGAGAAGATATTGCGGTCCATAGAAAATTTCATAGCAGGATTCTACTGGAAACACGTACGTTTTCAGCTCCTCTGAATAAGAAATTCCGTTTTTAGAGAAAGTACCCGCGTGTGTATACAAGAGATAGAGAGATAGAGTCAGAGAAAGAGAGAGACAGAGAGAGAGAGAGCATACGGAAAGCACACCATAAGGCAAAAACGAAAAGTAGGATAAGTGCCAAACTCGTTATTTAAATTCGACCCTTTCTAGGGATACCACATGAAAACATTCAAGAATACTTCGCATCCCAAACTATCCTGTATATGGAAAATGTTTAAATTGTTTCCCCAAAAATGTCTCTTAATAATGTTGGTTACATTGCTGTATGTTTAAGGCTTTTTCATACACAATGATAGGTATATGTTGAATCTTCTGGGTATTGAAACCCTCTTCTTCAAAATGAACTCTGTATAACAGATAAAAGTAAGAGACTCACAAAATCTTAGCCCACAAAGAACAAAGATCTCGTTAAATAACAAACTGTATCAAATAAGTATATTTGTGGCGTTAACAATTTACGAGGTAATTATTATTGTCATCAGGTTGAAAGTAGCTATGTATACTTTAATAAATGGGAAGTTCTTAAAATCGTAAGTCGTTATTCCTATTTATTGCTTCCTCGCACATAAAAATCGTATTTCTGGCCCATGATGATGCACCAACTTCAGGATTTATATAAGTATATATAACTTACACATCAACTTAATATATCATATGAAAATTAAACTTTGGATGCTGAGATGTCATTTGAAAAATTTTCTTAGTCGCGGCTCAGAGAGTTCGAGTGCTTTTGTTCACAAAGTAGCAGTTTTAAAATTCTTATTTGAAGTACACACGGACAAAGTATATAGTGGATTTCAACAGTCATTGCAACTTAACGAATTTCTCGCAAAGCATAAATGCATCATCCTGCTTATACCTGCATGTTCTCGTATCTACTCCAATTGATGATTAGTACATGCAACAGTAGTTTTTGGGAAAAGAAAAGCTCGAGGAATATTTAAGCAAATATAATATCTGCAAACGGTATCTCGAATAAGCTTACTTGAGGGTAATACTGTTTAAACCGCTTAATTTCCAGTGCTAAAAATTTACTACATTGTTTGGTTTATTACTGATGAGCAGAAGCTTTACTTTACTACATTTTCCACATTCATTGTAAAACACACCAGGTCACTAACTTCCTGGAAGAACATTTTTGGTCTCGTTGGCAGCTAACTCAGAAACGTCTTTGCAATCTGCATGCTTTCGGCTCTTCTCCTAATGAACCACAGAAATGAATATTGCTTGGTGCCAAACTGCGCACTGGGTGGCCAAAAACTTCATAAAACACTCACTAACTACATGGTTTGCTGGAGTATTAAATTTCTGTAGTCTTTTATAGCCTCTATACTCAAAGGGTGCCTTTTATAAAAACTATCTCGCTGACTCTAAGCTTCTCCTCTGGAATTGTTCAACTCTTTCAACGAAAACCCTCATTTACTTCCATATTCACACAGCTAAACTACACAATCGATAGGGAATAATTATAACTAACAAACGTTTGCCCGTTTCAGTCAGGAATACAACGAAATACATTTTGTTTGGAAGGCAGTTTAGTGAAAGTTTACTATTATAATTTTCAACCCCTTTACCTTCTCGACATAATGCTTTACAATCCGGAAGAGGAATGAGATAACTTAAACTAAAAGTTCTCGTAGCAGCGGATGACCAAACCCAACATCTACATATATACTAAACGAAGCGTGCTAAACATTAATTAGACACCATGTGCTCCTATATAGTTCCCACTTTTGTTTATAGTATATTAAATAGGCAGTCGGCCCATATATTTTTTACACCTCATGACCAGGGATTGAAATTAATATATATATATATATATATATATATATATATATATATATTGCAAAGATTACTTTCTTTAAATAAACAGGCCAACTACAATTATTTTCAGAATTGTTAAGAATAAACTTAGAAAGTAACGGTAAGAATAAAATACAGTGAATAACGTATAAAATAACGTAGGTATGAATTTCAGCTCATGAATGATTTGGAAAGTAATTTTACTTCATAACGACTGATGATAATGATAATGGTAATATCAATAATAAGAATAATAATAGTATTAATGATGATGGTGATGATGATAATAATGATAACAACAACAATAATAATAGTAATAATAATAGTAGTAATAATAGTAATAATAATAGTAATAATAATAATAATAATAATAATAATAATAATAATAATAATAATAATAATAATAATAATAATAATAATAATAATAATAATAATAATAATAATAATAATAATAATAATAATAATAATAATAATAATAATAATAATAATAATAATAATAATAATAATAATAATAATAATAATAATAATAATAATAATAATAATAATAATAATAATAATAATAATAATAATAATAATAATAATAATAATAATAATAATAATAATAATAATAATAATAATAATAATAATAATAATAATAATAATAATAATAATAATAATAATAATAATAATAATAATAATAATAATAATAATAATAATAATAATAATAATAATAATAATAATAATAATAATAATAATAATAATAATAATAATAATAATAATAATAATAATAATAATAATAATAATAATAATAATAATAATAATAATAATAATAATAATAATAATAATAATAATAATAATAATAATAATAATAATAATAATAATAATAATAATAATAATAATAATAATAATAATAATAATAATAATAATAATAATAATAATAATAATAATAATAATAATAATAATAATAATAATAATAATAATAATAATAATAATAATAATAATAATAATAATAATAATAATAATAATAATAATAATAATAATAATAATAATAATAATAATAATAATAATAATAATAATAATAATAATAATAATAATAATAATAATAATAATAATAATAATAATAATAATAATAATAATAATAATAATAATCAAACCTAAGCAACCCGGTTAAATTTTCGGCTCAGAGGCAGAGTTATTCATTAAACTGAAGTGAGTTTGTATGATAAGAGCAAATAAAACAAATATAATAACAGACACTTCAACGATATATATATATATATATATATATATATATATATATATAACAACATTTGTTACTCAAGTGAAAACGTTTTAAGAAAATACCTAGCTTTAAATACAAATTATATTGAATATAGTTCCTTTCTTTAGATTCTCAAAAATTTCCCTAGAACTCGTATTCTTCTTTAGAGTATTTACCAAAAAAGAACAGTATATCGTACTGTATTTTCTGCGAATATCCCGTAAAGACTTCTTCATTGGGAATGAATTCCATAGCCAAAGGCAAACGGAACTACACAATTGATACCAAATATGTCTTAAATTACATTCACATTACTTTACTTAAACATTGTCCTTTATTAATTTCAAAGTATTCTTATTAGAACTTATTTTTATTTCCGAGTTTCGAATATTTATATTCCTGTGCATCGAAAGTTTATATATTCGGTTTCATTATAAATTTGATTTTAGATGTCATACTAAAAAGATAAGACAAATCCTTAAAAATAGTGTCGCTAAATACTGGGTTTGAAAAAATTGCATTCTTTCTTGGTTACATTATAAATGACGGACATGAATGATATCAGTATTTTAAAGAAATTCTTGGGAATTCGTAGTAGAATATACTATTATTTGACATAAATTATTAATTTAACGATAGGCTTCTCTAATTACTATTTGTTTATATCTATCGTGTATGGTCCACTTCCATTCCATTTCCTTTTATCATCACTGTGTAGAGAACTTACAAACCCTTAGACTTACAACTGGCCAGACGCCTGCCAAAGAGCAGAACTCTGAATCCGAGAGAATATCACGGATGAAGGACCAGCCCCATACCTCGTTTGGTGGTGAAAAAGTAGATGAAATTGCGTTAAAACTGAAAGGAATTGAAAGTGAGAAAGATTATGGCTGGTTGCAGCAAGCAGCTAGTTGAGTGAATGGCGGTGCAAACTGGAAAACCCGCCCAACACCACATTGTCTACAGTTACACAATTATATCAAATCCACACAAAATGAAGAGGCTTTATATACTGTACAGAGTAAATCCTATATAACTTATATTATCTTTATATCTTACATACATATTTTGTAGCTGGAGACTGCCATCCCCCACTCCTCAGCAGAAAGGGATGAAGAAATCACAAGTTAAAGTTCACAGAAGTGTGCGGAAGTCTTTGACAATTCCAGGTTTGAAGAACCACCCCTGGGCTACCTAGAGAGGACGATGAACAATCCATTTAGTCATCAACTCTCTAGTGACACGGAAAATACTATTTGCTGTGAACAAGCTCCGTTCCCTCTGTCCGGCACAGACGTATAACACGTCTTAAGTTCACCCCTATAAATGAGAAGGAAACGGAATGAAACAGAATTAATGTAAAGGATATCGCGGTTGATGACAAATCTACCCAACATTCACCTACCGATAAGGGAAAACCATGAAAATCTCCAGGTCAGAGTGGTTGGTATGGGAAACGAACGTAGGACATCCTGAGTTTAAGGGTCAGGCATTCTCCGGAACCTTGGTGTAGTGGGCTAGTGCGTTTTTCTTGGGTTCCCTACACCGAATGCACCTGAGTTCGATCCCATCTTGGAGGTGAGCATTTTAAGTCCCGAGTTAAGAGATCGGTGCCTACTTATAATCGTGAGGATTTGAGGAGCTACGTTAGGTAGCGTATCCCGGTCAAGAAAGCCAACTTTCCAGCTGAGATTGCATGAAGCTGACCGTATCTCATCCCCATATCCGATCACCCACTTCCGCCTTGCGTATTCACATACGCCGCGCGAGGCCGGCAGTTGCATTGGCAGGCTCTCGCCAGCTCGCCGCTTGTTACGCCGTGTTATTTTTATTAAGGTTCCCACATTATCGCGGAGCCACCAGACTCGGCTAAATGGTACTTAATATTTTATCGGTTTCCAAGAAATTTTAAATGTGTCGACAGAATTTCACTCGATATATAAAATCTTAGGCTGTTGGCGAGTGATTCGTGCATACAAAGTGACTGACAGAAAACAAATCAGGCTAATACGTCCTTATCAGTGACACATAAAACTGAAAATTCAGCATTAGTAAAGAAACGATTTAATGCTTCAATTTATTTTATTTGAAATTTCCTTTAAAAATCCAGTTACAAAATACCTAACGTAGATGATACTGGCGGCAGATGGAGAAACATGCAACAAGTTCTAAGCAACACCTTTTTATTCCCCACATTCAAGTGCAAAATGTAGAAGCGCGTTGAAGTATGAAAGTTTTACTCAAACGGAGTAGAGTAAATTGCAATAAGTTTCAGCCAAATTTTCTTTAATGTCTTCTGCTTCTAAAGGGAATTTAGGTGATTGTGACGTCACATCGAGAACTGGAACCTCTGTTTCCTTTCCTTTTTCAATCTCCAGGCCATGTTGCTGTCTAAAACAATGAATTCCGCCCCTCGAGGGACCATACATTTCCTTCCAGTGGGCACACGTTGCGATCGTTCTCGAAGGAAAGTTATCCCAGTGGGAGATGCTGTAAATTTTTGGGACAAATACCTCTAGCTTAACCTTAGGTCGATATGTTGGCGCTGGAGAGAAAGGAAGGTTTTACCAGGTCACATCCTTCAGAGACAGCGAATTTATGTTCCGAAACAAGTAAATAAGCAGAAGTAGGTTATTTACATCTGATAATTGTTGTATCTCAGCCCAAAACTGAAATAAAATTCATCCCTTAAATTAGTGATAAAAGATATATTTCTGATTTTTAAGTAATAACGAAAAAGCAATTCAGAAGAAGTTCTGCTTCTCTCTCTCTTTATGTCTCTTTGTGTGTGTGTGTGTGTGTGTGTGTGTGTGTGTGTGTGTGTGTGTGTGTGTGTGTGTGTGTGTGTGTGTGTGTGTGTGTGTTTGTGTCAGCAGCATAACTCGAAAACGAAGTTTAAATTCGGCATCATCCAAGGATTTAGTATGAAGGTTTGAAAAGCATTCCGCATCTCTAACAAGCGTTCAAATGCAAACTTTTTGAAAAGGTTTATAATGATTTTGATTTAATTGCTACATTGTTAATATTATACAGTTTATATCCACAATATCCTGCGAATACCTTACGCAGCCCTTTCTGTCTTGAATGATTTCTGCATAACAGGTAAATACGTAGGTAGGCAAAATCTTACTACGAATGTTGTAGATGTAGAAAGTATTTAACTTCACAAAAAATATTTCACATGAATCCATTGGCAAATTATATATATTCCCTGCGAGAGTTTTGAATTTTCCAGAACGATTTTTAATATCTCTCTCTCTCTCTCTCTCTCTCTCTCTCTCTCTCTCTCTCTCTCTCTCTCTCTCTCTCTCTCTCTCTCTCTCTCTCTCTCTCTCTCTCTCTCTCTCTCTCTCTCTCTCTCTCTCTCTCTCTCTCTCTCTCTCTCTCTCTCTCTCTCTCTCTCTCTCTCTCTCTCTCTCTCTCTCTCTCTCTCTCTCTCTCTCTCTCTCTCTCTCTCTCTCTCTCTCTCTCTCTCTCTTACTTTTCCTAACACATACATCCAAAAATTACCACCCAATTTTTTCGGACATATACCTTTTGAAGTCCTGAATCCAAAAGAAGAATTTAAAAAATATGTATGTGTGTGGTTGAGTATGCACAGCGTAATTCAAAAACCGAAAGTCGCTTTCACACCAGACTTGGAACTAAGTTAACCATCTCCATAGGATGCGAAACGAAGATTCTCAAGAAATCTCTTTACTCCAGACTATTCTTTACATGAAATACTTTTCGAAAATTTTAAAGTTATCAAAAGATGAATATCGCGATATTGATTAAAATTTCATGTTTTCACAGAAGATAAAATGTACAACTTGAAATTTGTGGAACTGTCTTTAGAAGTATTCTTCGTTCACGAAGTGTGTATATATATATATATATATATATATATATATATATATATATAATCTTTCTGAAAGTGAATCAGAGTGAATCTTATTACATGTTTGCATTTTCCAATATTTAAAAATGTCTCAAACGGGTAATCTTTTACCAGTTCTTTATCTCTCGGCCATGCAAAAACAACGCAATTTAAAGACCATCTATCAGTAAGGTTTGATCATACCCTTAATATATTCCCCTGTTTCCATTATACTTGCAATTACATACGTAATAAAACGATCTGTACTAACATGAAGTAGATAGAAGAATAAGCATTTGTATGAACAGCTTGTACATACACTTTCTCTACTCTAGTGAGTCCAGAAAATCAGATGAGTACAACACGTAAGATTTTTTCTCATTGGGTATCTTAAAATCAAGGCAATTTACTGCAGCTTTCTTCAACAGAGAACCAACTGTTACAGAGAAAAATAATTAAATATTTTAACTAGTAAAGTAATTTAAACTAAGCATTTCCTATCTCCCGCAGTAGGATTTTTACATAATTTGGATAAAATCCTAGACATAATTTAAAAGACATTTATAAATTAGATCGCATTTTTTCTTAGATGTAAATTGTACCCACCACGTGTAAAAGCATAGGCACCCACACATAACTAAGAAATGTTTTGCACACAATTTATTATAATGCCAGTCTATTTACCGTTCTTCCCCCACCCTCTCTCTCTCTCTCTTTCACACACAAACACATGAAAAGTTCATTGTACCATGGGCTCATTTGAGGATCGTTTAACTCATTTCATTCGTAGTCACGTATCACTTACGGTGGAGGACGTTAAATAAAAAAGAATATTTTTTATATCTCCCTTCAACACCAATGCTGGTGTTAGGAGTCGTTTGGGTTCCCTCAGAGCGAGGAAGTCGAAGCATATTGACTAGATGAGCTCAGGGTTGGGGGTTCGGCAAAACGCCTAGGATAAATGAATGATGAGCAATTAGTGGAATGATGGTGGGGGAACCCGGAGGCCGAGGAAAAAATCCACCCCACCCAACCCTTTTATATAAAGAATACAGAAAGCTAAAACGAATCTATAAAGTATTGCGATGCAGCGGCTTTGGCCTAACTTAATGGAAGCACAGCTCAGAAAGTTCGAAGATAAACATAGATAAATACGTAGACTCAGAAGCGACTCTCTCAACCCAAATACAAGAAGTGATATCGATAAATGACTAGAATCATGAACCATGTAAAAACAAAAGAATGTCACGGGCCGTGTGAAAGCTGTTCTTGTGAACTGCGCTGGAACCGCAGCGAAAGATATCACAATGTTTCCACAAACAGTCACCCACCTCGGTAGCGTAGATGGTATTGTGTCTGCCTCACGTTAAAGAGGTCCTGAGTTTGAATCTCGGTTAGTACAAGTTACCTGGGTAAGGCTCTGTTCGGGGTTTTCCCTTATCCTGATAGACCAATATCAGGTAACTCTAAGCTCCATGGACCCCGAAATCATTTGACCATCTTTTCATCTATTTCCTTCATCGTCCGATGTGACAACGTTGGAGGACGTTAATTTAGAGAGAGAGAGAGAGAGAGAGAGAGAGAGAGAGAGAGAGAGAGAGAGAGAGAGAGAGAGAGAGAGAGAGGAGAGAACAGTCGATCTCTGAGTACAGCACAAACAAGAAGTGAAACATTGCGAGCGTAATGCCCATTCTGGTGTATCTTCTTTGTTAATAGTATCCTCAAAATATTCTAGAATGCTTTCTGAAAATTTCCAACAGCTATTTAAGCATGTGATCTAGCGAGGTTGTAAGTGAGTTTCTGTTGATATTTTTTACATATAGTTACTGCCGCAGCTGTCAGAGATTTGAGAGGTCTTGTGCAGCGAGTGACATGGGCCGCGAAACTTCATTACGCCGTTATGTTGCATACAAAAAGACGGAAGACGGAAAGCGAGATTGTATCAGTGAAGTCATAGTATGAACTAAGTTAAGGCACCGGGAAAGCAGGAAGTAGATCCAAACAGTGAAATATTAGCAAAATAACAATCAATTTAGCACTCCAATATTTAATAAATGTCTGCATAGTGTATATAGGTAAAACTGCAACAGAACAGTGCCGTAGGTAATATTAGTTTTAAAAAAGTAAATTATATTCTACTCCTGCAGTTGTAAAGTTGCCAAATGTATATATTAAATAATTGATTATACAGAAAAAAATGCACTCGAGGTTTGCAAAGCAGAGAAACAACAACTTGAGACCCCGTGCTTCCTGTTAGGCTCAACTTCTGAGTCTATGATGTATTTCCAAACACTGGAAGATTCCGCTTGACAATGATAAACTGTTGTGCAGAATCATCAGTTAATTTACGGCGCAATTAAGTGGCTTCCAAACAGTATTATGAGATTTCCGGGTCGCTTCCGCATGGAATATAACAATAGAAATGGTTTGCAAATAATGATGAGCAAACAATGCAATTTTTCACTATTTCTGTTGAAAGAAGGTCTGCTTAATGGATCTATGACTCGATAGCTAATTAGTTCATTTTTTTTCGTTTACCATCCTCAGAAGGAACCAAGTGCTTCACCGATACTGTAAAGAGATTTAATTTGTCACACTTATATGACACACTCTTCCCTGTTCCTATTCTCAACAAATTATTCTTATAAAATCTTAATATTTATCTTCCATAGGTTGTTCATATACAGAAATGACTATCAGGTATATTCTTGAAGGTTTGTAGGTATTATGGAAGTGGAATACAGTAGGCCCAGGCGATAGTCAATATTTTTAAGAGCTGGCTGCTACATGTTTCTATTCTGTTTGTATGGGGAGAATATAAAGGAACGAGTTTCTAATGAAAAAGGTAAAGAAATTTAATTTGAGTTTTTATTTTTGAATGATGTTCTATTCTATATTGCTGTCCTATTCTATTATAAGCGGAAAGACCCCTTAATTTTAGTCAGAGAACTCTTCATCAGCTTCGGTTTTGTTTGCATGCAGAAAATTTAAGGCAGAGGACATCGGCTTTGGCCATGTTAGGATTTGTTTCCTCTCGTTGTATTTGAATCCGAGAAGTCAGGAACCCAAACCGCACCTATTGTTATCCCAGACCATGGAGAATGACATTTCAGAAACCATTGTTGACATAAGTTGTACATTCCGAAGTACCGCAGATTCAGATTTAACGCGGGTAAAATTATGTAAGCATTATAAATATTGTAGTCATTTTTTTTTTTTAAAGCTGAGATAAAATTATCCACAAACAGAAGTTCTGCAGTAGGCTCTTCGACACTGACCGCTGCACTCCAGGAAGTTATGACACCACCGTTCTTGGCCTCTGGCGTTGACTTAAGTCCTGTATATATGTTGTCATTTTCACCACCTCATATAATACTACCGAAGGAAATCAGCAGCTGCAGGTGGGAAGAAAAGGGGAAAGCTAGATAAGTCGTCTGCATCTGAGGCACAGTCCTTGGTAATTCACATTTCCGGTTCTCTCTCTCTCTCTCTCTCTCTCTCTCTCTCTCTCTCTCTCTCTCTCTCTCTCTCTCTCTCTCTCTCTCTCTCTCTCTCTCTCTCTCTCTCTCTTTCTTTAGAGTGCCATTGAATACAGAACATTTCGATAAGGCGTAGAAACAGGAAATTTGTCGCACTTTGATAATTAATTATGACAGCAGTGTCCTTTGTAAATTGGGATCCAAAACATTACGCAGTAAGAATGGAGAAATTATTTCAAATGTACAAGCATACTTAGAGAAAGAAGCTATAAACAAAGCCCTGATTACTTCAGAAGATTATTTTTGAAAAGATTCGAAAGGCTAATGTGCCTCTCAGATGACACAGGAATGTCAGTAACAGCAGTGAAGAGAAATGTTATAGAACGCTACAAAATTAAAATCAGAGCACAATTTTGGGACCCCATGTAAAAACCACAGTGATCCGATGCAAGTAATAGATCCAGATGACATCGACAAATGTGTCGTCAGAAGAACGATTCAAAATATTTATGTTAAGGAAGAACGTGCTGTTACAGTAGCTAAATTATTTATTACTTTAAGAGAAAGGATTAACATTCAGAGCAGTAAGTCATCGTCAAACAGAACAGTGAGAGAATTGGGTTTTAAATGGAAAAAGACTAAAACAAATAGAAAATGATCGTAGAAAAGTATGAAATTTCTTCTAAACATCCCTGAAGCGGACAGTCTATGTGGTATTGAACAACTTAAGTAATTTCTTCTAAAATATCTGCACTAATGATAGCATTAATACGAACAGATTTAAATAAGTAATTCAGCCAGGTAAATTGGTGGACATTTTTATGCAGAGACTATGCTACTGACGATTATTTATGTGAAGCAATAATTGATGATGCAATAATTTGTTTAGTGATGCAGTCATCTGGCATGGTAAGTGAACACACTCCCAAGCCTTACATTTGCTTTAGCTTATATACGAGATTTGAATACTGTACTGTAATTTATTATATGCATATTTGTCTACTCCAACTGTGAGGAATGACTTTTGTCGCTTTTAGTGTTACATCTCTATTATACCGTAGTAAGGTCATAACGCGGTTACAATGGACGTCCCGCAACAATCGCGTTATTTCGGGCTTCTACTGGTTATGGTCCGACCAGGAACCGGAATTACCTTACCGTTGCCGATCAGTGAGATACACTGCATCCAGTCATCATCCATCAGAGATTCGATCCCAATGTTTGAATTTGCGACATGCTTGCTCCTTCAGCAGACTCCAGTGCGACACGATCACAACAGCATACAGCGTATAATTGTCATTATGTCTTCCAACAATTCAAACACAGAACCAAGCCTTTTCTCAATGAGCAGTTTTTCAATGTAACGCACATATTTCAAGGTCAAGCTCTGTTTCAACAGAGACCGAAGGAAACATTCGGTTTACTACGAAAGCTCATGCCATCTCGCGTGAGCTCGAGTCATCCAGGTAAATGCATTCTCTTTTACAGCCTTTGCCTATTTTATGTGTTACTTCCATTACGACATCTTCTTCGAAAACAAAAGAAACCTTTATTTGCACTTCAGCTGTTCTTAGCCACGTGTTACATTTAACATTACTAACGGTTTGTCTTCATTTTAGGTTTCTTTTTTTCTGATGTGTAATCTTTAGCTCTAAAGAAAGAAGGAGATGATTGGGTGACCCGTGGCACTATGCCAGGCTAAAATACAAGAAAAACAGCAAACAACACAGAGAGAGAGAGAGTTAAGCAGCATGCAGATGAAGTGTCCGACGAAATATTTGTTTCTGCTTGCCTTCTAAGACAATACTTCCGTAACCTTGAGACCAAAATAAGGTCTTATCACAGCTGCGTAATACTCTTTAAGAATAATGCTAGTGTATGTATACATATTCCCGGAAACAGAGTGATGGTACTGATACTGAGTGAGCTAAAATGACCATGGTGTGTGTGTGACGCGCGCGCGTGTGTGTGCGTGTGCGTGTGCGTGTGTGTGTTGTGTGTGTGTGTGTGTGTGTGTGTGTGTGTGTGTGTGTGTGTGTGTGTGTGTGTGTGTGTGTGTGTGTGTGTGATGCATTCAGTGTGCATTCTTTAACAAACAAGTCTAACAAAGCCGTTCTTCTAATTTATGTTAAAATAGATAACATTTGAAGTAGTGGTTTTATTATGCGTATTTGCTTATAGGTAAAATTGAAGTAGGGAAATACCTAAGAGTTTGGATTTGATTGTAGAGTTAAATGTTTTAAGAGCTGGCTTTGAAATTTATTTTCCTTTACTTAACCAGCGGGGAAAACTTCCATGTTTCAGGCTTATGAAATAAAAGTATAACTAGTGAGTTTTCGCAAATGCGATATAGCGCGATAAAGTGCGAAATTGACTCAAAATGTGATATAAAAGCGAAATAGATGATTTTCCAAGTAATCATTTTTTCCTATGCTTATTCTTCTGGAAACTCTAACTGAAGAGTCTGTGGATCCTCTGTAAATTTAGAAAGTTATAAATTAAGTGACCACTCTTCTGGAATGTGGAAAGCAACCCTTCCCGCTAAATAAGCTTATTGTTCCACCATTGCCCAATGCATTTGGTGTTCTAACAACAGCGTAGATGCTAAAAGATATTTCAGTAAATATAATTTCATAGTGAATAACATGGGGACTCAAATGACAGAACAGAATCTTGAAATATGTTCACTGCTTTCATTCAACAGCGTTACCTAATCATAAACTTATGAGTTATGGCAAACGACAATTTTTGCAATTTCCTTTTATTGTGCTAGTTTTACATCAGTATGGATTTATCTTTTTTTTAGTCACAAAGTATGCTTTATTTTGTATCAGCTTGTTTTATATTTCTGTGCATTGCTTTAACCTATATTAATGTAAAATAAATTGACACTGTATGCACTTTTAACTCACTGTCATTAATAACTCTCACTAAATGTGTTTTAAATCTCATATACATATTATTAATATTTATCATTATAAAAATTAACTCAAATTATACTTGATTCAAAATGCTATAAAATGCTAAACTGGAAATGTATAAATGCTATAAAATGCTAAATATAAAAGTCAAAATGCCAAATTTTTGATTTCAGAAAGTTAAATATCACCACCCTTAACTATTGGAAAATTTAAACAAATAACAAGGAATATCCCGGTAACAGTTAACCCCACAAAAATGTATTTAGCATAAATTGTATGCTTTAGCGATACCTATATTTTGTATGAATTAATATTTTGCTTTTCTCTCAGTATCTACCAGTTTTCCAATAAAGGCCACATTGCTCATAAAAATAATTTAAACGTGTGATGTTAAGAGCAAATTCATTTTAAATCTTTCTATAAAAGTCAATATTTGGTTAATCATTTTCCAAGTAAAGAATATTTTAAGTAAGGAGATATTTTGTAAAATATTCGTGTCGCATAATTGGAAGACACCGAACTTATAAAGTTTCATATTTAATCGACCTTACATGTTTAGTTAAAACACACACATACACATACATGAGAGAGAGACTGTTATGAAGCGCTTTTCTGACCTTAAAACATGCGTCGAAGTTTTAGGCGGAATGCAATTATTCCGTTATTTACTGTAACATACATATTAAAGGAGTAATAACACTCATGTCATT
>CM060951.1:129184947-129194947 GCA_030765055.1 Mantis religiosa
CCGTCATGTTTGGTCGTGCCATGTACCCTGATAAACCCAACATTTTGCTCCATTAAACGAATGCTAGTTTGAATAAGAGATCGGAAGGTAAAATATCGTTTACAAATATCAATAGTAATCTCACTATTGTTTCTGTTTATCCAGAGAAAATCAAAACTCGTAGGATATTTAATTGATCACGCCGTTCTGCATGGTTCTTTTTAAATAATGAGCGTTTCTGAATCAGATTTTCACGCAGACTGCAGAAAGAGATCCATTTTCCTCTACTAGGTCAGAATTTTTTGCGGTTCAAAACTTTATGAACTGAATATTTTTCGCATTGTAAGTATTGTAAAAAGTTACCTTGTGCTTATGCTTGTTCAACAGCTGTAATTTCAACTTTATTACGTAATGTGTTAAATAATATAAGCATAATTATGTTTCTATTATATATTTTTAAATTCATATACTTCTTATACTTTTTAAAATGTACTAACTTTATCCATCCTAGGAGATGTAAAAATGTGTTTTCTCATTAAAATTATAATTACAAAGATGGAGGTTCTGCATAGACTCTTCTCAAAATGTCTTAAGGTTGTTGCACTTCGTCCTTCTATTCCTGTGACCCACTCATTTGTTTTAAATGAGACAAAGGAAAATCTTCAGTTTTTGTTAAGAAAAGTACAGTACGAAAAACCATTTATTGTGGAGGTTTCAAGCTTATTGAACTATTGCTTGGTCAAAATATTAAGTATTACTTCACAAAATATCCTTGTTTTTTATATAAATGGCATAGCAAAGCTGGGTCAGAACAATGGAAAAGGGAACAGTGGCCTCATAGGATTAATCTCACACCGGACCAAAAGGATATAAAAACTGAACCTCTTATTTATCCCTCAAAAGTATTTTTGCCACGTTTTCATGTAAAATTAAATTTAATGAAATAATTTTAGAAAACCCTAGATAAAGACAGCGATTACTTTATACACCTTTGTGTCACTTTTCCTTCATTGCTCAATGAAAAGAATTAAAGCTGGTGTACTCTTTGGCCCATAAATTCTAAAACTAATGATGGAAAGTCAGTTACAGAATACTATCGAAAAGATTTAAAATTTTGATCAACTTCAATAACCTTTTAACTTTCAAAAAACTAACAAAATTAAGAAAGTTTTTTTTAGTAAGACTAATATGTTTGATATAAAGGCATTAATTACATATTCATCTATTGCTCATATAGGATTAGTGGTTGAGTCGAGAAGTGAGGGGTGCCTGGAATGATTTCAGAAATGTTGTTTAAATTTCCTTGGAAATAAGAAAGATCAAAATTATGTTAACATAGTGAAATGATGTTACAAAGTTTCAAATAGATTGGTTGTAACATGAATGTCGAAGTAGATTTCCTTCATTGCCATTTAAATTATTTCCCTGATTATTTAAAAGATTTTAAGGAAGAACAGGGTGAAATATTTCATTAATAAATAACAAATATAGAAATGAAACATCAATGGAAGTGGAGTATTCTCATGGTGGTAGACTAATGTTGGATACTAGAAAGGGACTGCTCTGAACAGCATGCGAGAAGTTCAAAGAGAAGAAACTTTGAAGTGCAATGTTGAGGCAAGGTTATGAATTTTCTTATAATTATTATAAATTAGTGATAAATTAGTTGTAAATAAATTATAATTATGACCTAATTTTTCGTAAAAAATTCTTGTTGAAACTAACTTTTATTACGTTACACAAAGCTTTAACTTCACTTCTGTTATTTATGAACAGTACAAAACTTGACAAATTAGGAGAAGATGGAGATTATTTTCGAATTCGGCACAGAAAATCTGCTTATGATCACCTATCAGATTAAAAAAAGTAAGAAGTTTTTAAATGCATAACAGTGCTATCTGAGAAAGGATAGTATGTGAATCGTTAAGAAATAGGCGTAATAAAACATTAATTACTAAGTTAAAGGAGTGAATTGCGTCTATATAGGAATTGTTTCAGTTTCTTTTTAGTGAACTGATGGTTTGGTGAAGCTAACGGTAGTCATACCGCACTCTTACTACGTCGTGTTACCTTTGTCAAGAAAAGCGACGAGTTTCAACCTAACGTGGCCACTAACTCAAAATTTTCATCGCCTTAATGGCACTTGTTACCCTAAGTAGCATTTGTCTAATTTTATCCCATCCCTGTCACTCTGTTAATTTTTTACCCTGTTTTGCATAGATATTGAAAACTAGCTTCACCAAAAAGGTCGGCATAAAAACAAAGAGAACAATATACAGAAGCAGTGCAATCAGTTAACTTAGTTTATTGCAATGTATTGCTTTGTTTCTGCTAATATTTGTATAGGTACATTTTTTAATCATCCCGCTCAAGTTTTGACTTTCTCTAGATGATATAGGAAACTCCAGAAAGATTGATGCTGAATATCTGTGCAGAATTAAATGATAGTCACAAACAAATTGACAGATGCTAGGGAAACGAAATAAATTGGTTTAAGTTACCATAACTGAAACCTTCCGCTTGCTGGAGCCTTATTGTTCAAAAGTACTACGACATAGAGTGAGATAGTAGGTGTACTTGTTTTCGTTATCAGTTTATGATTTCCACGTTGCTGGGCTAGAAATCCACTTTCGCTCGTCTGCTTGAACGTCTTTCAATCGATTGCTCACCCCGGCGTAAAGATTTGGGAGGGTATATTCTCATCAGCGATGAACATCCACTTGATAAAATTCTATTTAGTATGTTCGGCTTCAGGGGAAGTTATTTAGCATCACTCATTTTTTCCAAGTAGAAATATCTTCGGTTCATGGGTGGTGCGCCGCAAGGAGAAAGGGGGTGAGGAGGTAGAACAGGCTGTTTCCCTCCTTATCAAGGAAGGAGGTGGATAATGAAAATTAGCTCTCAAAGAATGCTTCCGGTGAGGGTTGAAACAAACTGGGCTGGTGTTCCCGCGTTTAAAATAAACACAGCAGCAATTTTAAGGGCATAATTCATGGTGTATTTAGAAAATGCAGGAAACTCTAGGAGGTAAATAGCTCGAGTGTTTTAGAAAGCGTTTACTTCCATTCATCTAGTATTAAATGTCTAATGTATGGGATTCAATACCACCAGTTAAGTTTATAAATCCTGCATATCAGTATTAATACACATTGTGTACACACATGAACAACAACCTTACAACTACAGTTGTAGTTACTCAGCGTTCAGGCTTTTCATCCCAGAGGCATTGGTTTCGATTTCCGGCTGGAACGGGGAATATTTCTTCAATTGAAATTGTTTTCTATCCTTCGCAGAGTCTGGAAAAATACATATTGGAATGAATATGATTGTGTTACGTAATAAAAACCAACATAACTAAAAGCCAGTGCTCCCAATATGCTCATAGAAGTTAAAAGGGAATGCAGAAATGAATCAATATAAAGTCATAGAATATCTTTAGAGGTAAGAAAGGATATAACATAAAATTAGAAACATAGAATTCCTGGAAATACTTATACAGATTAGAAATAAAATATTATAGTGTATACGTCGAAATGACATGTAGACCATACCTTCCTTGCCTAAACAAAAGGAGTGAATCATTCACATTCTATAAATAAATTAAGATAATGGTTAAATGGACCAAGAAGTTAATAAAAATAATGATTTTATTAATTTAATTCAACCAATCAGGTATGAGAACTTCATACTTCTATATTTTGTCACATTTCCCAAAACTAAATTCATGACCTGGGATTGGACTGCTCCTGCAAGTTGCATCTAATTCAGGCCATAAGTGAATATAAGTTAGACAACACTTTTAAGCACCTACCATGTGTTGCTAAATTGTTGCTTAAGGTTACTTTAAATATGGTCTCTCTATTTTCAAGCTTTAGGTTTCTAGTTTGTTGCGAAACTTTAGAAAGAATTCGAGTTAAAAAGATTCTATTTAGCACATTTAGCATACTTCAGGAACTTCAGATACAGAGTGTAAGAAATACACGAAATGTAAAAACAGAAAGTAAAAATAAAAAGGTTAAAAATTTTTTACACACACTAAAAGTCAGTGCTGTAGTGGAAGTTTGTGTTAATCATACCAAATGAAATACACTTTAATTATGTGCACGAAAAAGGTCACCCACACTAAGCGCACAACATTCCTAATGAGCTGTACGAGCACTCACTCCCCAGTATAAATATAACAGTTGCATTGTGTGTCCAATGAGTTCATCTGGATGAAACATAACAAATTTGTATTTACTAAAAATTTGGTGGATGGCATTTAACGGAATTTAAAATAAGGTTGTGACATTGTGGAATTTATTCTGTACAACAACGTGTAATATCAGAAACCTACCCTACGTGAATATTAACAAGGTCAAATTTGGTTTAACGTTGAGAGAGTTCAGAAGGATTTAGGTTTGTAATTTATGATACATTAAGCCTTTATCAAGATTTAAGGCTTTTTAACTGTACAGCTTATGCACAGCAGATAAATAAATCTATGAGCATGAAATTCTGAGTCTGTCAAACATATTGATATCGTTCGCCATGAATTGGACTCTTTCCTTTAGGGATTGATAGTACGAAATCCGATGTGTTAGGCGCCAAAGGATATAAATTTTGTTATGGAAATGACTTATAGAAATGATATTTTAATCAAAATCGTAGAGTTACTGTCAATAAAAAGTAAGACTGTGTAGGTATATTTTGCAGAGTTAGGTGTAGCCTGGATGGAGAGGTTTATCTTCAAATTCTCTGCATCGTGTCTTTGTAAGACGCTTAACTTAAATGTCAGGGTCTTCTATTTAATCCATTTTTCGTTTAGAGCCTTGCTCTTCGCAGATGCATGCGGACATTTGTAAACTTTTTTTTACATAGTGCAGTAGGAAAAACCTGACGCGTTACATTCACATGACTCTCTAGTCACTTGTCTCGAAGTTCCAAAAGACCTTGTTTATCCAAGCGGTTTTGTTAATCGAAATAAACTTCCATTACACAATAAGAATACACTAGGCTAAAACAACTCTAAGAAGCGAGTTCGCTAACTGGAATTACAATTCCACGAACAGTACATAAACACAAGAGAGGGGAAAAACTAGTAATTTCACACATTAGGAAAACTTCAAGGCTTTGAAAATTTTATTAAAAACAGAGAAAACCCGGAAAGTAGATACGACACAAACATTTTATTTCATACAACTTCTGCTTTTCAAGGAGATCTAGATTTCTATAGTAGATATTTCCAATTTAAATCGGTTTATAAGTCATATAAAAGTTTTTGGAATGAAGAGGACTTCAGAGGCTGTTCATAGAAAATTAAAGATACACATTTCATTTTTTATTGAAATGTCTTAAGCATAGGGCGTTTTATACCAAATTATTAGAACAACTCTTGACAAAATGATACACAACAAAATTTTTCCATTATGTTACCAAATTCCACATACATATTCCATATGTAGTTGCCAAATAAATGTTTCTGGACTCGGGGGATTTTCTTGAAAATCTTCGTGTTATTTACTTGGAACACTCTGCACTTAACTGATAAGTTTGCGGTTAAATGGATCAAGTCATAGACCTTTTTTCCAGAAATGTTTTCGTTTCATTCACGAATCACAAAACATATGTTCGCTAACAAATTGGGACTTGAATCTTTAGATATGATGCAATATTTTCCGTGCTGTCTGCAATACATAGCGGAGAAAGGGGCATTTTTATAGATTCCAGCGTTTAAATCCAAGATCAAATGTATAAGAGAGCGCACGGTTAAACTGCACCTTAATCCCTAAGATATTTATCTGGTGGTACCACATGTTTTTTCCCCCTTTCTTTTTATCTCAGCCATGATCAACGTTGTTCTCAAATGGCACGGAAAATGAATGAAGCGCCTGTATGGTCTAGCTAGCAAGGCGAAAAGAAGATGAAGGCAATGGGTCGTTTTACTGCTGGCGATAAATCTGTCACACTTTCATCGACCCATCCATTCCCCTATCAACCATATAGCGAAATGTTCGTTCTAGTGAAACCTCATTCACAGTTACATTTCCTCGTAGCGTGTCCACAGTTCTCGACCATTACTGCTAAGCACAAATTACGTACTGAGAAATCCCCATGAATTTTCATTAGTTTCCAAGAATATGTTAACAAATCATCGAAACAACAACAATTCTTGTGACTCGTAACTTTGATCAGTGTAATTTATTGGTAACCTTGTTTTACGAAAATAAAAAATAAAGAAAAAGTATAAATGAATTAAAAGGAACAGTCCATAAAACACACAAATCCCTCTACCCATTCTCCATTTTACTGATGGAGGACACAGCATAACTCCTTAACTCTACTCATAGTGTGTCTTACGTGGTCTAAAAATAACATGATAGTTTGTTGGTCTCCTGTCGTGGATATGCAGAACATAAAGCATCTCCAAACCTGATTCAAAGACATCTGAGTAAAATTTAGCTATCTTCCAGTTTACAGAATAAATGCTGAGAGCCGTTAGTTTAAGAACGTCCATAATTAAACATTAAATTAATTTAATCTAATCACTCTATGTACAGAAAGTATGACACTCCACCATGAATAAAATGAATCTAGAAACTTTCTATTTCATATGTTGGTCGCCCTTGAATGCACCATTGCAAAACAAGGGTTGGATGGATATTAAACTTCATGTCTAAGTTAAGCACATATATGGGATACGACACGATGATCTTTCCAGAAAACCCTTATATTTTAAATGCACTTTATTTGAATAAAAATGTTCCCAAGGTTTGATTCTGTCGAATAGTTTAAATCATATTATACAATATGAGGGAGTCTGTAAACACAAATGTGTTGAGAATTATTTATTTGGCTTATTTTCATTCTGTAATGTCTTATGGTATACTTAGCTGGGGAAATGCTAAAGATATATCAACTATAACCCTAATATACCACTGTGTAAAATAGGGTTCATAAATCTGGATAAATAAAAAAAAATGCTAAAGATGTATCAAAAATATTTAGACTGCAGAAAAGGGCTATTCGTTATATAGTAAATATTCCTTTCACCACCAGCTGTAAACCATATTTTAAACTACTAAAAATACTTCCATTACCCTGTGTGTATATATATGAAGCTCTAGTTAGGACAAGAATTGTACTTGCTCAATTTGAAACAAATTCGCAGATACATACACATAATACAAGAAGTAAATCAGATCCACGCATTATAAGCCACAATACAGCTTTATTCACACATAGCTTCGAACATAAAGCAGTATTATTATATAACAAACTACCCGATGGCATTAAAAGTATAACATCGGAAAAAAGGTTTAAACTGACTGTAAAATCATTTTTAAGAGAAGGTTGCTATTATTCAGTGGAAGAATACTTAAAACATGATCAACATATCAATGCTTCCTAAAATGATGTTTGTGAATAAATACCTGTGCAACTTCGGAGGTGATACTTGTAATATTCAGAAAAGCTGTAAAAAATATCCTACTAAAAGTAATGTCACAGACAACAGATGAGTTTCTAAGAAGTAAAATTAAGTAATAAAGTAAATATTCATTTTTCTGGGTAAAAATTATGTCTCTTACAGCTTAGTTCTTAAAAATGTAATACATTAAACTATTATGTGACCTAAGTTGCATTATTCTTAATTACTATTTGTATTATTATTCTGTTAATTACTACTGCATTACTTTAATCACTATTGTATTATTTAACTACTATTGTATTATTTAATTACTATCGTATTATTCATAATTGTATTACTCATAAGAAATGTATTATTCTTATGGGTACAAATTTGACGAAGCCATGAATATTGTATATTCCTAAGGTGAATAAATCTATCTATCTAATATTGCTACAACGGACAGATGGCGCACAGGCCCGCAATTCACAACCTCATTTCGGCTCCGTCAGAGGATAGCTGTTGGAGCTTTTCCTCGTTCGTGCCACGGGAAAGCCTTTGAGCTACTCTCCAGTTACTGTCACCCCTCCGCTGAACATCAGGTAATAAAACTTGCGACCGTTGTGGAATTCTGCAGGTTTTGCCGGTCCTACAGCCCATACATAGGTCTCCTCCGTTTCCTTCAACTCATCCGCTTCGCATGCACAAAAGTTCCCTTGCGAGTCGAGGTATTAGGTGTCTCTTCCTACCCTAAGAAGTAGAGATAGATAAATTTAAGAGTGCACATACGATATTTCAAAGAGTTTTTCGAATTAAATAACATTTCAGTGACAGTATTCTGTAAGTTTGTGTCTAGTCTTTTGTAAGAACAATTTGCTGCCTAAAGGATAAGCTGATCTTTCTACTGCTATGAACAGGCTTGTTATAAAATTCTCGCTTCCTTTGTTCTGAATAATGATGACGACTAGAATTTTCATGATGGAGCATATGAGAACTTTGAAATGATAGTATGTTACTTAAACAGCCACAAATAATTCGATTTTATACTGTTATGGAGTATTTTTATGTTATCGCGCAAAGGTTACGTTAGGTTAATAGAGGAGTTTTGGAATATTATGGCGATTTTTCAGTGATAAATGTCCCAGTCATAGTAAAGATAAATGTTGCAGAAATATACTTTTGATTTTGCAGCCCTCTTTCAAATAAGAGGTTCCGTTAATGATGACGTAGCTGTTGCCTTTTAGAAGAGCAATTGAATGCTCTGAATGGTGTTGTGTATTTCACCAACCAAATAATAATTTATCGTGATCGTTAGTCGTTTCCAGGATAGTTCAGCATGCCTACCAGCTCCCATATGTTCACACTTCTTTGATTTGTTACAGAAAGCTAGGAATTTGTCGAAACAAGCAATTAACAATATCGAAGTTTGTAATTATGACCAAAAGTCATAAATTAGTGAAAGGTGGCCTTCAACTATATGTTGGATATCCTGTTTATTGCAGACATGGGTACAGAGTCGCTGCTTCATTTCATATCTAGGCGTGTGCGTTGCAGTCAATGCTGTTAATATAACCATGGATGATCGTGAGTAACCAAGAGGGTGTAAATCCAAATGACCTAGTTGTCGACGAGCCTTTAAGCCCCACTCCGTCTCTCAATCACTCATGCATAAAAAGGCTTTAGCAAGATATATTGGGCCAATCCAATTTTCTGTCACGTATTTGGCCAGTCAAAGGACTATACATAAATCTCTGGAATACACACTTTACACATGTTCGATAATGATGATGTTTTTGTTGTTGCTTTACCTTAGCGCCCAAAATTAGCTTGAAAAAACAAAGCACCACAGAGCTTAGTTCATGATAATATTGATTTATAAATGTTTACAAACTCGATTAAATCTTGGTACAGTTTGAAAAAGAAAATCAAATTTTAGACATGCGTTACAATTCAAAGTAATGTCTCTCTTTCAATCTTTTTTTTTTTTCCTACTTTGTTTACAACTCAGTTAATAAAGTGAGGAAGCACTGCTATTCAACAGAATTTAATATGGAGCTTTCAGTTGAGAAATGTATGTCCTTGAATAAAACAGCGTATATACGAGGTGGCCTAGCTGCGCGGTCTTTCGGCAAGCAGAGATCACTTCCTGCGTTAAAACAGTTGCAGACTAGTGCAACGTGGCTTTTCCAGTTAAACACGCAGCAGTGGCGTGAGCGGACTTGGTTGTGCACCGAGCGACGACGGGTGCTTCCTAGGCTTCAGCTCGACAGGGTTAGTCAGTGCTCTCAGCTATGGAGTGTAACGTAAGCGTACTTTGCTGCCAAGGTGTCAGATGCCTCTTTAAGGGGCATAAGATACATTCACATATGCTCGCAAAACCAAAGATCGATATTGATGAAATAAAGACAGGGCATAAACAGCCTGTGAGAGGAACGTGATATCGCATTTAGCAAAGCATAACAGTAGGTTTTAACTAGGTTTTGATAATGTTTTCATACAAAAGACTAAAGCTATGAATTAAAAACCCACTAGTTTCCCTCACATTCTATTTATCTTCAGCCTAGACACTTTTCTGACACTTTAATGTTTAAATTTACACTACAAAGGGTATAATGAGTAATAACAATAAAAATT
>CM060951.1:129197447-129202447 GCA_030765055.1 Mantis religiosa
AGAAGTCATGGAATGTAATATACGAAAAGGTTTGTGCTACAATGTGTTAGGTTCACTTAAGTATAGTGGGCCATTATGGCGAACATAAACTTGCAGTTTACCGAAAAAGACAGCTGCAGTAGGTGTAAACCAACATCTGCTTTAAGCCCCGAGTTGCTCGTGAAATGACCGCTAGGTCGCAATGAAACATTCATAAGAGCCCGACGTTACTCAGAAGATGCTTGTGAACCGCATTTGATGCTAATTACCTCACTGAGATGATTTAAAGGACAGGAATTCTCTGATTAAACTAGGCATGTAAATTGAACTGGACATGTTGGTAGTGACGGTGATGCGAAGCGACTTTTCCCTCCTATTAATATGGATATGTCCGACACACTTGACAAGTTGTTGGTACCACTAAATCCTGAGTACCGTACATAAATATCTAAACGGTTGGAATTGAAAATCCGTGTAAACTGATTAGTATAGTCCACAAGATCGATGGGTAAGACAGCCATTCCATGCTATGCAATTTCTCGACGCTTCTATTCCGAGGCAAATACTTTATTATTTAGATCTCTAATGATTGTGCAAGTGCTAATAACCTAATGGAAATAGGGTGTAGTTCAGTTAGGCTGATGAATTACTCGGAAGATTGATAGGTTTACAACTTTGCGAAGTATTGTATATGTGTTCCATTTTCATACAAAACAGTATAAATCTCAACTATCTCAAGAAAGCAAGTTTAGATCTATTTTAAGATTTATTTATTATCTTTCTTTTTAAATACTTCAAAACGTTCGTTTTGTTTGGGAAGTAGCACTCTAAAACTCTCTAGTAAATTTTTATACAGAGACAGGATTTCTACATAAAAATTTGATATTGAAATATGGTCGGAAGCGCACATTTTCATAACCCTGAATCAAGGAGGTATGTTTAGAAAAAGTTGCAAGAGCAGACAGACATGCTTGTACGAGCATCACTGAACAAGTGTGGCATATATCAAACTGGGAGTTGAATATTACCTTCCAAGGATGCAACATAAAACTTTAATAAAATCTGTTTCTACCAAACTGCCCTTTACGTGCAAAACCTTTCATTATTTATTTTTTCGAAATATTATCAGTGGTATTGATTAAAATATCACACACCTACTTCATGACTAAATGTTGGAGGAGGTAAATTGCAAAACACCTACTTTAGTTGTTTTCATTGGAAATTGTGAGGATTTGTAAGAAACTAATGATTACTAATAACTAATGTACTATATGCATACGTTACCTTGAGCGCTAGTTTTACGATGTGCTACGGTTGACTTCTACGAACTTTACACGATAATGGAGCTTCAATATTCTTTATTTGTATTTATTTACATATTGGACGAGGATTATATTATGGATCTTATAAATTCTACTATACATGAATAGTTGGGGTTGTAATTTTATTTTTAGTTATAGCAACAGCTTTTATAGGTTATGTTTTACCTTGGGGGAAGAAATGAGAGCTAACCCTTTTGTTTGTGCAGTGTAGTCACCCCAGGAAAACACGGTTCAACAAAATAGCGTGTACGTTAAGTGAAGATAGGCGCCTCAAGTGTGAGATATGTGGACAAACAGTAAATTGAACTCGATCCGAATTAAAGCCACTTTGATAGGAAATACGAGATTAATCTGCAATACATTTGGAGATAAGGACATGCTTTGCTGAATATCATTTTACTAGGTCCAATGAGTTTTCGGGTTATTATTTTTTTTTTTTTTTCAAACGTAACTTCTTAGACAATTTTTTACTGAAATATCTGATATTTTGACAACAACACAGAAACACCTAACATCGGATTCTTAATGTTTTCAAAACAAAGGAACAATTATATCCAGTGTAGAAGCAAAGTTAATGTTTACCTTTTACACGCATATTACAGTTTTTTCTTATAAGAGTAATGCCCTATAGAAAGTATTCTGCTAGCATTATTAACAAGCGTTTTATAAAGATGCAGTAAAACTTTCAGCTTGCTGGTATGTACGTAATTTGTGGAAGGCATTGAATTTGAGTGTGAGAATACTGTGAATATTAAAGTCTGCAGAAATATCTTAACTATTATGTAACTAAGGCAATGATATGAATCTTTACTTAGATGTGTTATAATGTTTATATGATTTGAATGAAAAACCCAAAAAATTATATTTTGAGTAAATGCAGCTAAAATTTACTCATCGCCCTCCTTAAATCTAATGTCCAAATCACTTCTAACAGCTATCAGTTGCTTCTCAAATTAAAGCCATTGATATTAATTTCGACTATAGAAGTTAAAATAGCTTATATAAAGAAATAAGAAAATAAAAGAACAAAGAGTAATTTTGGTGCTGCCGTAATTGATAACTATTTTGATTTTTGAGCAAATAAAAACTGAAGTATCATTTAGCTGAAAATCACTGTAATTTTTGAACTCTATTGGAAAGTACAAGTATAACCCAAGACTTAATTTCTCAAACCAGGAGTGAAGGTTCTTAAGCAGCTGTGTAATAGCTGAAATAACTGACCAGTTCCAAGGGGCTACCTTAAGGTCGGTCCACCCAGGCGTTATTGTCTGCAGCTACACCTTTATTGATTTCTGTAATCAAAGTTATGCCTCAAATTATACACCCCAGTACATTTACATGAACCCATAGTAAGCCGCAAAATACAAGAGCTCTTGTAAAATTTATAGTAATATACATCATATGGTGTAAAAGTGAGATTTTACGTATGAGTAAAACCCTACTACCCAACGAATTTGTAAATAACTTTCTTCCTTGTAAACTTGCAATAGTTTATTCCATTCTAGGGTTACATATGTAGTCAGTACATTCAGAGCACAGTTCAGTCAACAACATACTTGAAAGAATCTTTAGCATGTATACAGGATAACAATGATTAATCAAACTTCCGTTCTATAAAATGAACTAGTAACTTAAAAGAAGGACAAAGAAAATAAATCTCATAAATAAAATACAAGAAAGACTTCGTTGAACAGTGTAAATGTAAGTAACATGTAGTAGTGTCTTTATAGGATAAGTAATGCAGTTATATGGTACAGTTATTGAACCCGCTATTCCATAATTATTTTTTTTTTCAGTCCAGAAAGTATAGTGTTAAAACTTTCACCCTATACACAAAGACTCATCCTGCTAGTTAAGAGCATAATATGACTACAGAGTTTTCTCAGGATGTAAAATTGCAGCATTTGGTTGTGTTTGCTTCTTAACTAATCCCAAGCAATTTTCTCTGCATTTTCATCCAGTACAACGTTGTGAGCTGCAATCAAATCTGCTTTGGAGGAGAAGAAATCCGTTACAGTACCCGTATGTCAAAGCAATAATTAATATTTTCATTTTCTGAAGCGCATGCATAGTATGTACGAAGGAATTGCATTCCACTAGAAATTCACTGAAAATACACCTTTCGAAATATCTTGAATATACAAAATGTTCATGTCTGTTTGATTGTATGCACGCACGCATGCATGTAAGTATGTGTGAACAACATAATTAAAAATGACAAATCCATTATATACCAAACTTAGTAATCAAATTTAGAAAGTTTCCAAGGATGAGACACGACGATTTTTCTAGAAAAATAAAATTTACATGGAAATTTCTTCGAAAGTGTTATTTTCAGATAAATGGCTTTAACGATTTTGAGCACACTGACTCAACCCCAGAGCATGTGTTCAACTTCTCTACATATGATATTTTCTCATCACCCGTTTCCGAGATATAGAGTAACGAGAAATAGATAAAAGAATGAATATAGCTTTCATTTCCTATTCGTAAGAATGACACCAAAGTGCCCTCACTGGAACTCACTAAGCAGGAATGAGCGGATCATTCGGTAACAGCAGGTGAAGAGGAGTGATTTGAACTTCTTTCTTACTTTAGCTGAGTACCTCTGATCTTGACTAAAATAGATACGATATGTTCATAAAGTGTTCGTGATAACCCCTGTAGACCTTCATTTGAAATTACTTTTTCAGTAAAGGTGAGATGGAAGCAGAAATTTTGCTCCCAAGAAATGCGAATCTCGTTAAAGCGCACACTATGTCATTTTTTAAAGAATTAACCGCTTCCATGGATTCCTTGTAATTGCTTTCAATTTTACAATACTTTTCTATATGTTACAAATCAGATTTTGAAAAGTCAGATCTCTATGTAATGCCTTTGAAGTTCCCAATTACCTGATTAAGCATCAGAAAACTTCAATAGCGAGTTGTCACTTGTCGAAAGTCAAGTTTATTAAAATTAAGACCAAAAATAAAAAATATCTCTGAAAGTGACACATAAATATTAATTCGGCATATTGTTTAGATCAATGAATCTACAATTTTAAGTAAGCTTTCGAGTATATTCTAGGTTTAAGAACAATAAACACGTAATATCAAAGAAACATGGCATCGCGGGCTCTTCATAGAAACTTCAACTTATACTGTTTTATCTTGTGCTCCAAATAATAAACACTTCGTATTTTAGTTATTTGATGGAAATTAATCATTTCTCCACACTATCCCTATATAGGCTAAGATATTTGATGGATAGAGTTAACATGAAAAATTCAATGCCATTGCCTGGATTTGAACCACGGATCTCCTGGTTTCCGTCCAGTCGCTCTTAATTAAATTAATTAAATTAATTCAGAGATATCTTCAAGAAAATCCAAATTAAGAGAAAATTGTCAGTGTTAAGTGTATTAGAGTTGGGAGGACTGTCTTTTAAATCTTCGTGTCGCATCATTGGAGGATACTGAAATTAAATGCCAAGATATAATTTACCGCCTTCTTTTTGGATTATACCCTTAACACCACATTCACATATGGTAACTGGAGCTTTGCTCTGTTATAGGCAAACAATATAGATAAATAATAAATTGATAAATAATAAATAGATAAATATATAAATAAAAGGTATGCACAATCATGTACCTATTTCTTAATTTTTTTATTTATTCAACGGAGCTGAAAACGTATATATCCAGAGAAATGTCGT
>CM060951.1:129207447-129297447 GCA_030765055.1 Mantis religiosa
AATATTAAAATTGAAATTAATAAGTATAAACTCAAAGTAGTGCAAACTATCTTTTCAAATTCACAAAATTTAATGATTAAAATTTTTCTTGATACTGTTAATTTAGTTGACCTTTTATGTTTATTTTTGTATGCTTCTATTTGCTCCTGAGGCTGATAAATGTTTTCTTTTAATTTTCCTTTAAAATATTACATTTTGTGTGTATTTTTAAAACACCACATACTAGTTTTGTTTGAATCATTTCTTTCTAATGAAAGATTCTGTATATTTTACAAAGACCCTTGGAGGCTCTGGTTAGAATGTCGGAAACCAAAAAAGCTTTGACCTCTGAGAGAGAACTCTTTGGGCAAACCACAGAGCCGCGCAGTGGAGTTGACGACGCTTCATCAGTGGTTTCAGAAGCAGTTTTCAAGGAGTCTCATTCAAGAGCATGCATAAAACATTCCCAAGATCGACATGGACACTCTCCCTGAAGATGATTGAGGGATCCCTGATTAAGACTGGAGTGGCAGCCATCACAACAATGAAGGAGGCTCTCATCTTGCGAAGGCGTGCCGCGGCATGATTACAACACATCTTCGGCCTCCAAATTACTAGCATTAATAATTCATATAGCTGCCTGTGATCTTGTGTTATAAGGAGTTCACAGTTCAACCTGTTACAGCAACATGGTCATTCCAAATCCATGGCTTTGATGTTGAAGCAATAAAGAAACAAAGCAGGTCTCCTTTCTGGATTTATGATCTTTAGTCTCCCTGGTTTATCAATGCTATTACTTACTTCTAGCAAGTAAAATATTTCATTTCAACCAGAAATTCAATAGCGATATTACAGCAAAACTATATATTCTGAGAGTTCCTTGAACAAATCTAAAGCATATTAGAAAAAAAACACTACAATAATTTCAGCATTTTAGAAAATGTGACATATTTTCAAGAAAATCTCATCCTAAATTAGCTTTTACATGGAAAAGGATTTGCCATGTTTTATTTTCTAAAAGTGAGCCCCAAACAAATTTAATTACAACATCTAGGTTTAAGATATTTTCATGAAAAGATGTATAACTTAAATCTTCTTGAAATAGCTAGTGCAGTTCTCTTCATTCACAAGGAATTCTGCAACATTTTGTATAACATGTAAACGCTAAGAGAAAGAGACAAATAATAGATCTCTTTAAAATAACACAAGTTAACACAAACACATTTTTGTAACATCAGTTATCTAACCATTATCATTCAATTTTCTGCAATTTCTACATATGCAATTTTAAAATTTTGCACTTCTATTTAATGTTAATCGAAATAAACATGCCGTAGAAGATACTGAAGCGATAGTAAATGTATAAGGTTTGGTTAGGCATCTGGTTTTAAAATACTATATATTCTTTTTGCCATAAAAACTGAATGAACAGTTATGTAGAATTTAAAATACTAGTGATCATAGAATTCAGGTCAATAGAATCGAATATTTTGAAAGTGTCTTCTATTCTAGTTATAAACATTCATCAGAACAAAAATATTTATGTCGTCAATAGTTTCCATTTTAATTAAAATCATTAAAATATTTTTTGAGAAAATAACAATAACAAGTGTATATACACTCCTGGAAATTGAAATAAGAACACCGTGAATTCATTGTCCCAGGAAGCGGAAACTTTATTGACACATTCCTGGGGTCAGATACATCACATGATCACACTGACAGAACCATAGGCACATAGACACAGACAACAGAGCATGCACAATGTCGGCACTAGTACCGTGTATATCCACCTTTTGCAGCAATGCAGGCTGCTATTCTCCCATGGAGACGATCGTAGAGATGCTGGATGTAGTCCTGTGGAACGGCTTGACATGCCATTTCCAGCTGGCACCTCAGTTGGACCAGCGTTCGTGCTGGACGTGCAGACCGCGTGAGACGACGTTTCATCCAGTCCCAAACATGCTCAATGGGGAACAGATCCGGAGATCTTGCTGGCCAGGGTAGTTGACTTACACCTTCTAGTGCACGTTGGGTGGCACGGGATGCATGCGGACGTGCATTGTCCTGTTGGAACAGCAAGTTCCCTTGCCGGTCTAGGAATGGTAGAACGATGGGTTCGATGACGGTTTGGATGCACCGTGCACTATTCAGTGACCCTCGACGATCACCAGAGGTGTATGGCCAGTGTAGGAGATCGCTCCCCACACCATGATGCCGGGTAATGGCCCTGTGTGCCTCGGTCGTATGCAGTCCTGATTGTGGCGCTCACCTGCACGGCGCCAAACACGGATACGACCATCATTGGCACCAAGGCAGAAGCGACTCTCATCGCTGAAGACGACACGTCTGCATTCGTCCCTCCATTCACGCCTGTCGCGACACCACTGAAGGCGGGCTGCACGATGTTGGGGCGTGAACGGAAGACGGCCTAACTGTGCGCGGGACCGTAGCCCAGCTTCATGGAGACGGTTGCGAATGGTCCTCGCCCATACCTCAGGAGCAACAGTGTCCCTAATTTGCTGGGAAGTGGCGGTGCGGTCCCCTACGGCGCTGCGTAGGAGCCGACGGTCTTGGCGTGCATCCGTGCGTCCCTGCGGTCCGGTCCCAGGTCGACGGGCACGTGCACCTTCCGCCGACCACTGGCGACAACATCGATGTACTGTGGAGACCTCACGCCCCACGTGTTGAGCAATTCGGCGGTACGTCTACCCGGCCTCCCGCATGCCCACTATACGCCCTCGCTCAAAGTCCGTCAACTGCACATACGGTTCACGTCCACGCTGTCGCAGCAAGCTATCAGTGTTAAAGACTGCGATGGAGCTCCGTATGCCACGGCAAACTGGCTGACACTGGCGGCGGCGGTGCCCAGACGCTGCGCAACTAGCGCCATTCGACGTCCAACACCGCGGCTCCTGGTGTGTCCGCTGTGCCGTGCGTGTGATCATTGCTTGTACAGCCCTCTCGCAGTGTCCGGAGCAAGTATGGTGGGTCTGACACACCGGCGTCAATGTGTTCTTATTTCCATTTCCAGGAGTGTACATTATTTATATATAAAAAGTTTATTTATACATTTTATATGTTTTAGTATTTTCTAAGAATGCTAAAATGATACACCAATAATATAACAAGTGCATGAGATATTTCAATTTAATTTATCAATTATGTGTAGTAAGTATAGTAAGGGAAGTGTTGTATTTCACCCAAAAATGGATATATATTTCACCGGAAATGCAGGTTCTGAGATCCCTCTATCTTATCAATTATGTGTAGTAAGTATAGTAAGGGAAGTATTGTATTTCACCCAAAAATGGATATATATTTCACCGGAAATGCAGGTTCTGAGATCCCTCTATCTAAGAAAAGCATTGTTAAGAAAAGATCCGTTGGTGTGTGTGTGTGTGTGTGTGTGTGTGTGTGTGTGTGTGTGTGTGTGTGTGTGTGTGTGTGTGTGTGTGTGTGTGTGTGTGTGAAGGGCATTATCTCAGAAAGGAAAACTCGGTTAAATATCAAGCTTGGTACTTAACGTTTATTTCGTTCAAGGAAGATTTTCAACTAAAGTTCTCTAATCCAAATTACCTTTAAAATAGAATATTTACATTCAAAATGATTTTCTCAAAAATTGTTTTAATAATTCAGATTACAATGTTAGATCCTGAAGATATTTTAACAACAAATAAAAAGGAAATTTTTTATTTTTTTAATGTTTCCTCAAAGGTGCTCTTCATTCTCGATGACTTGTGCATATGTGGTACACTCTAATAGACAAAATACACAAAATGAACAGAACAGAAATAGACTATGTGTTATAGAATGTGTTAATAGACTATCTAGTTAAAAAGAGAATTTTATGAGTAATAATTGTTTTCTTCGATGAACCATTTCGGAGATATTCTTTGTCATATTAGTAAATTTTCCAATATACCTTTCTCAAATGAAACGTCATTTTTTTATTTGTTGCGGGGAGTAGAACTGAAAGACCTCACACAGCGACCAGCTGTACTCTTAAAATATGTTAATATGACTTAAACATAGCTTATTACTTTTGCACCAAAAAGAAAATTAGCAATAAATTAATTTCAGGAAATGTTTGTCTCCATTAATGTGAAGTATAGGAATAAGTGTTTGTAATAATATTTGCACAGCAGTAAAGTCTTTTTATTCAGCACATCAGACTTTCTAAAGTTCTGATGTTTGCTTACAAAAAATATATATAAGCATCTTTAATATGTTCTGAAGTTTCTAATTTCGGGGCCGGAGGTTCTTAAAACGTTTATATGCGATAGAATCTCCATATGTAAATACAAAAGATGCAAGACAAGCAAATTAAATAGATACTAGCCGGAAATTGAACCCGGGATCTACTCACAGCCTGTATATGAGAGTCATCTATAGCACATGTGCAGTTTCATACCAATATTCCTAAAACACACCTGAATTTCGCTTTTCTTCTATCTATTGTTTCGCCATTTTAGTTCCTTAAAGAAAGAGGAGGGATGGATCATAAACATCGTTATCTGCACGATAATCTTATGAACTGTTCCATCCCGGCCGGTAGGTACTCATTTCCGTTCCCTGACGTGCACACTGTTACCGTGCTGCGGTTCCAACATTGCTTGTTAATGTTTAACGTTGTGGTGCCAGACACTTTCCCTCTTAACGACAGTCGTGCGCTCATAAGGACATATGGGACTCTCTCAGTATGTGTACCTGGTCATCCATAGAGAAGTATACATTTTGGATATTAGTCTCAAGTTAGCTTACAGATTACTGTTTCTTTAAATAACAGATGATGCTTACAAATTCAATTATCATATGATCAGATTATGAGATTTTCTTTTAATCATGATACTCTGAAACTCAATTGCATTACCCAGGTATATCCAAAATGAATTCGCAATTTTTATTTAAAAAGGCGAATATTTAGCAACTGTCAATATAAGTATGCCTGTAAACTTTTTAATTGGCATTACGGAATTGGTTACATATAAGTTGGGGCAACCATACTGGGCTGTTTGTCTTACACGTCAACTTGCACATTTTCAAACTTGTTACAACAATTCATTAATCGAGTACATATTTATCCTGGGGAAACTTAAGAACAAAACAATGACAATTTGTTTAAAAAGAAGCTCGTTCTCCGTTATCTAGAGGTAACATGAGATTGTGGATTCAAACCTGGCAGGGCGCGATGGATTGTTTTCCGTTTGGAAGGGAAATAAAGCCGGTGGTCCCGTACCGTAGACTTACCGCACATAAAAGAATCCCCAGTCTGTTAATAACACCTCTGAGCAAAATTAAGCAGTATTTCATGCGCAATATAGATTAGGATGCTGAGAACTACAGCAGTGACGGAAGTTCTCTGGGTAGAGACAGCGATACCTTAAAGGTCTTAACTTACATTCGTAGGATTTGCCACAGTCTTACAAAAGTTTGTCCCATTACCTATTGTTAATCCAAATAAGCTTTCATTCACATTTACACATTTCGTTACAGTAAAGAGCCATAATAAGATTTGCGTATCCCTATTTGGGTGTTTTGAAGTTGTATGTTCTTTGATTGGCCAAAGTTGATAAAAGTAAAAGTATTTAAAAATCCTAACCGATGATAAGAAGTTGTTAATTTACAAAAATATATACAAATATAAATGGTATACTTTATCGAAATTTACGCTATTTTTGAAGCTCTATATCTCTTTAAGAGGAGTTCACAGAATAATTCCCAGAAAAACATTGCATTAAGAATATATAACCTCATTTATGATACAAAACATATGGCATTTTATCAAAACAGTTATAACCGTTTCTGAGAAATTAAAAAATAACTAATATTCTATTATGTAGTTTAGTGTAAGTGATTATTTTAAAACCCTCCTGTCGCATTTTCGGATGGTTTCGTATTTAACGGACCATTCGTTTTGAATTTTGCTGTTTATTAGATTAGATCGTTTCTAAAAGTGTTTTCATTAGACTAAGGGTATCTCTAAAAGAGCATATATATATATATATATATATATATATATATATAATTATTATTTCCTCTGCCTACCAGGTATGTGCTACAAAATGCGTATGACTATATGCTGACACCAAATGCCTCTATTTGCACCACCGCGAGAAATAAAGGATACCAAATTCAGCACTTCAGAAGGGCCTAAAGCATTTGAAAATTATAACTACTAATATGGTACATCTTGGAAATAGATATAATATATACATTTAAAATAAATATAAACATTTTTGTATAAAAAGAAGATTCCAAATAATTTCGCACTTGTACTAAACTACCCAAAGCAAACAGTAGAATTAAATTAAGCATTTTACAGTATGGTTAATGCAACTTGCTAAAAGACAACATACGCCTATCCATTGTAAAACCAACCATACTAAAACGTTTTCAAATGATCAAGTAACTAGATAACCAATAAACTTAAAACTTTTAGATTTTACCCTCTCCAGTTGTAAAACTTAATATCCACATTTCACCAGAAATGCTCGGGGCCCTGTGAAAAGTAATTATGTATTCTATATATATTATATACACTTATTTTTATAATTATGTGAGGGTGGTCTGAAAAGTTTCCGGCCTCAGCATGAAGATGGCAGAACTCGCAAATAAAAGTTAATGAATTACGTTCTTCATCTGTTGACAGTTCAAAGTTTCAGCCATATTGGACGCTCAGTTGTTATGTAACTGTCGTTTGAGTGAGGAGATGCAAGTGTTTTTACGAAAACGGGCAAAATCGAGTATGGAGCTGTCATTAAATATTTGTCTTTAAAAGGGAATACGCCTACGCAAATCAAAGATGAGTTGAATTCTGTGTATGGGAACTCTGCACCATCATTTACCACAGTGAAATTTTGGGCAGCTGAATTTAAACGTGGCCGTAAGAGCTTGGGAGATAATGAAAATTCGGGACGTCCAAAAACTGCAACTACCGACGAAAACCTCGCCAAAGTTCACCAAATGGTGTTAGGCGACCACTAAATTAAATTGAGAAAGAGGCTATGAATATAACAAGAGAACGTGTTTATCACACATTATATCAACATTTGGACATGATAAAGCTGTCCACACGTTGGGTGACACCTTTGCTCACGTTTGACGAAAAACGTGTTTGAATGAACATTTCCAACGCTCCTTTGGCGCAGTTTAGGCGCAATAAATCCGAGTATAGGCGCCGATTAATTACTGTAGATGAGATTTGGATACACAAAATACGCCCGAAACAAAAATACCGTCCAAACAGTGGACTACAAAGGAGGAACCAGCTCAAAAAGAAACTGCTTTTGTCGGCTGTTTTTTTTGGGGGGGGGGCGGGATAGTCGTGGAGTTATTTTAATCGATTATCTTCAAAAAGTAAAAGCCATTACAGGAGTATACTACGCATCATTACTTGACAAGCTGAAGGCAGAACTTGCGGAAAATCGGCCACATTCACAGAAAAAGAAAATCCTGCTTCAACAAGACAACCCGGCATCTCACACCTCAACGGTTGCAATGACGAAAATCCACGAATTATGGTTTGAACTGCTTGACCATCCACCTTAATTACCAGATCTAGCCCCAAGCGACCTATTTTTGTTCCCTCATCTGAAAATTGCGCTCGGAGGACAGAGATTTTCGTCAAATGTAGAGGCACTCATCTTCGTGAACAATTATTTTGCAGAGAAAAACGCCGAGTACTACTTGGACGGGTTACAGCTATGGGGGCAGTGTGTAGGGTTACAAGGAGACTAGGTGGGAAAGTGTGTGTATATATATATATATAACATGTACTGAGGTTTGTTAGTCTCGCAAGAACTCGAGAACGGTAGAACCGATTTGACTAATTTTGGTTTAATGGCTTGGATTATTAACGAAATATGAAAGTACACACGCAAACTTACGGAACACGTAAACCTTCTTTTATTTTCGACAAACAAAAGCATAACAAAGTAAAAAGAAATTCCACTCTTCGCCAGAGTCTTCAAAGCTATTCCATTTACCATATTTTATTATGAAAACTGACATTTTTTATTTAGCATGGTAATATACTTTTCGAAGATTAGACACAAAATTAATTTCTGAACGCACTATGATACTGTACATATTTGACCACAGACAATTGTAGGCCGCGCCGTGGCTCAGTGGTTAAACCACTTGGCTCTCACCAAGGCCGCCCGGGTTCGATCCCAGGCGACCGCAAAGTGAGATTTGTGGTGGACAACACGGCGCTGGGGCGGGTTTTCTCCGGGACCTCCGGTTTCCCCCGTAATTTCATTCCACCGTTGCTCCATCTTCATCTCATATATCATCAGTGTCACCGCCTGCGGTGCCGTATGTAGTAAACGCGGGCGTTAAAAGTTACACATTACACAGACAATTGTTGTCAAGTATTGGCGAATCCTTGGATATGTTCTTTATAATTTGTGTTTGTGAATTCGTGAATTGAATTGAACGGACACAAAATTAATTGAGTTCCTTTGTGACTTTGTAAAGTTCGCGGAAACCTTTTTAGTATGCCAAGAGGCCGACCTGACTTATTTCGTAGAAGTCAGTCAAATGTGTGACAAACTACGTTATATGCTGATCGCACTGATGGGCAGCGAGACGCAGCTAATGCTAATAGTCGTGTTGGTGTGTCGGAGTTGCGTTCTAGAGTGTCTGTTTCTGTCGGGGATGTTGTTTTCGTACAAATCAATTGACTTAGTTATAAACCAGGATGACGTAGTCAACTATCCCCCAGTGATTGTAAATTCGTTACAATTGCCTGGACTACCACCTCACAATTTAAAATTAAATGTAGGAACAATTGTGATTATCCTGCGTAATATTAACCAACCACGACTGTGCAATGGAACGTGACTAACTGTATAAAAGTTAATGAACAACGTGAACGAAGCAACGTCATGAAGGAAATGTACAAAGGAGAGGATATCTTGAACACGCAAATTTCGATGATTCCAACGGATTTATCTTTTGATTTTTAGCGTCCACAATTTCCCGTGGGTTTGGCCTTTGCGATGAGCATAAATAAATCGCATGGGCAAAGTTGGAAGTTTGTGGAATTAACTTGAAGTTTCAATATTTTTTTCGCGAACAATTATACGTCGCGTCTTCACACGTCGGAAACCATCATCTTTATATATTTATGCACAAAAACAGACAAAAAGTATTGTTTACCCGAAAGCTTTAAATTGATTAACTTAATTTTAGCTGTTGTATTTAAACTTCACCCCCAATTGCAGAATGAATCAATATATAACTAATCCGAATTTGTTTTATGTACATACGAGCAGATAACTTTTATTGGCAGCACGAACTTCGCCGGGTCTGCTAGTTTGTCAGTAGTTTCAGTCATTCCGCTTCACACATGTCTAGCACCTTAGGCTGGCCCCGCAGCTCAGTCGGTAGCCATGCTAGGGGTCTGGGATTCGATTTCCGGTGCCGTGGGTGGAGATTTTTCTCTGATCAAGATAATTCCTCATCTTCCCCAGAGTCTGGAAGTATGAATGAGACTGCGAATGTATGCGTGATCTTAATGATTAAAACCCAACAAATACGAGTTAACACCTTCGATATGTTCAAACGGAGAACGGCCGCCGATATGACCATCGGAGTTAAAGGCGGGGTATACATGGAACAAATAAAAAAGAATTCAAGCACCGGTAACATTATGATGTTTTCGTGGTTCCGGGTTTATTCAGAAAGCCTTTTTATTTTCCTATCCAAATGTACCCATTTCTAGTATCTATGTGTATGCTCTTGGGGCATATTCTAGTATTTTATACGTGATTAAAATTGTATCTTGATTTGAAGCATATGGAGCAATATTCATTCTGAATTAATTTTGTATAGCTTAGTACATTGTTCAACTTCGTACACATTTCTTGTTTCTAATCATTATACGTCTGTAAATATATAAAATACACTATCTTTTAAAATTTTACTAAACATTTATAGACCAGTTGAAGCCTACTGCCTAGTGTTTATTGTAAAATATGTGCACAAGATTCTTAAAACATTAGACATGTACAAAAAGAAACGAAAAGTGTGACAGATACAGCTAAAATTTCCTACTTAATTCAGGTATCGCAGGGAGATTAAAAGTCGTATCCTATCAATGCCTAATCTCCAAAACCTATGACCCATTAGCTCAGAAACGAGCTTTAAGGTATCATACTGAAATTTTCACAACGTATAGACCATCTAAGTTCACTTATCTCTTTGTATAAAATGTATTTATTCAGTAAGATAAGTATACCACATTTACCAAATAGTTTATCAACAATTATTTGCTTAAAATAACCGTGATATTGTGAAAATCCAGTAAGTCCGCATCAGAACTTCCTGTAATAAGTAACCACATGACTTGAGCATATACAAGTGGTCATAGTTAAGTTAGTATCAACTTTTGGAGCAAGCTTCCCCTAAAAGTTAGTCTAAGGTTTACCTCTCTACTCCAAAGTTCATAGGTATAGAATTCACAGTACGAAATGGACCACTGAAGTACTTGGTTTAAATAATATATGTAAGATATAGACGTTGTGCCATACAGTAATAAAATAATTTTTCAAATTAAATCGAAATTATAATAAATAAAATGTGCATAAATCTGAATCACGCTTTGCAAATTTTTTCAGGGGGTGGAAATATAGTTTTCTTATACCTATGCAAGGTAATACATCCGAGAAGAATTTCTTCACGCGAGCCTGGTTTAAATATGAAGCTTTGTCTCTGTGTCTCTCTGTCTCTGTCTGTCTCTCTCTCTCTCACACACACACACACAGAACTAGAGAGAGAGAGAGAGAGAGAGAGAGAGAGAGAGAGAGAGAGAGAGAGAGAGAGAGAGAGAGAGAGAGAGAGACTGAAGGCTATTGGCTCCTTTGATTTCAGAGAACCTCAAAACCTGTATTTCGATGAAATCTCCATATCAATTGTGATTTTAATACTTCCTCTACTTGCTACAGGAAATCATTAGAGAAAAGTCAAATATGTCCAGTTTACTCAGACATTTCGCTGGAGTACACCGAAAAGGGAAACATTTATATGAAAAACCAGGGCCTTAAATTATTTGCAGCTATATGCCTTTGGCAGATGTACACAATCGAAACTACTACCTGTGTTGTTACGTTAGGTACTTAGCTGTAGAGAAGTACTTCCGTTGTTGTGGTGAAATAAAAATGAATATTGCTGAGGGAAGAGAGTTTTATGCCACCGAATAGCTAGAATTTATACACACACACACTGCCCCTAGGATACCTTCACCGCGTGTAATGCATGTCCTGGCAACAAAAGGCAGAGTTTCCGTGCAACGGTTGTTAAAGCTCCCTTGTAAAGAATACAACGGCCATTGTTCATAGAAACTATTCTAGAGAAAGGAAGGAATGAGGCAATGAAAAACTTGAGAAAGGAATAAAATAGTGATAACGTATAATTCTGTCATAGAAAACACTGACAACCTGCCAATTTATCAATAACTAAACACCAGTAACACAACTTCACTTATCTTATTTAATTCCTGGGACCGGTTTCAAAGCAAAAATCTGCTTTATCCTCAGCCACTCAGCTTGACACTCACCCACTAACTGACTGACTGACCTAGACCACTACCGGAGTTTGAAGGATAGCTCCTTATCTAACTGCCATCTACCGGGGACAACACAAACTTATTGATGATGTCTATTGGAGGGATATCAAAATTCATTACGCGATCCTTATTTTTCAAAATAAATATCTTCTCCCAAACCATTAAATCTATCGGTTCTTTCAATTGTTTCAATAATTTAACTTCTGGATTTACTTCATGATTATATGACCAAAAATGATCAGCCACTGCCGATTTCTCTGTCTGTCTATATTTAATATTTCTAAAATGTTCCTTCGCTATGGTTTCTAAATTACGCTTGGTACTACCAATATAGATCTTATCGCATTCTAAACAGTTAACTTGATAAATACCAGATTTTTTGTTGTCTGAAATTTTGTCTTTTTTAGAAAACTGTAGCAAATTCTTTATACTGTAGTTATTATGAAGTGCTAGTATTATGCCCACCTCTTTGAAAAATTTTTGGAACTTTTTATTTGACCACGGATGATAAGTAATTTTTTTGAAAATATAATCCTTTTTTACTTTTTTAAGAGTGGAAACACCATTAACATTTTTTGATATTTAAATGTTTCTACTCTTCTGATTATAAAATCTTTATTAAAGCCGTTAATTAAAGCAGTGTTTATAATATGTTTATATTCCGCATTAAATTCTTCTTCATTTAGAGGTATGTTTATCAATCCGTAAATCAAATTATTAAAAGCAGCAAATTTGTGTTACATGGGGTTAAAACTTTTATTTTTGATGTAATTATCTGTGTGAGTTGACTTTCTATAGATGCCAAAACTTAATTTATTATTTTTTATTATCTTTAGATCTAGAAAGGCGATGTAACCATTGTTTTCAATTTCTATTGTGAACTTGATAGCTTTATCCTGTGAAGTTAGAATATTTAAAGCCTCATCTATATATCTCTCAGGAACTATGGCAAAAATGTCATCTACGTAACTATACCATATTTTAAAACTTGAAGGAAAAGCTTTAGTGACTTCTATTTAAAAAAAACTCATAAATAGATCAGCAAGAAAAGGTGAAAGGGGACTACCCATAGCAACTTCTGAAATTTGTTGAAAAACATTTCCATTGAAAGTAAAGAAATTTTGATCTAAACACAGATTAGTAAGTTTCATAAAATCCTCTATTGACTCCTTATCCAAATCATTAGAACTCAACCATTTTCTTAAAAACGTTAGAAGTTTTTCCTTGGGAATACTGAGTCTCTTTGGCTGATCCTTCTTTATTCGAAACGATGCGCTTTTTTATGTTTTCTCTGAAATAGACTACAGTTGCACTATACGGCTGATATCTAGTGACTGAGGTGGTGTATAAAGTTTCTTTGGTGTGTTGTGAAATAGCCAAATTATGGACATTGAATCTTTTCTGAAAAATGCCCAAATATCCTTTCAAGAAAGAGATAGTCAATTTCTTGTAAAAACATGGCGTAAATTGTAACGAGTAACGAGGAAAGAAAATATATTCCCCTTCTGGAAGTCCATCGCCCGAGAAAAAGGTAAGAATTTCGAGGAAACAGAAGCTGAGAACTGGAGCGAAAAAAAACAGACGCACGGACGGAATCGTGTCGGGTGATATAGATTACATTATCGTGAATACATCACCAGGTGATAGGTCCACCAGAGTGACAATAAACATATCTTCACTAGCACGACCGCTGTGAGGTGAAAGTGAATACATAACTATGAAGGTTTGTATGCTTCTTCTTACTTTCGGCCAATATTAGGCGTTTTTGAATTAAAGCCAGTTACTGTGCTTTTGACATTTATTTGCACTGTTCAGTTTTATGCATTCATTGAAGAAATTGAAACGCCACTGTCCATCTGGCCGTTAACAATCTTCTCCCCTCTCTAGTTCCATTCTTATTCAAAGTAAACTTCAGTGCAATCCTGACAACTACAGAGAACTGGGTCTCTTGCAGTACTTTCTGCTGGACAGTATCATTCAGGCGTTCCGTTATTAGAGGATCATGTTCGTTGATGTATAGTGTCGTGGTCGCGATTTTGACCTGTTACTTCGAAGATTTCTAAGGCTATATTAATCCAATATGACGAAAGATTGACTAAGTGACACAAAGCAAGTAGCAATGCGATTTATCAACTACATGACGTTGGAGACTTTACAAGAAACGGAGAACCATTAGAATTAAGATGTTAACGGAACTAGTATCTATGATGTGTATAAGGACCGCTGAATCAACTGTTGTGATAGATTAGTGGCAAAATCCAGATACTAATTCTGTTAAAATTTTAATTCTAAGGGTTTGCCGTTTCTTGTACAGTTTCCAACGTCATGTAGTTGATAGATCGCATTGCTACATGCTTTCTGTCACTTAGTTAATCTTTGGTCATATTGGGTTAATATAGGTAGCCTTAGAAATCTCCGAACAGGTGAAAATGTCCACCACAACACTAAACATCTATAAACATGATCAATTTAGTTTTCATACCCTCTAGTAACGGAAACCTGAATCATACTGTCCCGCGGAAGGTATATATTTACTTTCCTGAAAGATAGTACGCTTCCGCCGAAGTAGGCCGGCCAGCTGGTCATCAGTGACAAATGAGGTACTGTACTTGTTATTTTACAAGTACGCATGTACAGTAAGAAAATGATGCGGATACTTCAAGCCAAATAATACATGATATGATAGAGGGTCACGATTTATCAGTTAAGACACAACACAAAAAATGGGATCAAATCTGTTTTATCGCTGGGTTACATTTCTAATATCAATTTCAGAAAAGCTTTAATAACTATCATGTAGGAACCCCTTTTCTTTATTTCCTGGTACTAATGATGTAAACAAATGGTGATCAAATCTGTTTTATTGCTGGGATTCATTTCTAATATCAATTTCAGAAAAGCTTTAATAACTATCATGTAGGAACCCCTTTCTTTACTTCCTGGTACTTATGGTGTAAACAACCCCATTAGAACAGCCTTCTAAATAATCGTACAGCTAACATTAGTGTTCTTATTTTTACTTCCTTTACTACGTATAATAAGTACGGAAAGAACTGCACTGCACCCAAAAGTATGATATCGAGGTATCACCGGAAACAGATGTTTTGGAAACCTCTTCTTGAAAATATAAATTAACAGAAAGTATTTTTACAAAATGGTCCGTATATGTGAACAATAACTCATAAAATAAAGTCATTTAAATACCAAATAAGGCACTGAAAGTCAGCATCTTCAAAGGATGCGACATAAAAGTTAAACAAAATTCTCAATACAGACTAACCTTTACATGAAACATTCTTTGAACATTTTTATTTTCTCAAAAGTAACTCTAAAGATTTGCATTAAAATATTTTCATGATTAACGAGGTATATATTTTGAATTTTCTGTGAAGGTCCTCAGAAGTTCTCTTTATTCTGGATGACAAAACTCTGATGCTATAAGAGTGGGATAAAATCTAAGTACATAAATAATCAGATTTGATAAAAGCACATGCCTTATGTCTCATATGTATGCTTTTTTAGAGCGAACCACTTCAATTACATACATCGTTATTTGTATGAATTTTTCTAAAATTATTTCTTCAAATGGGATATTGTTATTCATATTCTTTTGACCATGCACAGAGAACGGAATTTCAAAGCCATCGCATAGCGACCAGCATTAGATGAATTTTTAGTGCTGTATTCCCGTATTTCCTGTGAAACTAGGAGAAAAATAGAAATACGTATATCTCGATTAAGATTAAATAGGTAGAGAATGAAGTGTTAGTGAGAATATTTTCTATAGGAGTAAAGAAATGCATGTGACTTCACACATCTAATTTTAAAATAACAACCGAGAAGGTAACTTCCTAAATGTCAGATGCTATATGTCACTCTAAAGAGATTAACATGGTGATCTTGTAGTGCGGAATTTATATACTCACCAGCTTCCACTACCTATATTGCCTTGTATATGTGAAAGCTTTCTCTTACGTGAAAAAGTGCAGCTTTTAGGTTATTGCATAACTACAGGACCAAAAAGTTTTAAAGGTTTAAATAACAAATTATCCAACAAGTTACCAGACCATTCCGATCGATAATGCTTGTACTAATGCTTGTACTTACAGTCTATACAGAATTTTCAGAACTTGAAAAACATTAAGGAATTCAGATGTTCCAAAAATGATTCACATCCTTTTGAATCGGGACATTTTTCAACCGTTATTAGGAATAATTGGTCTTAGGTCTTACAGCTGTAAGAGCATAGAGAAATGTATACAACAGCATCCCATTTAAGAGTGCTCCGCAAATTGTCCATTGCAGTTGGGTTCTCCATTTTAAAGCATCCGTGTTACATATACCTGAGTGGTAGTACCATGTACTACTAAAATGAGTACTAACCCTGTTATAAATGGTATGCGTACTGTTAATTTACATTTAAACATTCCTGAAATTTCTTGCCGTAACCAGGATGCAATTCAAGAACAATAATAACAATACTACCACTAATAATAATAGTAATAATAATAAATAATAATAGTAATAATAAATAATAATAATGATGATGATCATCATCATCATTATCATCACCATTATCATCATTACCATCATCATTATCATCATTATCATCGCCATTATCATCATTATCATCATCATTATCATTACCATTATCATCACCATTATCATCATTACCATCATCATTATCATCATTATCATCGCCATTATCATCATTACCATCATCATTATCATCATTATCATCGCCATTATCATCATTACCATCATCATTATCATCACCATTATCATCATTACCATCATCATTATCATCATTATCATCGCCATTATCATCATTATCATCATTATCATCATCATTATCATCATCATTATCATCATCATTATCATCACCATTATCATCATTACCATCATCATTATCATCATTATCATCGCCATTATCATCATTACCATCATCATTATCATCACCATTATCATCATTACCATCATCATTATCATCACCATTATCATCATTATCATCACCATTATCATCATTACCATCATCATTATCATCATCATTATCATCATCATTATTATCATCATCATCATCATCATCATTATCATCATCATTATCATCATCATCATCATCAGCATCATCATTATCATCAGCATCATCATTATCATCAGCATCATCATTATCATCAGCATCATCATTATCATCAGCATCATCATTATTATTATCATCATCATCATTATTATCATTGTCATCATCATTATTATCATTGTCATCATCATTATTATCATTATCATCATCATTATTATCATTATCATCATCATTATCATTATCATCATCATTATTATCATTATCATCATCATTATTATCATTATCATCATCATTATTATCATCATCATCACCATTATCATCATCATTATCATTATCATCATCATCATCATCATCATCATCATCATCATCATCATCATCATCATCATCATCATCACCATCACCATCACCATCACCATCACCATCACCATCACCATCACCATCATCATCATCATCATCATCATCATCATCATCATCATCATCATCATCATCTTTATCATTATCATTATCATTATCATTATCATTATCATTATCATTATCATTATCATTATCATTATCATTATCATTATCATTATCATTATCATTATCATTATCATTATCATTATCATTATCATTATCATTATCATTATCATTATCATTATCATTATCATTATCATTATCATTATCATTATCATTATCATTATCATTATCATTATCATTATCATTATCATTATCATTATCATTATCATTATCATTATCATTATCATTATCATTATCATTATCATTATCATTATCATTATCATTATCATTATCATTATCATTATCATTATCATTATCATTATCATTATCATTATTATTATTATTATTATTATTATTATTATTATTATTATTATTATTATTATTATTATTATTATTATTATTATTATTATTATTATTATTATTATTATTATTATTATTATTATTATTATTATTATTATTATTATTATTATTATTATTATTATTATTATTATTATTATTATTATTATTATTATTATTATTATTATAAATTTAGAAGCTTATGAATAGTTTTGTGAAACACCTCTTAACTGCATTACAAGTATTAAAACGATGTATCGTTTTCGTCAATATTCAATCAAAATTCTTTTTCGCTTATTAAGTTTAGCGCTTGGAGATCCCGCTGTCTGTCCTAATGAACTACAGTTACCCTCTCTGAAACTGGAATAAAATTTCTCCGGATATTTTCTGCACACCTTTGTATACAATTTGGTCTTCACGTATTGACTCTACATAAAAATTTCTTATTCAAACGTGAACCTTTTGGACTAGTAACGTAAAACTAATTCAAACATTTATAAAGCTACATAAGATAAGCATTCTCTTGAGATGAACAATAAATCCTGGTGTTTAAAGCAAAAACTGAAGATAAGAATTCACGCATTCACTTGAGATGAACAATAAATACTGGTGTTTAAAGCAAAAACTGAAGATAAGAATTCACACAAAATAAAAGGTTCTTAAAAATAATCCATAAGCGGATCATTAACCGAAAATATGTTGTGAAAAAATTTTAATGTCCTAAAATTGAAGTAAGCATATTCCTACATGTAAATGAAATAATGGTTTAACAGACCCGCTCAAAATGCAAGATATCCGTTCCCTCTCTGTCCTTCAACCTTGGTTTAAGGAGCATGTGTAAGCGACATAAACATTTGAGTCACTCCATATCCTTTTATAGTGTCTGCATAAGAAATGTTCATTTTAGAAAATAGGTGACCTGAGAAAACAAATGGCTTAAAAGAAGAAGGAATGTACATACATTCAAGGCATAGAAAAATATATGTTGAGAAAAGAGATGAAAATAGAAAAGCAGCGTGAAAAAAACCAAATGGAACTGGAGGATAAAATAGCAACCATAAAGGAAGGACAATTATATAAAGGAGAATGGAACAAGACAAAGCAAGAACTGTAGCAAAGGTCGAGGTGCAACAAGGCAGAAAGATGTGGGGGCGGTTTAAAGGGCAAGAACGAATGGCAAAGGGTGGTTCAAGAGGTCCGACCGCGATCTTTAGTGGCATTAACTTTAACTAAAATGAGCCTCTCTTGGACACAACTTCCACATTTAAGGTAAAGGATTGTCATTCAAGGAGCAATTGACTGCGCTCTGAATCGCCAAGTCCAAGGCGAATTCTTCCACTTCAGTAATAACAAAGGAGGAATCTGAACTGTGAGTAAAGTAGACGCTCTTCTCATTCCCAAAAGTGGCGCTTTCGGCAGTAATCACTAATACATGGCTTCTAGACATTCCAGTCAAATTTCTGGTTTAAGAGATTTATATATATAGGACATCCATTTCAAAATGTACTACTCCTAATTACTAATCGTTTTAATTTAACTAAAACCTAAAGCACTATACTTTAAACTTTTTTTTTGTTGTAATTTTACGTCCTCCAACGTTAAGTCACATCGGACGCTGAATGAAATGGCTGAAATAAGGCTCAAATGTGTTCAGGGTTCATGGACTTTGAGCTACCTGACATTGGTCTTTAAGGATAAGGGGAAAACCCCGGAAGAAACCTTATCCAGGTAACTCACCCTGACCGAGATTCGAACTCGGGACCTCTTGAACGTGAGGCAGACACGCTACGATCTACGCTATCAAGGCGGGCTAAACTTATTCTTGTGTAAGATTTAAAACAGTGAACCTTTAGTTTAAATTGTATCGCCTCTATGCTACCAATACTGATAATCAGTAACCCTATCTTATCATAAACCTACTGTGTTACAACTGCTTGTGCATGGTATTCGTGTGTTTTAAAGCTTCATATTTCTTTCTCTACTGTTTACCTCTTATTACTGAAATTTCATCGGACTGATATGTCCCGAATAAAACAAAAAAAAAAAAAAAAAAAAATAATAATAATAATAATAATAATAATAATAATAATAATAATAATAATAATAATAATAATAATAATAATAATAATAATAATAATAATAATAATAATAATAATAATAATAATAATAATAATAATAATAATAATAATAATAATAATAATAATAATAATAATAATAATAATAATAATAATAATAATAATAATAATAATAATAATAATAATAATAATAATAATAATAATAATAATAATAATAATAATAATAATAATAATAATAATAATAATAATAATAATAATAATAATAATAATAATAATAATAATAATAATAATAATAATAATAATAATAATAATAATAATAATAATAATAATAATAATAATAATAATAATAATAATAATAATAATAATAATAATAATAATAATAATAATAATAATAATAATAATAATAATAATAATAATAATAATAATAATAATAATAATAATAATAATAATAATAATAATAATAATAATAATAATAATAATAATAATAATAATAATAATAATAATAATAATAATAATAATAATAATAATAATAATAATAATAATAATAATAATAATAATAATAATAATAATAATAATAATAATAATAATAATAATAATAATAATAATAATAATAATAATAATAATAATAATAAACACATATTTAATAAAAGATCCACGAGCACTTTCAAACAGATGAGAGAGAGAATAAACAACATAACTCAAATATATAAATTTAGTTAAATACCAAAATTGGTAATATAGTATTGAGAACGCGACACGAAAATTTTGAGGGGTGCTTTCCCATCCTAAACCATCGTTTACATGAAGGGCTTCAGTAATTTGGGATTTTCTGAAAAAGGACCAACGACATATTAGGGCATTCCTTTTTCCTCTATTCCTTTGCCTTTAGGAGTGGGTTGAGGAACAAAAAGTCTGGATCAGATAGGGAACCCAGGATGGGTGATCAGTCCGGTGCCTGGTATGAGAGTGAGAGAAATAGATGACAGAATGAGGGTGAAATGAAAGATGATAATGGAGTCATTGGTGGAATAATGGCGGAAGATACCCGCCCCTGCGCCGCGTTGTCCACCACGTTTCTCACATGCAGTCACCTGGGATCAAACCTGGGCCGCCTTCGTGAGGGTCAAACGGTCGAACTGCTTGGCCACGATTCGGCTCTAAATACAATAAAAGGACTGGCCCCGTAGCTCAGTCGGTAGAGCACCTGCCTGTTTTGCTAGGGGTCCCGGGTTCGATTCTCGGCGGGGGGTGGGGATTTTCTCCGACCAAGATAATTCTTCATCTTCCCCAGAGTCTGGAAGTGAGAGTGTGAATGTGTGCGTGATCTAAGGATTAAAACCCAACGAATACGAGTTAACACCTTTGACATGTTCCAAAGCAGAACAGCGCCGATATGCCCATTGGAGTTAAACCAAATATAAAATTTATATTTTAAATTCTCCATTCAAATGGAGAGAGTGTAAATCTTTATGGCTAGCATATAATGCGCAATTCTGGATCGTTTGATCGTTACCTTCTAACTGAATAAACTGAAATCATATAGACGGGAAAATAAAATTTCGTGAGAATAATTTGTATAATCAATATTAAAGGATAGAGATAGCGAAAATTATGGGATTGGAACACAGGCTCATTTGACACAATGAAGACATTAGAGTTCAAAAATATAAAATATTCAACTTTTTCTTAAACTGACAAACTAATACAAAATTAATTCTTCTCTGCTCTTTCCGGCACAATATATTTTTATCTAAAACATATTTCAAATAAAGCCAGAAGATTCAAAATGCAGAAACCAAACAAATGTTTATTCATGGCAAATACCTTCTTGCAATAGAAGGAAGGAAGAGTGGAAAGAGGAAAAGCTGAAAACTTTTGGAAACGTTTATTAGGGTGATGCATGGGTAGACAGCGCCAAGGCGCACATCGCGAAAATGTATGAGAATAGCCGCGAAGGTCCCACGAACAGTCCCACTGGCCTTACTACAAGAGGACTTAACATGCATTCGATTGAAGTGTATTAAAAGGTTGGCATTTGATACCGAAATTAAGAATTGCACTATATTAAGAAACATTATGGATTTCAAAGAAATGTTTGTTCTTTGTTACAACACGTGCAAGGGCAGTTAAATCGAATAGCAGTTGGGGGAGAATAGTTGTTTTAACAAAAGAAACATAAGAAACAGTGTCCTTGGCAGATTTCTAAAGGATAGCACTTGACTGTTTAAATAGTCATTCTTCGGACGCTTAATAATAAGGACAATTCTGGAGAATTCTGAAAATAAAACTGTTAGCTTAGTTAAGGAAAAATCAGATAGTGAAAACAGGAAACTGAGTGAGGAAATCGTACAGAAATTAAGTAAAGAAAGAGAAATGGCTGGGAAAGAGTTAGAAGAAACTAGGAGTAAATTGGAAGTATCAGAATGGGAAAATAGAAAACAGACGAGGAATGTGGAAGAAACCACCAATCAAATGAATGAGGTAACAATAAAAATCACGGTGACAAAGAAAATATCAAAAAACATTAAAAATCGAGGGAGAAACGAAAAAGAAATATTAAAATATTTCGGGCATGGGGCACAGATCCATCAGAATACGTGTAAGAAGGATAGGAAAAGATATCGATGTACAATACCTAATGTAGATATGCAAAAATCATGGGGATGTAGAATAAATAAGTCCTTTGTACATGGAAAAGCCCGCAAAATTTCTTTGTATTTTCTAAGTACGTTGTGGGATGACGAATTGCCTTGTAAATGGTGGGTACTCAAGCTAAAGTATCTAAAATTACCATAACAAAATGTGAAATGAAAAGAAACACAAACTTGTAAAATGTATAGCTTAAGTATGAACAGTGTAGTGACAGTGAAGTGAAATTGAAAAGCTAAACAAGTAAAAGAAGTGAAAATCAGAACACTGAAAGACTTTTGAAAATAATATTTATATAGAATCCTAGAGAAGTATTTGGAACTGTTGTATAAGTAAAAGAAAACTAAGCAGATCAAAAAAATCAAAATAAAAACATTGAAAGACTTTTGAAAATAATATTTATATAGAATACTCGAGAAAAAGAAAAAAAAGTCAAAATAAGAACATTGAAAGACTTTTGAAAAGAATGTTTATACAGAATCCAGAAGAAGAATTAAGAAATGTCGTATAAAAAATATATTATTAATGTGCAATAGGTTTAAACATGGAAGTGTATATTTATGAATTGTTCTAACTGTAGCAATAATATGAATTAATTTTAAGTGGATCAGATAGAGAAAGAAAGAAAGAGAGAGAGAGAGAGAGAGAGAGAGAGAGAGAGTTGATGGTGTAGATTGAAGTTTTTTCATTGAGTGATATTTAAAAGTTGAAAATTGCAGATCAGAGTGTTGATAATTGTTAAATGAAATATTGTTATGTAACCACGTGAACAATTTTTATGAAATGTGTATGTATGTATCATGCAAAATTAACGCTGTGAAAGGAAATTGTAAAACGAATTAGAAGTTGCTGACAAAGGTCTAGTATTTGCGTTGTATTCGGGCAATGGGATAATTAACTAATATCTATGGGGGCATTTGATACCGCAATTAAGAATTGCAATGTATAAAGAATCATGATGGATTTCATGATGGATGACTGTTTAAATAGTCATTCTTCGGACGCTTAGTAATGACAATGACAGAATAGCCACAAAGGGAATCTTTGGTTGAAGAGGGCTTCCAGAAAGTGAAAATGACACACACCCCACGCGCAGCTGTGATCAGGGAGTCCACGTCGTGAGACCCATTAGGGCGGTCAACTTCTTCTGTCTTGGTTGAGGACACACCAGAAGTGATGAGGGAAGATATTTGTCGGTTTATACGTAACGAATTATGTATTATCGAGTAATAAGCATCCCGCCTTCAGTGACTTTAAACGGTGATATTAGTAATCCTCGGGCGGCAACTTCGAGTTTAATGTAATAATAAAAGAAGCACTCATTAAACCAGTTTGAAACGGGCATTCCAGTGTCATTAAAACCATCCTTCTCACACATATCCATGCATACCTTGAGCGATTAAACTCATTGCTCTAACCAGAGCTAAACATTATTGTATCAAACTGTAGCGCCAAGTGGAACTAATTGCCTGCCAAATAGTTGCTTCACGTTCGACATGTATAAGGCTGCACAGAATCATCATAACCAAGCCATCAGCAACATTGGAAAATACAACAGAGCCACACAGAAACATAAAGACCGCTATCGCCGTTCGAAGGGAAGATTTCATTAAAACTGCCACAATGCAGCTGAGGAAATCATTACATCTCAGTCACTTAGTCCCGCCATAGCCACACAATAGACGCAGCTGTCCGCAAGACCCGGGGAGGATGTCACGTCCCTGAGCGGCCCGGGGTAACGGACCATTTGTTGACTAACCTGCAAGAGCCACAAGAGAAGATCGGCAATTATAAGGAATAGAATAATATTAGGCTTAGTAAAATAAACAAAAATAATAAAATAAAACAAATAAGTATACAAAAAGAAAAATAATAAAATAAGAAAGTACAAATAAGGAATAAAACCAATGCACATGTAAATAAATATAAGTATAAATAAGAAAATGTTTATTAATGAGTGTGAATAAACTTTGTATATAATAAACTTTATATCCTGCCCTCCCTTTGCATCCCAGTTAGTTTGAGGATCATGAACTAAAAATAGGTCATTGGTCAGAGCATCGGTGATGGCCACTCTGTCCGTATGCACTCTTGACTTTTCAGTAATCACCCACTACAACTCGGTTTTCTTCGCCGGTACCGACACCACTTAACTTCCTATCCTTCACTGTAATGAAATAGTGCATGGCATGGGAGGCGATGTACTCTTAGATCCATTTCGGATGATCGCTACCGCGTGTGAAAGATGCAGGGCCAAATCCATATAAAAAAGAGAAGGATAGTGTTCGTATACGATTCCATGAAATTGGGGAATTTGAGTGAAGCTGGATAACAGCTTGACTTTCGGTAAGCAATTCGGGATCTGTGACACCGGGCCTGCGGAGCATCCGCTTCACCGTACCCTAAAATATGGTCGGGGATGTCGGTTTCTTGCAGTTACGCCTTTTTCATGTGCTTGTGATTCCACTTATGCAATATCCGTGCGAAGTCTGGGACATGGCCGCAGGCTCGAAGCTGCTGATACTTCAGCGTGTACAGAACAGATGCCTTCGGGCCATCTTCTCTCTATACAGACGCTTTCCCGTGAGACTATTCCATAAAGTCTCATCGCTTCTCTAGTGTTGAAGATGAGATTAAAGTCCGGGTCACAAAATTTTACGACAATTTGCCATTCTACCAGAGCACCCTGGTTAGGCTTGTTGAGGATTACAGATGCAGAGAACGCAGACTGAAACTACACCGGCTTCTCCCTGTGGCATGTGGGCATAACCGATTACCTTAAGATATTTACACCAGCAAACCACCCAAGAATTTGTGTGGATGATCAAAATAATTACTTTCTTAGTTTAAATATTCCATCAACGATGCACAAGGGCCGTTGCACTGGGTCCAAGGCCGTTGAGGACCTTAAAGGTACCTTGTTTTTCTCTCCTACCTAATTCTCATCCGCCACCCATAAGTCGTACATCCCACCATTTCATGGTTATACTGCCTCGAGTAGCTGCACGTTTGACACAATTCAGGCTGTCGCTCACCCCGCCAAATGCTCTTTGCGTTGTTCTGTTATCGCAACCTTTACAGTAACCCAATAACAATACCAATCAATCCAAGAATTGGTTAGGATTTCAAAATTACACAATCCCTTCGAATAATCTGATGCATCAGCTGTGTACAAAGGCCACTGCAACCAAGAACTCAGCCGTTGAGCAGCAAAAATGCCACCTCCTTTCATTTTTACCCCCCCCCCCTCCTAAAAACCTTACATTCCTTCACTTCATGGTGAAGCCAAATCTAGGGCAGGTACACGCATGTCACACCTGGGGCTTTGCTTAAAGCTGTCATCGGCGGCATGCCTGATTCCCCCGCATGGCTTGCGAACATAGAAGTCCAAGTTATCCAAAAATTTATCTCGAATTCAAAATTAAATGACTGGTTTGAAAAATTTAATCCATTAGTGATGCACAAGAGCTTTAGCACATCAGACAGCAGCCGACTAGGAGCAAAACATGTTATCTCCCTTCTTTCACCCTGCCTCATTTTCACCCGTCAACCAGGAAACCCCAGATACCTTCACTTCGTGGTTAAGCCCTTTCCAGGGTACACGTTTGTACACACTTTAGGATGTTTTCAGCCTGCCTATTCCCTGAAGATGAAAGCACGTAAATCTTTCCTGAATTCACACGACTTCTAGCCGCATAAGAATTATTTTCAAGATCTCTCAGAATTCGACCGAGAAACTTTAAGGGATTATAGAGTGATGTTGCAGGAATAAGTCATAGTAAATAGTCGCTGATATCACCTCACGCATTTGCTACACTATGAGTACTTGTGTGGCTCAGTGGTAGCGCAGGGAGTTCATAAGCCAACGATAACAGATTGTAATTTCGAGCTTTGTCGAACATTTCCCTTGTTTGGAAATTAATTGTTCCTTCAAACTGAACCTATGTAGGCTAAAGTATGGATAGATAGAGTCAGACTGAAAAATTCAATACCATAGTCGGGATTTGAACCACGGATCTTCTGGTTGCCGTCTAGCCGCTCTAACCCGTGAGCTACTATGAACAACGGGCCGACATGACATTAAATTCTCTAACTCACTCATGTTTTTCCCGGTAAACTACTTCGGAGTTCTCATAAACACATGAGACAGCTACCTTAATGGTGACTAAGAACGTGTAAGTACAATAAGGCCCGGGCTTTATAGTTAACCTCTATTAGGTGTCTAGGCTAAAGTATGGAAAGATAGTCAGACGCCAGTGTGAAAGAACAATTAATTTCCAATAATTGACCTAATAGTGGTTAACTATAAAGCCCGGGCCTAAAAGTACTTACCCGTTGTATGTCGCCATTAAGGTAGCTGTCACATGTGTTTATGAGAACTCCTAAGTGGTTTTCCGGGAAAAACACGAGTCATTTGGAAAATTTAATGACATGTCGGCACGTTGGCCATAGTAGCTCAAGGGTGAGAGCGGCTGGACGGCAACCAGAAGATCCGTGGTTCAAATCCCGGCTATGGCTTTGAATTTTTCAGTCTGACTCTATCTTTCCATATTTCTTTTGTTTGTCTGATTTTCTTTTTTACTTTATTTTTGGTCTTCAAAATGGTGATTGTGAAAAATGTAGAATACTGCTCTCTCTGTGTCTGTTTCTCTCTCTCTCTCTCTCTCTCTCTCTCTCTCTCTCTCTCTCTCTCTCTCTCTCTCTCTCTCTCTTAGTTATTGGCGTTGATATAAATGTAAACAAAGAAGACAAAGGAATAAATGGAATTTTGAACGAGAATGTACAAGATTAAGATTCATTATGTTTTAAAGTTACATGTGATATGTAATCTTAATCCTTTGTTGCTGCAAGAAAGGCATTAACACGACTATTGTATTGTGCTAAGGAATTAAGAAAACGTGTTGCAAGCTCTGGAAAATAAACAAGTGTGCTAGGTAAATAAATCGTTGATATTTGAGGTTCTTTAAGTGTTCAGTTTTACATAAAGTGTACAAGCAATCATTTCCTTGGAAAATTTTACCAGGAACAAATGTCTGTATTTCTATACCTTTTTGAATATATTAGTCTCATTAAAATGTGTTATTTTGTCTCTTATGGTTTAAATGTTAATTACTTAGTGGTTGTCATTCTCCTACTATGGCTTGATCTCATTTCCCGATTACTTAATTTTCTCGTTAGACATATGTACTTCCATTTCTCATTTGGTTACTGATGAGCAAATGAAAGCATGGGTGGTCCAAAACTAGGTATTGCATTTTATAAAGGTAGCAGTTTCTTTTCCACTAAGTTACGCCACAGAGACATGCTTCTCTGAAACACAGTAAATAACGTTCGTGTATACAGTACTTTTTTTAAAAAAGCAGTTATAACGATAAACAGCCACCTGATACTCTTCCAGAAATTATGCACCGAAGGCTCTGGTGACATTCTTGCAGCTTTCGGGGGAAACTATGGTCCTAAAAATTCATTATTATAGTAGAATATATCGTAAAGATATACTTGCTGCAAAGTAATGCACTCGAAGTTCCGAAATCCCGCATTTACATCGCGGAAGCTTTTAAAATGAAGCTATAAAGAGAGTCGCTCTCCAAGGTAAGTTGGATGGGAAGTTACGATAATGGTTACCAACGGATATCGGATACAGTATCCCTGGAAACCTGGTCTTGGCAGTTTATGGTCCTACATAAAACGTGGTCTTTTGGAATTTTACAGGTGTTATATTCACTGCTCGTTCTGAGAACGTGGTGCGAGAATCCGTTTAGTTGGCTTTATTTTATTTACTTTACTTTTTATTTTTACTCAATTTTTGTGAAGTAGGTAGATATAATTTTAATGAATTTGTGATAATCTTCAGTAAATCTTAAAAAGAAGAATGCCAACTTTAAAATTAGCGTATTCGAAGCGAAACTATTGGCACACAAAACTGAACTTAATCACCAGTTTCAAAGCATGGAGCTAAAAATTATAAATAATAGCCGAAAGCTTTTCTCTCCAACATTCAGTTTTGATTTATACACTTCTGCTTCAGTTTGACCGGGATCTGAAAATCCTACTTTCATGTATTTTTCGTACATTTGAGGCCCTTAAAATGTAAAAATGGCCATATTTGTTAATTTACGAATTCAAAGTATAAAAGATATGGTACAACATTTAACTGAACTAATACGAAACGGAACAGGCTGTCGAAATGAATTTCGACAGCGTTAAATGTTTCCATTTTCATGAACACAAAAAGAAAGGAAATGATGACAGACTTCATTTGAAAAATTTATAATGCATTTTGAATGTCAAACCAATAACAAAGAATATTTCAGAGATGGATAAGGCCACAAACAAATTTTATTTGAAGTAAACTGTGTGCTTTAACGATATCTGTATTACTTATGCAGTAAGATTGTGTTCTTCTCTAAACGATTTATCACTTAAATAAACCATTTGAGTGCAGAGAATTTTGGATATTATTGTTTAAAAATTCAAAATTTGTAATGAAAATGTTATGAATGCTATTTTATTATGTTTGAGAAACCAAAACACTTCGGAAGTGTATCTATATAAAAGGTAACTTGGGATAGATGCATTTTCTTAAAAATTCTCGTATCTTACCTTCGGAAGATAGAGCACCTGAACACCAAGTTTTATATTTAATTGATTTAACATTTTTTATTTAAATGTTTCGGACACACAAACACACATCCACTTTACTCCAGGGAAAATCAAAATAAGTATTGCCATCTCGATATATCTAGACATCGAAATTTCCAGTAAACATTGTGGTAAAATGATGTGGAAGAATGCGCGAATAATATACTGCATTGGTGAGAGTTTATGAATACTTACTTTAAAATATTAATATTTTGTTTATTAACCACATTTTAAACTAAATAATCATATTCTCGCTGTTCGGCTTCCTGGGATTGGTAGTCCTTTTACGCTGTAGCGGGTCTACTGAATGGATTTATCCCTTTTAAGCACATTTAGAACCATCGGTCTGGGCCAGATTTGAACTCATGACCTTGCAATCAGTAGATCAGCGCTTAACTACTAAGTCACTCTGACTAAAATGGATAAATCAAGAAGTGGTATAAAGTAACTTAAAATGTCAGGTGATTATATGTGCATAGCCCTCTTAGCTCCGTAGCAATTTCCAATTGATATATGAATAAGCTTTCTGAAAACGTGCGCTCAGCATTCTGGCTTCTAAATCCAGAGGTCCCGGACTGGCGTGGGTTAATGTTTCTGTAATTGCAATCTTTCACTATCATACGCATAAGCTGCTTCATATGAGACTCAATATGAGTATTTTTCATGAAAAAATGCTGAAAAATTATGTTTAGATAACCTGCAGTTGAGAATTTTATTTTAAAGTAAAAGTAAAGGCTTAAAACTTCAGTCTGATAACTAAAGCTGAAAATGTATTATTATTCTTTGTTTTACCGTTGCAAACTATATAGGAAACTCATTAGAATAGTTGCCTTAAACATGATTTTCCTAATGGTGGGAGCTCTATTTTAATCCATAGAAAGTGAAATGACCTTTACCTACAAAAGAACTTACTGAGTAATATTTATACTTGTTTTTTTAAATAATTGCGATGGTATACAGGAAGGAACATCTTAAATTTCTCTTGGGAATGAAACGAATTTTACGCTGAGAAATGTCAGAAAATTTTAATATCAGCTTCTTGCACCTTTTCAAAATCTGTTTTCTTAAAGAAGGACTCATTCATCCCAAAATTATAGAATTTGTGCTTTTGATTCTTTTTTAAATTGTATTTCTCCACTGCAAAAATTTTCACCTAAGAGTCTAATGTACGGTAACTCTAATGTTCTAAGCCTCACATTATGCAGGTAACAAGATATAATGAACGTGCTTCGTGTTGTCTCTTAAGCTGACAACTCATGTAGGATTACACAAGGTGGAGTGAAGAACACAAACTATTTTAAAGCATTTCGACGGCTTAAGCTATAAACATCAGCAATAGACTGTCACGTACGTGTTAGGCTAAGAGAACTTTCTTAATTTTCAATGGCTATGCACAAGTAGGGAATTTTTCTTTAACATTTTGGTCCCACACTTTTCACTATTATTAACTGTCATTTTGGACATCCTGTGTATACAAAATTGCCACAATGATGCGCATGTTCCCATACGCTGATTCGAAAAGGTTTTGCTTCTCAAAATAGAAATCCATCAAATAAACGTTTTCCTTCGAGATACTTTGAATACGACAATTTCCAATGGAAACACTGTTTTACTAATTATTCCACTTTGTGAACAAATTACGAGTGTGCTCAGGCTCTCGAAACAAACTAATGCCATATAAACTTTGCTAAATGAATAACCCGGGAATTCACAAAAAAAGTTTCCTTCGCTTGCGAAGTAATATTGGCCTTTGTAAAGTTAAACAAACCGGAAGTCAGTCAACGGGGAAAAACAAACTTAAGAACAAACGACCACGACTTCGTAGTGGGAAATTAATCAAATCCTTCATCAATATTTCCTTACCACAAATTCTTTATAAAGATGGGGAAAATGTTTAAATATTAATTCTACTTAAAACACGCTTGTGTGCGATTACATTCTGAGAATAGCTCACTCGGTATAGGTTCTAATTTCACTTGCATTCATGACCTGAGCTACATAGATCTAGAAAGAATGTAAGTGACATTTTCTAACTGGGTCTGTTGTTTATATGAAGTCGAGAGAAAAACGTAATATGTTTCTATCTGTGAACGTTTATTTCAACAGAAAAAAAGTTTTCACACTTTCCTTCGTCTCAAAATTCAGATATCCAACAGTAAATTAAAATATATCCGACCGCCAGAAGTGTCAGCCCTTACATCTCCTTGCTTTTGTATCAAGTTTTAAAGTATCTTGAATGTTTTAATTATATTGTACCCTATTTATTTCGTATAATTGAATGTTTAAATTAAGATCTTACTTTGGATTATTATAATTCAATTAATTGTTGGATAAAAGTTCCATTTTTATTTTATTTGTTGTTATGAATGTTTCGACAAGGAGTTCAGTTCCTGATATCCCATATTTATAAAGTATCGTATATTTGTAATTATATTCAATGCATAGTGAGTAAACATTTAAGTTAAGACACTTTCATTAAGTACGTTTAATTTTACACTTATTTAAAAACACTTTAAATGTTTCGTTGTAAATACACTTATGCGTCGATAACTAATATAATTAGCAAAGTTGATAGATTCCCCTAATATATTGGCAAAAGACGCACAGATTCTACTCTACTGAAGACTTGATTTTACTCGCCAGCTGTGATTTTCCCACTCAATCAGCAAGACTGTATCAAATGTCCCTACATTTAAACGATTCATTTCACAGTTTGTGAAACACAGAACAACCATTACTCCGTTTTATTTAAAGACATGCTTTTCAATTAGTACCGACTAAAGCCCGTATTCTCTATTCGTTTCGGTACCATTGATTCAAGAGTCTTTTAACTAACAATAAGTACATGATGATTAGAGCCAGACTAAAAAATTCAATGCCATGGCCTGAATTTGAACCACGTATCTCCCGCTCTCCATGCGGTCGCTGTAAATCACTGAGGATAGCAGTAAACCGCACGGAGAGAGGGAGATACGTGATTCAAATCCCGGCCATGGCATTGAACTTTTTAGTCTGGCTCTACTCATCCAAACATTAGACTAACACAGCTAGTGCGGAAGAAATGATTATTTCCAATACGTACATGTATTACAGAGCTATTGTAAATAAAACTTAGATCCAATAAGAACTATTAAAACCTACAAATTGTAAAAATCGAAAGATTACAATGTAGGTAAGTTTGAATCACATTATGTCCTCAAAACATCGAATTCCTTTCTCACACTAAACTTTAATTGATAGAAACGTATAATAGTTATCTTTTAAATCGTGGTTGATAATGCTAGCGAATTTTGGCAACAAAAAAGGCGAAAAACTCTTGTTTTTGGAATAGGAAGTTTAATGTTATATTTACAAATGTGGTGGAAGCATGAATCACTCAACATTTTTCACCATGGTAATGGGCGGTTTAGGTTTATAAATACAGCTATTTAAACTTGTCACATTAATCTTTTGTAAAGGATCACTTACTACACCTTAATTATAACGCGCTAATGTTCTGTGTGGAAAAATAAAGTTAATTTTAGTGTAAAGACAAATGACTGCCCATTAGCTTGAAATGCTCCTCACAAACAAAACCAAAACGAATCTACTTAAGGTAGCCATGCTCCAAGTGTCACCATATATAAGGCAACACTAAAGAAGAGTTTTTGGTGCCAGGTGAAATTGATGTTGCATTAGCCCTTACTACCCCCTCCGCCAACCCTTCTAGGAAGTAGCAGCTGCGTATGACCATTAATCAGCCTTGTGAATGCAGCATTGTCTGCGACACAATTACAGCTAATATCGTATCCAAATGACAAGTGTACTCTTCGGCTGATAGTTTCACACTTACTCTGAACATCTAGAAAAGCATGCAAGATGAACCTCATTTTATAAACCATTTTATTCTTTATTTACAATTCTGGCTTACTTTCAGTTTTAGTATTTGCGAAAAATGGAACAGCTAATAACCATTAAAATAAAAATATTTTTATTTGTGACATCTGATATTTTGATGCTCTTGTTTTGTTATTAATAAAAAGAAGTGAATGACATTCCGTTCTATAAGCTCAGTTACATAAACTTTTGACAACAGTGTAGCCCACCAATTTACGCACACCTTGTGTTTTTCACTATTTTACCTTAATCGAGCTAGACGTAACATCGTGGAGGCCCAAAGGAAAAAAGGTCCATAATGTCTTCTTGTTGTTTACAGACTATCCTTGTTAACAGTAGATAAACATAATTTCTAAAACCCAAATTTAAAATTCAGCAATTAGATAATGCACTTTACAGTACTGTTATTGCTAGGCAGCCTGGATCTCCTAGAAGTGTTGCCTTCTTGAACGTTCTGAAGTCTGTAAAATTTCCTACGAGTGGGAAATACAAGTACATGGTGAGTTAGGGGTTGAGCAAGTCAGAGAACACTTCTCTTACAACAAAAAGTGTCATCCTCTGAGCGAGTTTGTGATGCTGTGGATACTTGTAGGAATGCCATTACTGCAGGATTAGCGAGTCTTGAGAATAAGAGGCTGGATCTGCATATTTCATTACGACACGAGTGGTAGTGGTAATTTGAAATAATTCCGATTCGTAAAGTGCCCATGTGAGTTTCAGGAAATTTTTAACTTATTAAGCAACAGTGAAAGCAGAGTGAATTGATACTGTATATCTTTCTTAAACCAATGTCTGATTTTTCCCGAAGTGCCCAGCTTTAGAGCATTGCACATGCATTTAATGAGGAAGGGGTAGTATTAAAACATGTACAGCAAAATGTGTTTCGCCAAATAATACATATTCTACATACATGCACATATACATGAATAGGAAAATCCGAGAAATAACCTTATCCAGATAATTCACCCTAGCTGAGATACGAGCTATGGTCCTCGTGAACGTGAGGCAGAGACGCTCCCATCTTCTCTAAGGCAAGCTAAATTATACATAACCCTCAAGCATAACACTGACTCTGGACTTGAAGAATGTTCCGAATAAAATCTCATAAATGGAACAATAAATGATAAATTTCAATAACACATTCAAAAGAAATGTGGATCCTCGATCATACAGTATTGCAATAAATGGGAATAGAAATTGAGTTTTTATTTATGGACGCTCTTTAACTTTGTGGTACTCAGCATCCTATTACACACTGGACGTGACAAAACTTCTTAATTCAGCTCAGAGGTCTTTTTACCATGCTTGAGGTTATTTTATTGCATATTTTATCTTTGGCACAAAGGGAAGTCAGGAGCCCGAAACGGCAGTCAAATGTTGTAAAGTATACTTCGAAATTCCTGAATAGATTTTCCAGCAGTGTTTCATGAGAAACATCTGATTGGCAACAACACTGCAAAATAACACAAAGAATTGTAACACTTCACAAAATTTACGATATATACGCATATTGCAGTAATGAGTGGTGTACAAAAAGCAAAATAAATATGTTATGAAGAGATCTACTAGGATTTCGTTTCTATTTATGGTTTACCAGTTAAAACTCACTCGAATGTACAGGAATTCACAAATTATTCGCAGAAAATTAAGGTGTGTGTGTTTTATTTATCTCGTCCTACCTATAATAAAAAACTAACAATTCGATCAAAATTCTTAAAAGTTTATTTTTTTATAAAAATTAAAAGTATTGAAAATTTTTCTCTGCAAAGAATTATTTGCAGTGAGGAATTTTCTTTGAAAATCTTTCTGTCATTCCGCGGAAGTTGTTGAATCTAAATGCCAAGTTCGATACATAACCGACAATTTGTTTTTGAATGCCGTTCAAACACACGGACTGGTGCGTGTGTAGCGTTTTCTAAAAAAGTAAATAAAAGCTTTTCGTGAGGGCTCAGGTATCTTAAAACGTTAAAAATTTAAATGTAATTTTTGGATGACTGCAATACTTCCTCTGATCTACTAAGATAGATAGCAGAGAAGTAAAACTGTAAAGGTCAGTGAATTGTGACTTAAAACTTCCTTGCATTAAACTTAATTTTGAGTTCTTCTCGCAGTTCTTTAGTTTCTTTAGATACAGCTACATTTTTTATTGTAGCATCATACTATAGCGTCTAAGCTGAATGGCAACGACTTTCTGTACTACCGCTTAATCGAATGGTTAGCTTTTTAGTTTCTTAACCCCGGGGTCTCAAGTTGAATCGCGGCTGCTGTTAGGAGTGTTTCTTTAATCTGAGCCATTCGTTCTCCTCATGAAAGTATGAAAATCAATATGTTTAATAGCAAAGAGTATAACTATCTATAGTTCAATCATAAAAAACAACCTAGTTACTTGATTTTTCTCAGGCGTATAACCAGGTAAAATAATTGGTTTGCAAATGACCTTTATCAACTTATCCTGAAGGCATACACCAAATCAGTTTTCATTCCAAACCTTTTAACCTGGATAGGAGCCGGAGAAAATTTAGACTTTTCTTAAGGGTAATAAACGCTACTGTCCTTTAAGTGGTATGTAGTGTCACCCAATTATCGGAAAGCCCGACCAACGACAGCTGAGAAGGGGCCAGAGGCAGCCAAGCTACACCCACCCATTAGTCTCAGTCACTAACTGAGGGGATGATTAGGGAAATGTCACCTGTCGCTGGCCGCCCCTTCCCCCTTCAACTGCCATCTGGAACCTTCGCGGTGATTCACTGAAACCAGAAACTTCTAGAAAACAGTGATATTCCTATAAAAAGGGCTGCAATTAGTGAGGGAGTCAATTCTTGGCGAGCAGCGTAAGAGTGCAGTGCTAGTGTACGGACGAGAAGACTGTATACGTGCACGGAGGATTGTACGTAATTGCGAGAGCAAAGTGGTATTGTAACGGACGAACTGGTGAATCGTAATTGTGTGCATTACGTAATTCTGTGTAATTGGCAAGTGTTTAACTGTAAGTTGGGGGAAATAAAGAACATTTTTGAGTGGTGCAATTGGACTTTTCATTTCACGAACCCACAAAGTCACAGTAGTCTATAGCTCACAAACATACACGGAAATATAGCAGACCCAGGCTTGAAGTTTTTCTCAGCTTCTAGAAGTGCATAGAGAGGGTCACGAAGGACCTGTCAACTGATATTCCTTCATTTTGAGTAAGCATCGGTGCCATTTCTCCGGTACTACCATATATCACGAAATCTGGAAGCGTATCTGACAGATGAGATCAAAGGGAAATAATGGAAAGCAAATCGCGGCAAATGAGAAACCATCCCAGCATTCGCCAACGGGTGGAAAGCTACAACACAACTGAGGGATAGAGGCTAACAGAAATCGAATCTGGCACTTCTCGAATGCAAGCTTCATATATAACCATAGAGCTCTCTAATTGGATGGGCAGGTGCATGAATAAAGCAAAATATCTTTATGATTCTGTTGGTATCCAAAGAAATACTTTTCATCTTCTTTTTCGGTTGTACTTTCGTGAGTTGATTGACTTGCACATGAAAAGGTATAGAATGCGTGGGGTATGGCATATAGCGTAAAGAGTACGAGTACTATGTCAAAATACGCATTTAAGATGAAACAGAAGTGAAAGGACATATAGGACCCCTGCTACGTATGATATTACAGTATTAATCTAGGAGCAACACGATCCTTAAAGATGGGTTCACCTTTTTGTAAGCCGAACATCGCACACGATTCAAATAATTCACAGTGAACCTTACTAATCTTCTCTTAGACTCTAATAACATTGTCTGCTAACCCCTCATTCCTTTGTTGTAATCTCTCTTTTGTTTTCTTTCTCTGCGCTTTATTATTTCTCTTCCATGGAAAATAAAAGGGAGGTTGCCGGCACCAAATTTCCGTTTCTGCTGCATCAAAAGAAGGATTTTAATTTGTTTTTGTGAGAAAATGCACTGTGTACTCGAGCTTCATATATGCATCTGGAATTCTGTAAGGAAATTAAAAACTATGCCAGAAAGGAACTATTTTCCGTGCATTTCTAACGAAATGAATAGAGAAAAACGCGGTGGTTTAAGGTTTCAGCCTTCGGAAATGAAAGACATGCTAGGTTTTTAAAGTAAAACGTTCGTGCTTTACACTGAGTTGGAAAAATAACCAGTAGTATGCAATTAAATTGTACTTTTCCACCACCTGGATACTAGGTAGATAAGGTGTTCCATTTCACAGAAGTATGAAAAGAATATTTCATTTGATATAAAGTTTTGAATTTATTATAACATCATTGTTAGAAAAATATCACTGTATGTTATTAATTTCAGAGCTATCAAAACTTTAAAAAGGCCAGACATTTCAAATGACAGATTTTTTATCATTATTTATTCTTAACTACAGCTAGTAAACAATGTATGCGTTATAGTCAGGTAACACACATAAAAGTTTTAAAATGACTTATTTTAATTTAATCATATACGGAATTTAGCATAGGGTGGCAAAATTCAGCTTTAAAGTGTAGGTAATAACTCCGAAACTAAAAGCGATGTCACATAGAAATTTAAAACCATTCAATATTTATATACGGCGACGTCTGAATAAACTGACTGAAAACTTTACAAAATCACATTTTCAGTAATGCATTACTTAACTATATCGTCTTCCAAAGATGCATGCAACAGGAAGAGTTGAAGAAAATATCTTCATGCTAAATTTGTTTGATTAATTGAAAGTTCTTTTTTCTTTCTTTATGAAACTACGACTAAAATATTAGCAGTGGATAATTATTGTACTGATGCCGTTTGCTTCTGGTGTATATCGGATATTATTAATATTATATTCATTATAGAATGTTAATACTAAAATTAAATGGAACTTAACATCTACAAATGTATAATCTATCAATTATAGAGCGGTGACCCTTTATGCCATTATAAAGTACAGAAGTGTTCGCACAATTTTCGCAGCCGTCCCGAATATGCTGTAGGTTTAAAACCGAGCATCCCTACCAACAGTGAGCCCAACTCGGTAGCGTAGGTGGTAGAGTGTCTGCCTCACTTTCAAGAGGTCCCGAGTTCGAATCTTATTCAGGGTGAGTTATCTGGATTAGACTTTTTCTCGAATCTTCCTTTATCCTGAAAGACAAATGGCGGGCAACACTAAGCTCTATGGACCCTGCTCATTGGAGAATAATTTCAGTCATCGTCTGATGTGACTTACCGTTGGGGAACAAACCAAAACCCGTACTGATTGTTTGGTTGCATCTATGACAAGGATATATAGAAACCTGAACTTATCCGAAGTGTCCGTGTCCGGTTAACATGGTTGTTAAATTTGCTGTAATTTAAACATTACTCTTCTTTCTCTGTCACTTATGGTAAGAATCCCTTGGTAATCGTTCTTTTTCTTATATCTAGCCAAATATATATTCCTTTCTTTCAGTTTCCATTATTTTACTTTTAGTTATCTTCCTGTTCATTTTCGGCATATAAATATCTGCTGTTGCTTGTTTTGTTAATGTATGCGCTATTTTATACCTGAATATGCCAGCATATGCTTTTATCAGTTTAATTGCAATTTTAAGAGATTGCCTAATATTTGCAATTATGGGTCAATATTTGTTGTTATTATTCAATAAGTCGATTTATTACAATCACCATGGATACCTTGCTCACCTTGGATACAGCTAATGTCTATTCCACAATCGGTATGTTCTTTTTACTTATTGTTCTTAGCGCTTGTAGATTTTCATTGTTCCTGCTTTTATTGCTCCCCTAACTTAAATGTGTATTGTTGGATCATTCTTTAGTTCATAAATAAGACTGCCACTCCTCCCACTTTTCCTTATTTTTCTGAAGTCTATTCGCACTTCTATTTTGTATTCCTTTCCAGTGACTTCGCATATTTCTGATATTATTCAAGAAGCAATCATTGCGGTTTATCAATAATTGGTGTACGTACTACAGGAATTTCTACAGCAATCTGTTGTTGCATAGTGTGTTTACCTTCTGTTTTACTGCCGTGTTTATTAGCTCTACTCCGGTCATGACAGCAGTTGTAACATAAGAAGAGTTCTACATTATTATATACTTTAATATTAATTACTGTTTGATTTTTCAAAATTTATTCATTTTTTCCGTTGGAGTGTTCTGCCAAATGAGCGCCTCATATTCAACATAGGCTTTACAGCACCTTTGTATATTATTTTGAGGGCTTCCCGTCCTAATACCATTTTAATGTCAGATTTTGACAGTTGGAGTACTAGGGCTATGTCTTCTATAGCATTCAAAAGCTGACCGCGTCGCCCATCCCTACTCATACAGCTAACAACAATGGAGAACACACTTGCTACCGACGACTTGGTGAACCATAGGTGCTTTCATTACAATATATAAAGGTTTGCTCAGTCGGAAAGGATATCCTCCCTAGATTGTTAATATTGTCACGAACCCATTATTTACGAAAACGCGGCGCGGGAGCGATAAGCAACGGATGGAGCCGGGCGGAGATAAGCACCTGCATAAGCAGATAAAGACAGCCCGGAGATAAAAGGCTGGCCAACACAGATAAGTTTATTCGTCTAGGACATTCGTGTTTTATCTGGTGATGTGAGACAGAACATTCGATTTCTTGATTGTTACAGAACAATCTCAAATTATCAATGAGGTATATATAAGAGATTGTGACACGCCAGCGGACGGTAGTAAACAGTCTTAAACAGTAGTAAACAGTTTCGTAATGGAAGAGTATAACCAGAACTGAATTGTGTGAACGATTTTGTTTGTAGACGGCAACCTGGAAGATTGTAATTGTGTATGTGACGTAATGCTGCTACTGGAAGTATAGTTCTCTGGAAGTAAAGAACGTTATGAATTTCTGCAACTCGGAATATCAATTCACGAACCTAAAAAGTCACAATAGATTTATTATATAAAGTAGAATTAGACCTGTAAACTGACAAATATTCCTTTCAGTAATTCTAAAAACAATAAAGCAAAATATTACTTTAAAAGAATTGATTTAAAAATATTATTTTAATTAAATATATTTAAAACTACCTTCTTCTCTTTCAAAATATGGGGAATATTCCATGTATTATAAACGGTTGTGTTCCATGTTAGTTATATCAGCTTTAGTTTAAGGTAATAAAATTATTTTAATGAATTAAGTACTTAACCGGTAAATTTTAGAACAAATAATACCTTTTGCGACTCCAAAAAATCTTTGAAAACAAAAGAAATGGCGTTTCTGATATTAGAACCCTGTACCGTTTGGAATGAAGTTATATTCGCCACTAACAGATAGCCCAGAATTGTAAATTTGATACTGAAGAATACATAGGTAGTTCACAATATTTAAAACTATCTGTATTACCTAGATGTGTAATAAACTAAATATTAATTTTTATATTCAGAGCGATACCGTAACGATGTTACAGACCTATAGAGATGATAGCGGAAACAGTTGTGAACAACATTCCATTGCAATTCATGTTTGCAAATGCTTCGGAATGATAATTAACTTGAAAACTCAAAGTTATATTACACACTTTTGTTTAATGAATATATTTGAAGTTCATGACCTTCATAACAATGCAATAACTAAAATACCAACACACATAACAGGTAACGCAACACATACATAACAGGTCCATCCTCAGCCTCAGTGTTTATTAAATAAGATTCTTGATGCTCTTATGGAATATCCGCTGTCAGAATTCTCTTGGAGATAATAATCGCTGCACTAAGTGTTTGGACCTTTTGGCTATGAAATTGGTAGGAATATTGCCTATGTAAAATAGCCACAATAAATATTTTGAGAAAGCCATAATGTTTGCAGTTTTTCTGGTACTCAATTGGGCTCCCCGTAGGGGAGGGAATCCGTCCCCTTCAGCTGCCGTGGTGCGGGCGCTGCGGATCCCTAGCAGTCGTGGTACCTCTGACGTTACTAGAGGAACCTCGGGCCGAACATTCGAGCCCCTCCCTGTTAGGTAGTTGTTCGGATTGGGTTAGACTCGAGGGGAAGTGCTAGATCACCAGGCGGCCCCACCGAGGTCATATCGGTAGCCTTCCCATTTTGGAGTTGGCGTGCTAAGTGGCGTATCCACTTCCATCCCATCTTGAATCCACAGGACCAGATGGAGGGCCTTGTTAGTCTCTAGGTCTTGCCCTATGGAAAGCCCCACGGAGACAGCTCGGTAACTCCCTGGTCGAAGGAGGCCCGGGTCCTTGGTCCTACAGGGCCGGGACTCATGGGAGTAGATCCTCTGGCATGAATTGAAGTCAATTGGGCTGCTAACTTACAAGTTCCAGTATCTTTATCTCGGATTGAGTTCTGCGAGTTCTTGCAATATTTGCATTTGTTTTGCTTACAAGCTTCTGTTTCGTGCAAACATCGGGAAACTTCGTAATGGCGATACCTTGACCTACATTTAAGAAAACACTACGACTTACCATAGACTCAAAATTATTTTAGCTTGAAAAGCCTCTCTCTTTCAATGTGGCTTGTGCAGCAATTTCGAACCTAAAATTATTCAAGTGAAAGTTGTCCATATTTATCTGCTCCATCATGACCAGAAGTTTGTAACATAATCATAGAATCATTATGCACGATTTCATTCTAGTCTGGAAAAACTAAATGTTAATCATAAATCCATTTAAAATAGAAATATTTTAAAAAGGAAAAAAGATAAGTACCTCAGAAAGTAAATTAGCATCTAACGTCCTACTATTTTCAAGCGCAAACAACAAAAATGATTTATTGCTCTGCCTCAAACTTTATAGTCATGAAGTTTTCAAAGTATGTTTAAAAAATTTTATAAAATAATAATAATAATAATAATAATAATAATAATAATAATAATAATAATAATAATAATAATAATAATAATAATAATAATAATAATAATAATAATAATAATAATAATAATAATAATAATAATAATAATAATAATAATAATAATAATAATAATAATAATAATAATAATAATAATAATAATAATAATAATAATAATAATAATAATAATAATAATAATAATAATAATAATAATAATAATAATAATAATAATAATAATAATAATAATAATAATAATAATAATAATAATAATAATAATAATAATAATAATAATAATAATAATAATAATAATAATAATAATAATAATAATAATAATAATAATAATAATAATAATAATAATAATAATAATAATAATAATAAAACAATAATAAAACAATAATAAAACAATAATAAAACAATAATAAAACAATAATAAAACAATAATAAAAATAATAATAATAAAAATAATAATAATAATAATAATAATAATAATAATAATAATAATAATAATAATAATAATAATAATAATAATAATAATAATAATAATAATAATAATAATAATAATAATAATAATAATAATAATAATAATAATAATAATAATAATAATAATAATAATAATAATAATAATAATAATAATAATAATAATAATAATAATAATAATAATAATAATAATAATAATAATAATAATAATATTAATAATAATAATATTAATAATAATAATATTAATATTAATAATAATAATAATAATAATAATAATAATAATAATAATAATAATAATAATAATAATAATAATAATAATAATAATAATAATAATAATAATAATAATAATAATAATAATAATAATAATAATAATAATAATAATAATAATAATAATAATAATAATAAAACAATAATAAAACAATAATAAAACAATAATAAAACAATAATAAAACAATAATAAAACAATAATAAAACAATAATAAATAATAATAATAATAATAATAATAATAATAATAATAATAATAATAATAATAATAATAATAATAATAATAATAATAATAATAATAATAATAATAATAATAATAATAATAATAATAATAATAATAATAATAATAATAATAATAATAATAATAATAATAATAATAATAATAATAATAATAATATTAATAATAATAATATTAATAATAATAATATTAATAATAATAATATTAATAATAATAATAATATTAATATTAATAATAATAATAATATTAATATTAATATTAATAATAATATTAATATTAATATTAATAATAATAATAATAATAATAATAATAATAATAATAATAATAATAATAATAATAATAATAATAATAATAATAATAATAATAATAATAATAATAATAATAATAATAATAATAATAATAATAATAATAATAATAATAATAATAATAATAATAATAATAATAATAATAATAATAATAATAATAATAATAATAATAATAATAATAATAATAATAATAATAATAATAATAATAATAATAATAATAATAATAATAATAATAATAATAATAATAATAATAATAATAATAATAATAATAATAATAATAATAATAATAATAATAATAATAATAATAATAATAATAATAATAATAATAATAATAATAATAATAATAATAATAATAATAATAATAATAATAATAATAATAATAATAATAATAATAATAATAATAATAATAATAATAATAATAATAATAATAATAATAATAATAATAATAATAATAATAATAATAATAATAATAATAATAATAATAATAATAATAATAATAATAATAATAATAATAATAATAATAATAATAATAATAATAATAATAATATTAATAATAATAATATTAATAATAATAATATTAATAATAATAATATTAATAATAATAATAATATTAATATTAATAATAATAATAATATTAATATTAATATTAATAATAATATTAATATTAATATTAATAATAATAATAATAATAATAATAATAATAATAATAATAATAATAATAATAATAATAATAATAATAATAATAATAATAATAATAATAATAATAATAATAATAATAATAATAATAATAATAATAATAATAATAATAATAATAATAATAATAATAATAATAATAATAATAATAATAATAATAATAATAATAATAATAATAATAATAATAATAATAATAATAATAATAATAATAATAATAATAATAATAATAATAATAATAATAATAATAATAATAATAATAATAATAATAAAACAATAATAAAACAATAATAAAACAATAATAAAACAATAATAAAACAATAATAAAACAATAATAAAACAATAATAAAAATAATAATAATAAAAATAATAATAATAATAATAATAATAATAATAATAATAATAATAATAATAATAATAATAATAATAATAATAATAATAATAATAATAATAATAATAATAATAATAATAATAATAATAATAATAATAATAATAATAATAATAATAATAATAATAATAATAATAATAATAATAATAATAATATTAATAATAATAATATTAATAATAATAATATTAATAATAATAATATTAATAATAATAATAATATTAATATTAATAATAATAATAATATTAATATTAATATTAATAATAATATTAATATTAATAATAATAATAATAATAATAATAATAATAATAATAATAATAATAATAATAATAATAATAATAATAATAATAATAATAATAATAATAATAATAATAATAATAATAATAATAATAATAATAATAATAATAATAATAATAATAATAATAATAATAATAATAATAATAATAATAATAATAATAATAATAATAATAATAATAATAATAATAATAATAATAATAATAATAATAATAATAATAATAATAATAATAATAATAATAATAATAATAATAATAATAATAATAATAATAATAATAATAATAATAATAATAATAATAATAATAATAATAATAATAATAATAATAATAATAATAATAATAATAATAATAATAATAATAATATTAATAATAATAATATTAATAATAATAATATTAATAATAATAATATTAATAATAATAATAATATTAATATTAATAATAATAATAATATTAATATTAATATTAATAATAATATTAATATTAATATTAATAATAATAATAATAATAATAATAATAATAATAATAATAATAATAATAATAATAATAATAATAATAATAATAATAATAATAATAATAATAATAATAATAATAATAATAATAATAATAATAATAATAATAATAATAATAATAATAATAATAATATTAATAATAATAATATTAATAATAATAATATTAATAATAATAATATTAATAATAATAATATTAATAATAATAATAATATTAATATTAATAATAATAATAATATTAATATTAATATTAATAATAATATTAATATTAATATTAATAATAATAATAATAATAATAATAATAATAATAATAATAATAATAATAATAATAATAATAATAATAATAATAATAATAATAATAATAATAATAATAATAATAATAATAATAATAATAATAATAATAATAATAATAATAATAATAATAATAATAATAATAATAATAATAATAATAATAATAATAATAATAATAATAATAATAATAATAATAATAATAATAATAATAATAATAATAATAATAATAATAATAATAATAATAATAATAATAATAATAATAATAATAATAATAATAATAATAATAATAATAATAATAATAATAATAATAATAATAATAATAATAATAATAATAATAATAATAATAATAATAATAATAATAATAATAATAATAATAATAATAATAATAATAATAATAATAATAATAATAATAATAATAATAATAATAATAATAATAATAATTAATAACAACAATAAAAACTGACACAGGCCTAGCGTGACCATGACAATACTACAGGGCCCCCATGAAGCTTGCTGTACTTGGGTAGTGTAATGACAAAGATATGTGTATAAGGTCGCTCAGCTGCAGAGGTTATCAGCGCCCTTTAAAAATTAGTCATGACAAAAGCCAGATATAAATTGTTCTAAAACTATATAGAAGTTTAAACTTACAAAAAATACATGTATATCACAAAAAACTAAAATAAAATATAAAGAAATGTAAATCCAAACTACAAAAAATACTCTCAGCTAAATTCTAAAATCTAACCTGGAAAAGAGCTTAAAAACCTTCTCCAGTAACTTTGTTATCATCCGCTACCATTTTTACAAAGCTGGCCGGCAGCTGCAGAGACGTCCTAAGGTGCGATAGGCAAAAACACTAGCAGCACGTGTCGGACAGATAACGTTTCATTGCAAAACGGACACAGTGGAGCAGGCTCCCTTCTAAATAGAAAACTATGAGTAAAAAAGCAGTTCCCAATACGTAATCGAGCCAAACTCACCTCCTCACGACGAGATGAATGACAGGAGGTAATCGACTGGGGTTGGTGGTCGAACGTGGAATAGACTGTTCTGCAGCTGAAAGAATTTTCTCTGTGAGATGATCAACCAAATCATTCACAGAATCGTGCTCGTTGTAGTTAAAAACAGCCAACTGGGTGTAAACGTTCCAGTTGGCACGATCAAAGCGCCAGCTAGGTATACGCGAGGGAGACACATCTTGTGCTAAGAGATTAAGAAGACATGGAAAGTGGTCCGTGGAATGTAAAATAGAGATGACATTCCATTGCAATGAAACTGCCAACTGGGATGAACAAACAATGTAGGAATAGCTGTAGGAATAGCTGTTGAAAGAGTCTGAAAGGAACGTTGGTTCTCCGCTGTTCAGGAGAACCAAGGTATTTCTCTCCATGAATTTTGCAATGAGACTTCCTCTCGAACATGCCCGATTTGAGCCCCAAAGTGGGTGATGAGCATTTAATTCTCCCACTATGAGAAACGGTGTTGATATTTGGGAAATCAGATCTTCAAGGCCAGTTAACGAGAGATCATCAGATGGAGGTAGGTATACATTTCAAATACAAAACTCGATTGATGGCAGCTTAATCCTTACTGCTACAGACTGGATGTCAGATTGCCGCTGTTTCGGATCTACAAATATGTCTTCCCTGAGGAGCATCATAGTGCCCCCGTGAGCTGGAATGCCCTCTTCTGTTTCAATATCACACCTCAGTGGTGTGTAGCGTCTGATTTTAAAATTGTCTTGTGGTCGTAGCTTAGTCTCTTGTAAGCATACCAACAAGCGTCATGCCTATTGAGCAAAAGTTCAAGCTCTGGTCGATGTGCTCTCAAACCTCGTATGTTCCATTGTAGGATAGCTATGGCGATAATAATGGGATATGATGTCAAATAAATACGCACATTACATAGATTTTAGCGGTGGTCGGATCAATTTGCCCCTTTTTTAGGTGTTGGGCTCGTTTCCGCAAGTTTATCCTGCCTTTCCTTTGCTGCCATTGTGGCAGCATGGTCAGATACTTCCTGCTCCATATCTTCTATGGAGGAGGACTGCTTTGCTTCTACAACTTTCGGTTCGAGGGTCTCGAACCGATTGGAAAGTGCGACCGACGTAGATGGCTGCCTCCGGTCGGAGTCCTCTCCTGATGATGACTCCGAAGATGATCTCGGAAATGCTCTTGGACTTCTTTTTCCCTTGGTCTTTTCGGGAGCAGACTTTGCGCTTTCTTTAAGAAAGGCAGTTCCATCATACTGTGTCTTGAACTTTATTTCTGGTGCATGGTACATTGCGGGCAATTTGATCTTGTTGCTAGACGTCGATGGTTTGTCAGGCGATTTAACTGAGAGGTTCTAATTTGCAGTAGCCTTAGGTGGTGTGAACGGAGGTGTCCGTGTTGTTGGCGATGATTTTGGAATATAACGGGGCGTTCTCGTGAACTTGATGGATGTTCACCACTACGATGTACATGCATTTTCATGCATAACGTCTCCACAGCTGACACATGTAGGCACACCTTTACAGAAGTTACTAGTGTGACCGAACCGCCGAAATATGTAGCATCTCAGAAAGTTAGGAATATATGGTCTAACCTCTATTACTTCATATCCTGCCTTTATCCTTTGGGGGAGATCTACCCGATCAAATGTCAAGAACAGCGTACAAGTAGGGACCATTTCCCCTCGCTCTCCCCGTTGCACACGATAAACTGCTGTAACGTCTTGTTCCTGAAGGTTCTACTGAATATCCTCGTTAGACATGTCATCCAACGCACTGGTGTTTACAACACCGCCCTATGAATTCAGGGTCCTATGCAACTCCACTTTTACAGGATAACTGCCCAGCATACTGGCTCTCTGTATCTTAGCTGCTTGGGATGGTGAAATTTCTTCCACCAGCAGAGTGCCATTCCTAGACCCAGTACAGAATTTTACTGCACCACCTATGTTGTCGAGACCCCTCTGAATTAAAAACTGATTAACCGTTGAAAAATTCCTCTCTTCCTCTGTTCCTTTAATTACTAAGTAGCGAGGACCACACTCAAATACTTCTTTTACATTGTTCTTAACTATTTCATTTCCACTTTTTAAAAAATTTTATTAATATTTGGATTTATCATAATAAATGAAACAAGTTTCATCCCCGAGTGCTCCCCACCCACCACGGAGCCCAACAAGGGTGTCATTCCACTGGGATGACAGGGTTACACAGGGGATATAGCGGGCTCGCCGTCCCACTCACCCTGGATTTCGCTACAATACCTAGTCCTGGCCGATTGATTAGGGGTGAATTAGTCCCTAACCTCCCGTTTAGGCGAAGCAGAAACAACAGTAGTGTATCCTCCCTGAATTCCGAAGAAGAGTGGAACCAGCTCAGATGCGCATCCGTCAACCATCAGGACAAACATTTCCACCGACACGGGTCTCCACGCACAGCCTACACGTGGGTGGGTGTTTTGTCTGACCCCGCACCACACTGTCTGACCCCCCTCACTCGAGGGTGTCAGCTTGGCTCGGGACCCCGGAATCGCCAATTCCCGTACCTACCGCAATAGGCCTCAGGGGGACTTGGGTAGTGCTGATGTGGCAAAACACTGCAGAAGCTGTACCAGCTAGTACCTACAACACAATAAGGAGCATAAACCGTACAATCAGATGTGCTATTGAATTGAAATCAAGCTATTTATTGGTGCTCATTAACTACACTAGTTCTAAGAATTCCTTTCTAAGTTGAAGATAAAAATTCTTTTACCTTAAATCAAAGCTCTTTTTGTCAGGTCTCAGGTTTCTTATAGGACGTAAATCACGGATGTGCATGGCACCATCGGCTTTACGTTCCTTTCGAAACGCTAAGGATATTTAACTTACAAAAATTAATTATTCTCCACCGGATTTGAAGCCGCAACCTCAAGAAAAGGGGATAGCGTGTGATGACTAAGGGGCTTATAGCAGATACTAACCTGCTTCACCCTACACTAGACCTTGTTACGTAATATTATAAAACGGACAGTTATTCCGAAGAAAACTGACGCACATTATTTCATTTTTCTTTGAAATTGACGTTTAAAACCTATATGCAGAAATGTGCATCCACAAGCGGAGATGCGAAATCCAACTTGAATGGGGGCTTAGTAACCCCGAGAATGTGCTAGCAATGGCTTCTGGCCAGTTAGTTGAGTGACAGGCTCGCCTATGGCATACTGCCATGAACACAGCTGCTCAGCAGATCGTTAAGTTTCATGCTCTATCCTATCAATCCGAGAGAGCGGACAGTTCTCAGAATGGTGTCAGTGCTGTCGTTGGCACTGCCATCATTACAACTGCCATTTTAGTATTAACTATATTTGCAGTTACTCTCCTCTTTGCTCAGAAATTATAAGGCAAGTGCTTGCTAACAGAAACCAGCGTCTTCAGTATTAGCACACGAAACACAGCCGAACGTTCCTATTTCAAAAGGACGCTAAGTTACAAATAAATAGCCAAAGTATTAGTCAAGTATGTCTACGAACATTATAGCTATACATAACCCTAACTATTACGTTACATTACCTTAATTGACGCGATATCGGGTTGTTCGGCATCAAGTCATTACGGTACCAAAGGTCGCTGCTCCCCCCCGTCATGCTTGTGAAAATTCGTAGTATTTTTCCCTGTCTATTCCGATGAAGTTTTCTGACATTTATTCCCAACACACCTTGCTACAAACATTAATGTAACTGCTCTGTAATCAATGCATTAATAACAGTCACCACAAGCTTTGTTCACCCAACAGCCTAGAAATTCACGTCCATCTTCGTCTTTCTGATCTGATTCTAAAGGCTTTCTTCAAGATCAATTATCAGCTATATACCTTTCAGATGTATATCCTAAAAACTCAACAGCATAATTAAGTCTCATTAGATGAAAGGCATTTATAGGACATGGTTCTGTATTAAAGTTTTCAAACAGGGGAGGCTCCGTAACCATATAATTTTGGAACTTACTGGAGTCATTTGATTTATGTTCTATATAATAATTGTCACATCATAGCTTAATTAATGTTATTACAACACCAAAGCGCTTAACGATAAAATATAAAATACTGAAAAGGAATGTCTAATGAACCCACATCTGAGGAATGAAACTGTAATTGAAATACTAAATATCTTAACCAAAAAAGATAAAATTGATTCCATAACTGAATCAATATATTAAGCAACCCATAATGCCAAAATTCCGGGAATTGTGCCACCAGACCCGGATACCACTATAGAAAAGAAATGATGAATGATATTTTCTTGTGATAACGGAAACGTCCATATGCTTAATATATCCGCGATAATGACCTTTTTACATTAAACTTTTTAATAAAACATAAATAAATATTTATATGATAATGTAAAAACACTCTTAACGAGCTTCAACATCGTTTTTCAGAGTCAAAGTCTTCAGAGTGTCAATAGAAAGAAAGGAAGGAGTAAGCGTTATTAGATAAGGCGTCCAAGTGACAATGCGCCGAACAGAAGACCAGCTGACAAAAATACTTCAAAGACCTGAATGCTATTTTGAACATTTATTTACTTAGTTATTCACTCATTTACTTCTTTCTTTTATTTCATTATTTACTTATTTATTCCTTCATTCGATCGTTCATTCATTCATCCATTCATCCATCCATCCATTCATTCACTCATTCACTCATTTATTTCACAAGCAACAGGTTATCCTAGACAGCTAATTTTGCATCCCGAATGAAATTTCAGTTCAATTTCTGAGCAGTGTGTTCCTTTCTGGAAACGACCTTTAAGTGTTTATACGGAAAACTAGATTTCATCACTAATAACTAACGAAGAAACAGCGCACATTTGCATTCTAGTTTCCATACGAATATCTCAAGTACTGAGATAAACTACTTAAATTATATTAAAGTTACGTAATATTTTCATATGAAACAGCATTGTCTGAAATATATTTTCATCATAGCTCTGGCCCTATAACCATGCAGAGGCTTAGTTATCAAAAATATAGTTTGGCATTTAGTTTTTATTTTACCTCTATGCACTTGTCTTTGCTAAACTGCCTCGAGTATACAGAAGATACGGATGACTGGTGTATTTCCGGAAATATATATATATATATATATATATATATATATATATATATAAAATTAATAATAATAAACTTCCTCTACCTGTTAGATACGTGATAGGGAAAGTAAAACCGATGAATATGATTGTCAAACATTGTTGCTCCCAAAGGGCTGAAGTCTTTGCGCAATCCGTTCTGGATGAAGGCCAGAGGAAAATATCTGAATATGTAACTCATCCAAAGAGTGAGTACTTAGGCTTGGCAACATGTCATATGAACTTGGCCCAGGATTAATGCCAACCGTTTTACTGTTTCTGGACGTTTACTCTTGAGGTAAATTAATCTACATGAAGAAACAAGCAATCGTTCATCCAAAATTGTTCAAGGAGACAAATTTGCTACAGCTGCAATTTTAATTGGTAAGGATGTAGAAAGGTCTAAGTGCTTTTACACAAGGCTTTACGTCGCACGTGGAAACATTGCCAGAATAATGATTATTGCTGCTAATATTTCAACATCCTGGACAAATGTACAAAGGAAATATGGTGAATGTCACACTGCCTGAGACTATATAAATGGAGTTATTACGCAAAATGCGGATAAAAATTAGTAATTTTGTAACCTAAGTCAAACAGAAAAATTTGTGAATCCCATATAAGGTAATGGCGCAAATGAACAGTGGATGAGGACATAAATGAGTAAAGATTTTAAATCAAGGAAAACAAAGTATTTTCTCTTTAGAAGAATAGATAAGCTGTGTGCGTGTGTGTGTGTGTGTGTGTGTGTGTGTGTGTGTGTGTGTGTGTGTGTGTGTGTGTGTGTGTGTGTGTGTGTGTGTGTGTGTAGCAGAACATATGTTGCCGCGAAATGAGAAAATGCTTAAAACCACCGCAATGTTAAAATCATAAAAAAATGGCGCTTTTAAAATTGGCTGGCAATATAATGAATGAAGCGGCTTCGGGTAAACTGTAAAAGAAACTACTTAAATAGGCGAGGAAGGCAGACAAATAATCTGAAATATTTACTCACTGGAGTGGTAATACCTGGAAGGAGTGGTGAATGATAAATTCTGGAGCCAGAAAGATGGCAAATTCTGGGCAAAATTAGGATGCATTATTCAAGATATGAGCAGGAGAGAAAGAAATTTTGGAGAATATAGAGGACTGTTCTTAGATAGAAAAATAGTGCATTCTGACATACCTAATTTGAAAGCACACTTACTCGTAACATGTTTTATATGAGCAAAGTTCAGTTATTAAAAACACAATGATTTTGTTTTACACTTTCTGCATATTGCACACAATAGATAGAGAATACAAAAAGTATTTTTAGAAATAAGTCCGACATATATTCCATGTTATTTGTTTTCGCTTTTAAATATTTACATTTTAATCAAACGGAAATTCTGATCCTTGGTGCTTGCGGTCAGCAAAGAGAAATTTCAAAGGCATCACTCAGCGACCAGGTCTTAACTATCGCTTAAACCTAATGTGTTCCCATATTCTCGTGGTATATATTAGGAAATATGTAACTAAAGCATTTGTGCATAACATACTTCCTCTAGTATGGAGAAAGGAAATTAATTAAAAATCAAAATACCTTGCTTATTAAATTTCTTTAAAAACAGTAAAATACTCAATAACGTATCTTTGATAAGTTTTAATATTTTCAAACGTTCAATAGGGGGAATGTTTAAGTAACTATGCTTTCTCCCTGTTTATCATCATCATCATCATCATCATTATCATCATCACCACCACAAACATCATTATCATTATCATTATCATAATCATTACTATTACTATTGTTATTATTATTGTTATTATTGTTATTATTATTTATTATCATCATTATCATTATTATTAGTAGTAGTATTATCATTATTATTAGCTTTCTTGAGAAACTTTAATTGCGAATGCATTGCAACCATAGGAACTGCATATAGGCTTGTCAGCTGTTAACATTTTTACTTGCCCTTTAATTGTTAATCGTTGTGCTGGTTTTCAAAGCATATACTCAAAGAAAAAATGGGAAAAGAGGAAGGGAGGAAGGGAGGGAGGACGGTAGTGAGGAGGGAGCAGGGAGGAGGGAAGGTGGAAGGAAGGAAAAAAGAACGTTTCCATATTTAACTAATATAGTAATGGCAAACGGCTTCTGAAATGAGGTGGTAAACATTGTCATTGAAACCTTTCCAGAGCAAATCACTTGACAACCCTTGTATATGAACATGTTCCCACAATCATGTCTGACAATGTCCCTGCTCCAGAGTCAGTGAAAACACGCATATTCTACAACAAAAGGTATCGATTAATTCCATTTGTAAACAAATCCATTCAGCAGAAGCCTTGTGAGATTACATCCGGGCTGTGATGACCAGATGTGTGCCAGAAATTCATGTGAATGGAAGTACCTGAAATGGCGCACTCAATTTCTGTGAAGCTCTACCGACTCTTTGAAGTTCATTTACAACGGCAGACCAACAAAACCTGTTTTTTGTTCTTGCAGTAATATTCTGCGGAATGCAGTTTTACCTTTTCACAAAAGCTTATTCATGACTCTTCTTCTCCGTTCCCTTTCAGCTACACCCTCGCCTGAATGCCGACAAACTTTGAACAGTTAATATGTTTGTAATTTTCATGCGCAGTCTGTATAATTAACTTAGGTAAGGTATTACAATGTCACTCTAGAACTTATGTTACCGGACGCATTTAGGGAACTACATAATTATGTTATTGGGTAAGTACAAGGTACTTTCTACTTGCAAATCTTTTTTGAACAAATCTGATGCGTTGCACCCACATGACTTTCTTTGCTCCCTCTTCTGCAAGATTTTTATTCTATCTACTTACTGTTAATCGGGATAAAAGTTTGCTGAAATTGTTTCGTTACTTATGTCCTCGTATGTGCAAGTTTATTAGAAAAATTCAGTAGGCTTAAGCGATAGCCAAATCTTTAAAGATAGTTGAAGTCATTGAAGTACCGTCTCTATCTGGCCGAGATAAATAAAATATGAATAAGGACCTCCTACTTGAGGAAACTAATAATTTTAAGATACACAAACGAAGACTATCTCTGAAACATATAAGGAATGTATCAAACTCAACAGGGAACATAATGATATGGGTAAAAACAAGTAAAGTAGAGTGCTCCATATCTGAAATGTGGCATCAGAAGTGACGCTCGGAGTGGCTTCCTTGCATCCAGATATTTGTAAACGTTTTTTGACCTACCTATCAATCAGGTGAAAGAAATTCAACGCACGTTCGAAACAAGTCACTGTTGACGACACACAAAAGGTGGGGGTTGGAATATCCTTTCCGTTCCGCTCAAGTATTTTTTCTTCTTAGTCGATTATACCGCATACGACTTCCATGCGTTTCCATTGGGGAAAAAAGTATACTATATATTTCGTTGTACGCAAGTTGGGAGATCACATTGTTTGTTGTCGCGTCTCCTGTTTGAAGTTTACTAACATTCGAACGTGTGACTTTACACATGGTCACGTTTTTGCTGCATTACAGCCTCTGCGTGCCAACTTCTGTGCACTTGCAGTTCAAACCGCCTGACTACTCTCTTACCGGTTATAGGGATCACGATAATAAATCCTGCGGCGCTATAACCGTCGCACGATCTGTTCTGTTCTACTGACACATGGCAGAGGAAGGCGATCAACCAAAGGATACGATATGACCAGCATCACGCATCCCCCAGGTGGAAATTTGATATCATTTTCAGCTCCACACTTCCCTTGGAATGCAGACCAGTACTCCAGACTTGAAATGCATGTGCATTCCATGGCCGGGGACCACAGATTTTAGCTCTAGCCCACGGAGCAAGAATCAGGGTGCACGTATGTAGGTACAATGAATTCAGAGTGAACCTGGCTCTTACAAAAATGTAAAACGTGTGAATGATTCAAACCTCAAAATATATAATATGGCTCAGATTGCTGTTTTCTATTGAACATTGCACTTGCTATAGAGAATTTAAAACCGATATTAGGTTATTTGCAAGATTTCATATATAAATTAATAAATGGAGCTTAAGATTAAACATAACATTTTAGAAATTTAACTGACCGCAATGGTTCATGTTATTAACGCTTAGGGTCTCGTGTTGATTGTCATTGGGCGGGAAAACTAATATTAGCTTTTTAGTGGTTTTTCCAGATCAGCAAGTGAAGGCTGAGATGAACTACATAAACCTAAGAGCTTTTTCTTACTTCTCATTGCCTTGTTGAATTGTAGGTCAAGTAATTAAGAGTTTGTGTGGAATTTCCTGTGAAAACCATTTCTCCCACAAATCTATCATCTGTCCGGATGCACTTCGAAGGGGTTATGTCCTTTGAATACCGAACTTTGCGGACTCTTGTCTGGTGCTCTGTAGGAGGTGTCCCTTCATAGCTTAGAATCATTGCGGTCCGCTTCGTCACTTAGCCTTTCGAGACTGATCGTCGTTCTAATCTCTTTCTGAGACCATTCATTCAATAGGTCTATCATGAATCAGGAAGGTGTGTTCCATTGGCTGTAGATTTCGTCCTATCTCTAGCAGTTTAACAACTTGAAGTAGAAATTAAACTTATTTTGAATACGTGTAGAAAACAATTAGAAATAATGCCGTGTATACAAACTCCAAAATGGCAGTAGAACATCTAAGCTAAACATGCTCAGTGTATTAGGAGTAATTTAATACAATTTGAGTTATTGTAGTCTATAGCATAACTTCTACTTCAGAAATTCTTAAGCTATTAACTCTTACTCCATGTCCACCACTTGTCTTTAAAATGGAGGTTCCTAAACCAGGAAGCATCCGACCCTAGTATCTAAATTGACGGCAAGAACGATACTGGCATCCAGAATTTCTTTACAAAAACCAAATTCGAGTATACGGACTATTAGGGGACAAATATTCTCGTATATCATTACATGGTGCTTGAATACATCAAATATTCATACACACAAACTTATACACAATAGCATTAAGAGCTCATACAAATGACATTACAGGTGAACAATAACATGAATTATCTGGACCTCAATACATAATAAATTTGCCACAATTAACTCGACCACTATACTCCAGACCTCAAAGTATCTTTTATGGAACTCTTATTAATTCCAATATCATTATTAATTCTTTGCCGAAGAAGAATTACATTACTTCAGCTCTTCATCTCATACTTGCCTGGATAGTAAACCGGACAACGGACAACACTGTGATGTCGGAAAGCAAGTTCCCCACTAAATATAGAAAATTAAGTTAACTCTGAACCTATTAACAAATTAGACTAATGAAGAAAAAGGATATTCACCAAAATACACAATGAACCCATTATCAATATTATATAAACTACGAAAACGGTACAATGTGTAGATACCAAACTTAGGGCAAATAAGGGCAAACACGCATAAAAAGCACCAAAGTTAAAAAAGTACCACCTGAGGTCTAAGGAACTTCACACACTAAATATAAAGTTTAAAGAACCAGGTCAGGACAAAATTGGAGTTACCTACATAGTAAATACAAATGAGCCAGTGTTTGTGTACAAATAAATACACAATAAATATCTGCTTAAAAATAGCAATGAATAAACTTAAATGAAAAAGGTAGTCATGTGGTTCTTATGAAATTTAAATAATCCACTTACTGAGACTACAATAAACTGAAAGAGATGTGCCGTAACACATACAGAACAAAACTCCCCGAGCGAGACTAGGTTTGCCCTAGAAGGATATGCCACGTACGCTGACTAATGAAATGTAATCGGTAAACAACACTACAGAACGGCAGTTAGCCAAATTATTTGCAATCCTTTAGCCGAGCTGATTCAAAAGGATAAATATAATGAGCGAAAGCACAGAGAACTCAGTACTGAGGTCACGAATTTCCCCAATGTCTGCAAATCTAATCACGGCTTTGCTCAACATAGCTACAGAAGAAAATTAATTTGTATGTACATATGTGCCTGAGCTCCAAGGAAAATATTTTTCAAATGCATTGTGTGATACAAATTAGATATCTTAAATGTGTTATACGGTGAATTTACTTCGGAAAACTTAATATAACTCTGTTTTATATTTCTAAAACTCAAATACACATTAAATTATTAAGACCCTAAATTCAAAACTATATTTAATATTAAGAAAAGCACGTTAGAATAATTTTTGTTTTTCCTCAAAGAAGTGTATTGAAAACCTGAAAGAGGAATTGATCGAAAGACATTTTAACACAGAAAAAAATAAGAAAACCAGACTGAAAAAAAAAGTTGTTTTAAAATAGCATGCGGTATGTCTGCAGGGTACACATATCCATTTAAACTTATGGATATTTAAATGTCTGGAAATGCAAACCTCACCTGCATATTAATGCTTTACCATTTTCTGCGATATTTTTAAAAAGAATTGCATATCTTATCGATATACTACCGAAAATTCAGTATTTAGAACCGCTAAGTTCAATATAAAGTTTATATTTACCATTCCAAGCTCTCAAACGAATTCAGCATTCTTCAAATGGTTTGGGCAGCTTCAGCGATTCATCCTTACCTGAAACGAATAATATAAATTAGTAAACTGACTTTATAAAAGAGCTATCTGCAAAATTATCTATGCAGTTACAACAGTGATATACCTCGCAGATTTGTAGGCAGTTATATCTAATAATTAAAAGAAATGGTTCCAGGGATAATTTTGTTAAGTATGAACCAAAGTGAGTCAGAAATAATTAATAAAGTATGTACTGCTTGTCCCGGGTTTGACAGTTTTTCTTCAGTGTCTTAAATGATTTTCTTAAGTTTTGAAATGGTTGCTGCAGTAAACGAGTAAACTGATAGGACGTTAAAGTTTTCTCGTTGATAATTTAAGATACTTCTGCCTTTGGGCCCTAGGCCTTTCGTCATAGGTAGCCATGACATCACTGGGTTTCTTTTCGTCACCAGTTTGTTAGATGCTTTTCAAATGAGTACTGCTGCTGACCTATAAGGGATAAAACTCTGACAGAGTAGACTAGAATATAGATTCTTTGACACATTATGTTTTGTTTCTGTCCCTTTGCAACCATGTTAAGCCTTCGTCACAGTAAGATCAAATTTATCACCATCGTAAAGGTGTTAAACATCTTTATGTACAAGTTTTGGTGCAACTGAACCCACATTCTGTTGAAGATGTGTCACAGTATTCGTAGAATGGTTCAAGCACAGTTTTACACACAGGACACACAACACCAGTGTTCGCTGAATCTTAAGCTGATACTCCATCACAGTCTCTGCCATTAACTACCCCACCGCTTACGCTAACAGTTATGTCTGCTCACAGTAGGCTCTGTTGCGCTGATTACATTACTTAACTTGGAAATTAATTGTTCTTTCACACTGGCCGTGTGTAGGCTAAAGTATGGAAAAGTAGAGTCCGACTGAAAAATTCAATGCCATAGCCGGGATTTGAACCACGCATCTTCTGGTGCCCGTCCAGCCGCTCTAACCAATTAAGCTACCATAGCCTACACACGGCCAGTGTGAAAGAACAATTAATTTCCATTAATTGACATAATAGTGGTTAACTATAAAGCCCGGGCCTTAAAGTACTTACATGTTGTAAGTCGCCATTAAGGTACCTAGTTGTCTCATGTGTTTATGAGAACTCCTAAGTGGTTTACCGGGAAAACCAAGAGTCAGTTGGAGAATTTAATGTCATGTCAGCACGTTGGCCATAGTAGCTCAATTGGTTAGAGCGGCTGGACGGACACCAGAAGATCCGTGGTTCACATCCCGGCTATGGCATTGAACTTTTCAGTCTGACTCTACCTTTCCATTACTGAACTTATTTGTAGCACTGAGCAATTGTGTACACAGTTCAATCAACCCTTTCCACCAGCATCAGCGCCTATATTTCCAAGTCATCCTCGCGTCCAGTCTTCAGAACATACAGAATTTTCCATGAATAGAAGTTGTTACTGCTGTAATAGGCGAGCCAATGTGCTGTTTTCTTTGCCGCCAAAACTAGCCCATGCAACAACAAAAAAGATTGGCACCAGTCTTCAGGTTACGAGACCCAGTGACACTACGACCCCACTTCAAACCCATAGAGGAAGAAGGGCAAACACGCATCGAGGAACCATAGCTGTACATTCACTCAGCCTCATAGCAACAGGACGTTGACGCTTTGTCAATACATTTTCGGGGCACAGCTATTAACGTAGATATGCATTTTACTTGCTCGTAGTGCTGTAAGGATTCTTAGCGCTGTTAATGGCAATGCTATGTTTAATTTACAAGCTATTGATGTATTACTTAGTATAATATATTATTCGGCAATAAAGTAGATTTGAATTGTGAGAGGTGTATTATGCTATAACAAAATTACTTCTCGAAAAATTCTGTGTTTGGCAATTCTGATGTACAGTATGTGTATTATTACAATGATACTACTAATTAAAATATACATAAAGATGTAAAAGTAGAAATGATGTGCAAACGTATGCTTCGTTTATACAAAACATAGTAACGCACAGTAACAATGGCAGAAAAGTGACAAGGTACCACTTTCACCTACGTGTTCACCATAACTTTCTATGTGTTCTATCTCATCTTAAACCAATATTAGGGAACAGTACCCCTAAGGCGTCAAGGCTTCTCCTTCTTTGTAACCACCAAAATGAAAAACAGCAAAGGTTTTCCACCTAATACGCACACATATGCCAGTAGCTACTGCAGGTAATACTATGTTCACACTTTCGAAATAGTCTTCTCCAGATCTGTTTTAAACATTTCCGAAGCGGCTGCATATATCATCCGTTTGCAGATACTTTCTACAAAGCGAAGATGGGATTTTATGGCGAAATTATTTCTATGTAATATTTGTAAAATAATAGATTTCAACCTAGTTTTAATTTTGCTTTACATTATTTCGCTATCTGGGGTTCAGGAGGTGCCTAGCATATTTTCTCTCGCTAATATCATATGCTCCATAATGACACAATAATGACATGCATAAAGAGAATTCGTAACACAGCGTGCCGTGGTCCAGACAATTTCCTCCAGGAAGCATATGCTATTGTTGGATATGTTATGTTACAGCAGGTTCAATGTTAGTAAGCGCCTTAAGCAGAAGGAGAGTATATTCAAGTTTCGCTCGTGTTTGCTGTAAAGTGAGACAGAGCAATACTTTCCTAAGACAGACACGACCGAAATCTAGTGAAGAGGTCAACACAGCTAGCTCGTTCATGGTATTTTCGGCGATTAGGCTAAAAGTATTAGTTGAAAAATCTTCACTGAAACAATCCACGTGAAGGAAATCAACATCACTTAGTATGAGAGTAACGTAGTAATTGGCTGTCCGTGAATTTCCAATTCTCAAGATCCTTAATCATTGTTATTACAACGTGCAGTACTCTTAATAGGTATATCTCCGTATTTTTTTCAATATATATGTGATATATTTACAGATTAAGTCTTAAAGAATAATCCTTTATACAGAATGTCCAACACTTATCGTAAATTCCATGCGATCTGTGTGCATGTATGAGATGCTGCAATTGGTTAAATCTTATCCTTGGGTACTATAGAGCTAAGGCTCATGACACCTGCATAGTCTTAAGCAGGTGTCATGATACTAATATATCAGTATACTCAATACTAATATATCAGTATACTCAAATAAAGTCTTAATAATAAATATAACTATTTACGTTATTGAATAATATATCTACCTTCAATCCAAACTTTACGGTAAACTTTTCTATGCTCTGTCCTAAAGGAGTTCATATTTTCATTCATGGGAATGTGTCTATCTAGTGAGCAGTATAAATTGAATTTTGTATTTTTTTTTCTGTAAACCTTGACTTTTATCGTGCTTTGGAATACTTTTCAGTGAAATTCTAAATATACCAAACTAAATATACCTAGAAAGAATATCGTTGAAGAACTACATTTTATCCATCTAGCCAAAAAACATAGTCTGATGCGTTTCAATGGTTACAATCCCAATTTGATCACCCCGAAAGTCCTTTATACAGGGTTGGGCAGATAAAACCGGTTGCTCTTCGTCTCGTCTCATCTTATAGGATTTGGTATAAAATTATGTAGGGTATTTTTTCTTTCCTTCTCGAAATGTAGTTATGTTGGCTATACTATATTCGGCGTACTTTGTTTCTTGTTGTTGCGCAATTGTTTGCTATAAACTGTTTACATGCGCACGTTCTGATTGCTGTTGTAGAAAGTGGTGCGTCCTAAACATATGTAAAGGATTGCTTTAAAAAACATGACATCCAATACCAGAAGGAATGTTCATTGTAGAGGCGTTCGTTAAGACCAGATCTATCGGGTTAATATAGTTATTCAGAGACAAATATCCGCTTCGCTCAGTACCAGCGAATAGCGGCATTCAAGATTTAGTGCGAAAATGGTGTATGAGTAGAGCCATTCAAATGCAAGGAACCGAACGCCTTCTATCCGGACAACTCAGCTTACGGCGCAAATGAATGAGATGATGACCAGGAGCCCCGAAAGTCTACCACAAGATTAGCTCAAGAGTTTGCGGACATGTTTTGAAGTCTTTGAAATTCAAACCGTAACAAATAATAGCTGCTGCTGTTCATCTCGACTGATGAGAGTTGGTTTCATCTATCTGGATATATAAACTCTCAGAACAACAGCTATTAGGAGACTCAAAATTCTTACCTTACCTTAGTGTTCGAGCAATCCCTGGGAGTAGGTAGTTGAAGGGAAAATGTGTACTATAGCTTGTCTCAACCTTAAAAGACAGTATGTAAGTAAATGGGACATATATCTCTCTCTCTAACACACGGAAATTCTCATTAGCTTTGTCAAATTTTACCCTCGCGTTGTTGTCATTTGCTAATAACATGGTATAAATAATTAATTTTAATAATTGGCAGCTTTGATAGTCTTATGCAGAATATTTTCTCTATCAGATCATGTCATTTTTATAATCGTTTTGTGTTTCTATGGGCCCATTTTTTTCGAAAATGCTTGTTTATCGGCAAAACTCCGATATTTGCTATTTGTATGTTCATCATGTGGTAACTATAAATTTACCGCTATAATACTACAACAATTATTTCTTATGTAGAGAAGACTACAGAGCTACTTCCTGCCAAGTGTGGATTGTCCATTTTAAATCGAAAGAATGTTATAATTTTTATATTAAGTAATTTCGGAAAGTTTTAAATATATACACTAGAAAATGTAGGTAGCGAGAAATATTTTTGTTATTGGGTTTTCATCGGGAAGCAAAGCGACAAAAATGTTTAAAAGAAACCACAATCTTCTAACTTCTTGCATTCATCGCATGTGTCAAATAAACAAAACGCATTCATCTATTCAGAGAAACGGCGACATTAAAGATAGGCATCATCCGTCTAATGTAAGCAGAGAGCAGGCAATATGATGCAGTAGAAGTGAACACGTTTGCAAGAAGAGCTCCTATGTTTACAGGCGTTAAAGATTGTGAAGTGTTACCTGAAGCTATTTAACACATTTATAAACACTTATAGTTATGGAAGGGGAAGCTAAGAAGAAACGAAATATTGGTAAACTAAGAAGTAAGGGCCGCCCGTTAGTATTGAATGTCTTGTGCTTTTTTCCAAGTAAAATTAGTATCACTAAGGCAATGAAAGAAACAGCTAAGGCTACCGGGTGTTCTGAAACATTAGTATATAGAATAAAAGAGTTCCCCTATGAACTGAATATAAAAGGTCGGGTAAACAAAAGAACGCTAGGTTGACGCAATATGGTGGAATAGTGCAAAACGGAGTGCGGCGTATTGTTCAATTTTTGCTGCTTGAAAACATTCCACCCATGCTGAATATAGTTTTAGCAAGGGTAACCAGTTTTGACGACAGCCTACCTAATTTCTCAAGGGACACTTTGAATCGGTTCCTTAACGATTTGGGGCTCGAATATAAAAGAAGGGGTAACAAGTGTGTACTAATAGAAAGAAAATATATCAATTTGTCCTCGGGGCTAATGGATGACCAAACCGAAGGAATTGCACCCTTACCAAATGACAGTGAAGAAGCATAAAAGTAACTGACATATTTAAAGCATATTTAAAGCTTTTATCATTGCATGCCTTCATTTGGTTTGTTGTAATATATATTTTTGTCTGCAAAATTGTGTATGAACTACTAAAATAACAAGTAAAAGGAGGAGTAAAAACTAAAATGCATGCACTCAAAAATTGATTCTCCTAAAATATAATTTAATAGCAGTGTGGATAGGTTCGTTTTAATGATTATCACTTACAATGCAATATCAAACCGACAGATCGGTCGCTGCCGTAGCTGAAGTTGCGATAATACGTAAGATACAAGTGGCGCCCCATAAGACCTATAGGTACTGTGTTCTAAGCGTGAGACGCGCTTTAGAAGAATTTCCATACCATTGATGATCTGAAAAATAACTTCATGAATTGCATCCGCAGCATCACCCATGAGGAATTGACACATGTTTTCATGAACCTGTTAAGACCTCCACAGAGGTAAATAGATTCAGATGGAGTGCACCTCCAACATTTATTATGAAGGTTCATGCAGTTTATTCCACTTTATTACTTTATTCAACTGAAATTTGTTTTCATATCATTAGAAGTTTAAGTCAATGTCATACAACGAGCTGGTTTTATGTGCCTAAAAATTTATATGATATTGATGGATGAGAGTAGGCTTAAAAACGGTACTTTTTCTAGAAGTTGAACATAAAAAAGTACTCAACTGATAATGTTTTTGTATAATAGGTGGAAGGAATCATCTTTCACTGTGATTTGCATTATTCCTTAACGGACAAACATCATGGTCTGTCAGATAGCCCAAAAGTTGCATTAGAAGTTACATAGGTATCCAATCTTGCTGCTGGTTAAAGTCTCTGTTTCGCCCACTCACTTCATGCACTCATTTTTGTTACTTTAGCGGACCTGGTCACTATGTATGTTTCATTTAGTGTAAATTCAATAAAGGTACTTATTTCGTTATCTAAACGAACAGTTTTATGCGCCACATTACAGATCAAACAAAATCACCAAAGTCCTTCAACAGAGCGCCCCTCTTCCCCCCCCCCCCCCCCAGAAAAAGAACAGCAACTAATACACATGAATAGCCCGTAATTCTTAGCAACCGACAAAATAAAACCAGAACGAGTTTCTGTGAAAACAGCGACATCTAGCGACTATTGAGATAAACAAAAAGATAGCGACAATCCAACGCTGTATCAGTGCACAATGGGTAGGCTTCCAACAGAGTTGCTGTTTCGTTGCACTTTACGGGAAAACAGGTGCACAGAGAGCTTCAGTGCAACTTCCCCTTCCCATGCACTACCGGCAATTGAAAACCTCTGGAGCGCTCGAGTGTGCTGCTTCTTTTCTCTCCGCTTGCTTGTAAATAAAGTAACATTTAAAACGAAGTTAGCTGAACTAAATTCATGACCGAAGCCAACTAACGAATCTTAATTGTAGCTATTGGTAGCACTTACATACTCGTTTCGCCCGAGAACATTTTGTGCAACCTTTCTTCCCTTTCGCCCAGTGTGATTTGGATATGCGAATGTATTTATTGTTGTTCTATATTGTGCATGCAACTAAGTGCATATTACTTAATTGGGATCGTCCGTCTAGGTGATTCAGTAAACGGCTGGCTAATGATCCCAAGGTTGCAGGTTCAAACTTGGCCCATTCAGGTGACTTTCAAATTTCCTTAAACGCGACAGCCAATATCGTATCAATAGATTTTTTTCGTATGTAAAGTAACTCCTCCAGGACAAAATTCCGGCACACCTACGTTGATACGATTCCGGTAGTTGATAGCGCCATTAAAGTAATTGGGTTCTATTATTGATATCCATTGTTTTCAGCGCTTTTCCTGGGAAACCTAAACAGATTTATTTTTATTACCTTTTGTTATCTGTATCCATCACAACGATTGTGTACTTCTAAGTTTTGTGATACTTCAAACCCCACCTGTATTAGCGTATGATTTAATCGACAAAGACCAATTTAACATTTCGCCGCAGAAAACTTTACGCAGTTATAGGAGTGGTGAAACACTGGTTAATTACAGTTAATCGCAATAGTGTTATATACTACTTTAAGATTTCTACATGTAAGCAACGCTTGTTTCCACCCAATCCTAATCACAAATCTTAAAGAGTGATATTATACACGATGTGGAGCAAAGAGAACTCATGAAATAACACCCCTTAATAACTTCAGGTACATTCGTGTGAACAGTTACGAGGGCTGTTCAATAAAGAATGATCATAGCTTTTTTACGGTCATAATTTTTCGCACTAAAATTCAACCTTATTATATTCTGTTAGCTTTATGTGAAAGAAACACGCCATACTAGTTTCATTGTTGGTGCTCCCGGTTCCCGGCTGTGAGAACCAGGCAAGTTCAGACATGTTCAGACCCCTGCAATGGAGGTAACTCGCGAGGAACAATATGCGCCTTTGAAATTCTGGTCTCGTCTCAACAAATCTTCAGTTAAGGCCTATTCAATGTCACAGGAGGCCTATGGAGAGTCTGTTCTTCCCTATAGCACAGCTCGAAGGTGGTTTGAAATGTTTAAAGAGGGCAGACAATCAATTTCAAAGAAGCCGGACCGGGTGCTCCAGTTACTGCACTTACGGAAGAAAACATCAACATTGCTGCTGCCATTGTCAGAGAGGACCGATGAATTACCTTAAGATCACTTTCTGAAATACTGAACATTTCATTAGGTGCCACATTTCCGTAAAACAGGCTGGATGCTGCACCACGATAATGCGCGGCTGCATATTGCTAATGTTGTTGCTGAATATCTTGCAAAAATCAACATGAAGTGCATCCCTCGCCCTCCCTATATTCCAGATTTAGCCCCATGTGACCTTTTTCTATTCCCTAACTTGAAGAAATGCCTTCGTGGGAGGCGTTATTCATCATCAGAAGCAGTGGTGAAGGCTGCGGAGGCGATTTTGAAGGATCTTTCATAAATTGGTTTTCAGAATGTCTTTGAAGACTGGCAGAAACGCTGGCACAAGTGCATCCTATTCAAGGGAGACTATTTTGAGAAGAACCATCAAAATTATGAGGATGAGTAAAGGTACGTTGTCAAAAAAAAAAAAAAAAAAAAAAAAAAAAAAAAAAAGAGAGATGTGATCATTCTTTTTTGAACAGCTCTCGTAGACATAAATGGCCCAATATGACATGGTGAGCGGAACCAGCCAACTTCACCAGGGCTACTGCCCTAGACGTGGAAGTTTTATTTAGTAGGTATTCGACTTCGGTGACCTCACCGGAGCGGCGACTCCTATATCAGCAGCCCAATGGGCTGGTGTAGGTAAATCCATTTTTTCCTTCCACGTAAAAAATTAAAAAAAAATCATGATTGCCACATCCAATTATTATCGTTAAGAGAACGCTATTTTATGTATATGCTATACTTTGGTCCATAAATATATAAGTATGAGCAGATCATCATCATCATCATCATTACCATTATCACTATATTACTATTATCACTATTATTATCATCACTATTATTACTATTATTATCACTATTATTATCATTGTTACTATTATTGTAACTATTATGATTATAATTAATTAGAGTCAACTGAAAAATTCAATGCCACGACCGGGATTTGAACCACGGATCTCCTGATTTCCATCCAGTCGTTCTAACTCCTTGAGCCACCATGGCCAACATGCCGACGCGAAACTAAACTCTCCAATTGACTCATTATACTTTCGCGGTAAACCACTTAGAGATCTGATATTCGTGATGCATATTTGTGGCGACTTATTATTGTAAGAACTTAAATACCAAGTATTGTAATTATTGAATTCTTAATGTTAGTTAGTTACTAACACTCCCCACATGGCAACCTTGGCCTTCGGGGTAACCTCACCCCACCAAGTGATGACCGGACCCATTTCTCAGGTGGAGGCACCCAGAGGGCGGTGTCCATTACCTCCGATGATAGGGTGATAGTGAAGATGGCGGTGAGGTGAGAGGACCTACAGTTTTTACCGTGGACTCCGAACCACGTTGGGCATAGGGGATACTTCACGTGTGCTAGACAGAGGTGAAGGCGTGGATAGGGCCGACTTAAAATCGCCAACCCCAGAGCCGGGAATCGAACTCGGGACCCTTAGAACGGGAGCCGCGAACGAAACCACCGCGCTACCCCGGCGCCCTAATGAATTCCTAATGTTACATTTATATTGAGGAATTAATCCATTCAGAATTAATTCTTTTAAATACAGCTCCTCTATATGGATGTTTTTAATTACTTGGAGTCAACTGAAAAATTCAATACATCCAAATTAAAAGCATCCATGTACAGGAGTTGTATTTAAAAGGATTAATTCTGAATGGATTAATTCATTAATGTATTATTCTTACTATTATTATTATTATTATTATTATTATTATTATTATTATTATTATTATTATTATTATTATTATTATTATTATTATTATTATTATTATTATTATTATTATTATTATTATTATTATTATTATTATTATTATTATTATTATTATTATTATTATTATTATTATTATTATTATTATTATTATTATTATTATTATTATTATTATTATTATTATTATTATTATTATTATTATTATTATTATTATTATTATTATTATTATTATTATTATTATTATTATTATTATTATTATTATTATTATTATTATTATTATTATTATTATTATTATTATTATTATTATTATTATTATTATTATTATTATTATTATTATTATTATTATTATTATTATTATTATTATTATTATTATTATTATTATTATTATTATTATTATTATTATTATTATTATTATTATTATTATTATTATTATTATTATTATTATTATTATTATTATTATTATTATTATTATTATTATTATTATTATTATTATTATTATTATTATTATTATTATTATTATTATTATTATTATTATTATTATTATTATTATTATTATTATTATTATTATTATTATTAAATTGAAGTTATTGATATTCAATTACATAGTGGTCACTGTAACTATCCATTGCCTGAACATGGCGCAGATTTTAGCTGGTAATGGCATAGGAACTCAAATGTTCGGAGTCCTTTAACTCACGATTGTAATGAATCTCCTATGCCTAAAACAGTTAACATGCATTGCTATGCTACTCTGTGGCCCTTACCAGAATGAAGATATTACTGTCTAAGGAGGAACTTCTATAACATATGGAAGGATAGAATTGAAGTAATAGGTTTCGAAAAGGCACTTTAATACATTTCTTGCATGCAATTTCTCAATAACAAATCGCCAAATCATGTTCTAAATACGTGATAGCAAATTTATCCGAGAAAAGTATGTTATATTCACATAAAATTCTATGCTCATTCTTCAGCAAAATTATTATTCTTTAAGAAGATGTTCTTCTATATATTTCTAAAACGGGATAATATTTGTAGAAATAATTTCGTTATACAGTTCCTTATAGGTATAATGGGAATAGAGGTAGTAGGTTTAAGAGATAGTCAAACCTTTCAAGAGCTGGTCGGTTGGTGATGTCTTTCATATTTCATTCGCTTTTGACAGCAGAAAATAAGACGACAAATAACCAGATTCTTGGTGCCCGCCTCGGTAGCGTGGTGGTAGCGTGTCTGCCTCACGTTCAAGAGGTACCGAGTTCGAATCTCGGTCAGGGTGAGTTACCTGGATAAGTTTTTCCGGGGGTTTCCCTTATCCTGAAAGACGCATGTCAGGTAACTCTGAGCTCTATGGATCCTGGGCTCATTTGAGCATGTCAATCATTCCATTCATCGTCCGACATGAGTTAACGTTGGAGGACGTAAATTACAACAAAAAATCTTGTTGAGAAACTAAAGTGTTTTTGTACCTGTTTTTATCTTTGACTGTAAAATGTCCCTTAATGTTACTTTTATTTATTAACACCTAGTTATATTGAAGACGTTTCTTGCAGTTTCTGTGGGATTCCGTTATGATGTAAAATGCCGCTGCAATTTTAGACTCGTGGGTGATAGGCACGATGATCATGAGCTTCTTCACTCTTCTTTTACGCGAGTTTAAACATCGTTTAACTGATCAAATTATTCCGAAGGATTAATTAATTAAATAAGTGAAATTACGCTCAAGTGAACCGCAGTCCCGAGAGTGTACAGCCACTTGTTTTGCCCTCAGAGCATCAAACAAAAAAAACGCCTGACAAAACCTTTTGACAAACTCTCAACATCTGCAATCCTCAAAAAATTATTCTCTAAATAACATTTACCAGCTCTTTCCTTCATTTCAAAAATATATTTCAAAACGGAATTCGACGGAATGCCGGTAAAAGTTACAGTGGTTAGTTAAAGCAAAGAGTTTCACTTTTAACAACGAGCTCCTTCCAAGCACGTTAGAATCAGTGGCTTGGCGGCTGGTAACGTGCAGATAAATGGCTTGCAACTTCTTCTCTAGACTGGATTCTTCGCGTTCCTCAGATTCTCCCTCTTCCTTCGGAACTCTAACTCCTACTTTGCGTCGAAGTATGTGTAAACGAGAAGCAAATCTTGACTGCCTTTCACACCACGATATACAGAACGCGTGAAATTCTCTATGGCGCCAGAAACAACATTCTGCCTTGTTTCCGGATAACTGTTCCTCATTCCTATTCGGCCGAAAAACACATATTTAGAACCGCTAAGCAAAGTTGGCCTATTTGTGCCAGAGGTCGGGGCAGTCAGTGACGGCGACGACAAGCGGATCGATGGGCTCTCGTGCCAGTGTGACACGCCCCAACCCCTCTCCCTCAGCATCCAGCTAGAAATACTCTTAGTGAACCGGTCACCCAACCCATCGACCCACTATGGTCAACAGCTGTTTTAATGGCTCTTTGATCTCTTGTTTCAGACAGCGGCAGTCCGGATTACAGTCCACGTCACGTGGCTGTCTAGACCTACCGGCTAGCCAAGACTGATGAATTTCCAGTTAATATACTGTGTACTTCTTAATTATAACTAACTTACCGTCTTGATAGATCAGTGTCAGGGCCAACAGGAGTTTAGTCAAACATTGATGATGCTGGTGGTGGTACTCGAGACAGAGTCCATAACTCTAAACACCGAAATGTTCATGTCGATCCAGGATTAGAAGTGAGGTAACAGCACTCAGAGTGATGTCCATCTTCATTGGAAACTAATCACTGAATAAATTCCTACAAGAGAACACTGCCAAACTCTCTCATTGAAGATTAATAAGCAGGCAGATTGATTACAGCTGTACAGAACCAACTCCTTGAAAATTAAAGAATAATGTAGTTATCTATTATAATGGTTTTACCCAAATATATCTTAAGCAATTGTTATGTAATTTTACTTATTTCAAAATATTTGAATATATTTCTCCTATGTAAATATACTCATTTCGGAATTTCCCAACAGCGTAGAACAGGACAATAAGAAATTAGCACAAGAAAGATGTGTTATGTTGCGTATTTAAGAAACCAGTATGTTTTAGAGCACTATCACTCATTCGCGAACTATACATTTTCCCAATTTTCTGCCCTTTAGCCTTAGGTAATAGTCGCTGATGAGTGACTGTGAGCTGCATTTCCGTGTACTGACCGACCTGACCTATTTTCATTTAAGTGATTTCTCTACTGACAGGAAAATACGCCGTGGATATTGAGTATCACGAGCCAAAGCCACTCCTGCGGATAAAAGGAAGAGAAATTCAAGCATATAGTACAGAAAGACAACGTAATTAATAGTATCTGTCGAGCGCCGTATTGACAGCCACAGAACAACCAGCAGTTCGAAAGTAAAGCCAAGAGCAGCAGCAATTGATGTACAGAAACATGTCCGGGTCATTAATCTGAAGCTCTTCAGAGCCAGCTCTACAGTTTTTTAAATAGTGACAACTATTTTCCTAAACATTACACGAAAGGAGGGCTCAGATAAATATGAATGTCTAATATTTGTCAAATAATAAAGTACTTTATGATTTGAGACATAAGCGCATCTAAGGATTAAGAGCGAAAAGCTTCAAGATGAGAGCTTACGAAGCATCAGACTTTGTGTTTTACAGTTAAATGAGTTAAATAATAATGATCAAATCTTCGTGCCTATACGAGCGATTTTTCATAAGTCACACACGCGCCCTTCAAGAAATGTTGATTCAAGTGTTACGGGGCCTCTTTCTTGGCATCATTAGTCCCAAGGTAAACCATTAGCTTCCAACCCACGCAGGTCAGTCTGTGCCAATGTGTAGTCAACAAACATGCTATTTAAAATACCTTTGACTATGTCATTTAAATTATGTTCTTTCTTAACACTCTCCACCTACAACTTCAAATATCACTTTCTGATTACTGCTATCAGTAGAGTGTGTTCCATGATGCAGTTTTCTCACCTGTGGGCCTATAAAGCTGAATATAAAATGCATATTTAATACATATGTAATATATATTAATGTCATTAACTTTCTCTAGCCGAGTCCATTTTATACCTATGGTTTCCATAGTTTCTTGCAGAAACTTCCCCCTCCCATGTTCACGTTAATCGACATAAATGTTTGCAGAAATAGTTTAATTGCGCATTTCATTGTAAATGAAAAGTAAATACAGAGGCTGAAGAAATACTCAAATGTGTACCGTTCCTGTTACACATACCACAGGCGATGGCAATGACACATGAAACGAAATAATAAGGAAAAGAAGTTTAGGAAAGAAATTCTTCAGACTTAATATTAGAGAATCTCCAGAGATTTTTCAAATATAAAGACTGCGAAAAGCCTGGAAAATGCATCAGTCACACAGGAAGGCTAACGGCTCTAAACCCCCGACCTCTTCTAATGACCTAGGCTACTAGTGTTAGCCTTAAATGTGTGTGTGTATGTCTCTGTGAGAGGGAGAGAATAAAAATGAGAGAGAAGCATAATTCAAAACGAAATACGGAATAGATAAGAAATCTGGTATCGAAGTTCAACATCTTTCAAAGATACAACGGGAAATCTATCCGCACCACCGAACACAGTTCACGTCGGAAATTTCACATAATTTTTTAATTTCTTGCATGTGGCTCTAACGATTTTTAATAAAACACCACATGATTAACAAGTTTAAAAGAGCAATTAAAACGCAAGTTTTGATTTTTCTGCAAATTTCTTGAAAATTCTGTTGTAAAATTCTCTTTATTCTGAATGAATTCTGTATGCTTTCTGTAATTGGTAAATCTGTTAAGTGTTCAAATGGGAAGAGTTCTGCAGTCCAGCTAATCAGATGTGTCAGCGCACTCAGCGTTGCCAGCCTGTTACCCTCACTCTTTTTATATTTCCCTATCTCTCTCTCTCTCTCTCTCTCTCTCTCTCTCTCTCTCTCTCTCTCTCTCTCTCTCTCTCTCTCTCTCTCTCTCTCTCTCTCTCTCTCTCTCTCTCTCTCTCTCTCTCTCTCTCTCGAACACTCATTCAACGTGCAGATCTGCTAGGCTCTAAACGTAAGGGTAACCAAATTAAACTTTCCAAACTTTTATAATGATGCAGTTGCCAAAATCAAAATTGGAAAAAGCATTTTCGCAAATTATGTATATTTTTAAATGCATAATTATAATCATTGTTTATAAATTACCTGTTTTTCTAATCCAATGGAACTGTCAGTGGCTCATCCATATTGCTGCCAATGTCACTTAGGTCATGAGAAAATTCGTCATTGTCACTGTCTTCATCGTCTGAGTCTTGAAATTTATGATTATAGGTTCCAAAATCTCACCATGTGCAATTTCTTTCTTAAAATCGCCTTCTTGTAGGTTTTCTGCTTGTCTCACACGCTTTTCCCAGTCCTGTAGTGTTACCTTGTCAATTTCTTCATGAACAAGTCGTTAAAAATCCGTCAGTTTAAAAGTATTACTTTCTGTTTGCAGCCCCCTTATAATTTGAGCCCAGTTGGACTATATTAGTAGTGGTAAGGCGGGAGGCGTATTACCTCGTGTCCCATTACAACTTCAGGTTGATCCGGCTGATCCACTTTTTTCCGTATTTTTAAACCTAAGTGCTCTTTGCAATAACTCATTTTTAGTTTGTTTCCGAAAATTCAACACGTTTTTTTCCAATCATTCGACAATTTCGTTCTTTCTGCTGGCCGAATTCGGTATTTTATTTGCAATAATCGAATGATACGGCACATTATCCACTATAACAATGCTTCCCTCTTCTAAATAATTTAAGAATCTGTTAAGAAATCATTCTTTAAATGTATCAGCTGTCATCTCTTCTTGATAGTCTGAGGAGAGAAAAATTCCATTTTCTTTCTGGTAAGAACCCTGACTTAGCAGATCCTGCATGACAAACGATGAGCGGACTACCTATTTCAACACGTACGTTTAGCCCACCCTCTTTTGAGTAGTCTTGCCAGATTGAGTTTTGAGTGTGGTAAATACCCATGTCTCGTCTAAGTAAAAGTTACGTATCGCATCACCAGAAATATTCACGCCCATCATTTTTCTTTCTGTAACTGAACCCTAATCCTCTCAAAATTCTGAAAGTTGGTGATATGGATCCAATGTATAAAATTTTAGTTCTAAGAGTGCAAGTTATTTTCTGTATAGTTGAAAATTCACCTTGGTCATAAAACTCGTACAGAGTTCTACCTACAGCGTCCTCGTCAAAGTCACTTAAATTTGTAACCCTCTTCGGAAGACCAACATTTTTCTGTACAACACGAAACTTAGGCAACACTGGGCTCAGTTTCCCTTGCCTCTACATAAATTTGCTTTACCTACACTACACGGTTCAACAGTAAGTCGTTTAGCATTTTTTAAATCTAGCTGATTTCTGTATTCCTCACGGCCAAATTTTTTGAAGAACTTGTAGACCTTAAAAGGAATTATCGAGCCTGACTGCGCAATACCTTCCTCTTTGACTCACCACTAAATTCACCGCAAGAAGCCATTACGCTATTTAACTCTTACTCTATTGTTGTCTAAAGCACAACTGAATAATATTGATTTGAGCTCTCCGGAGTAAATAAACACTGATTATCCAGCATTTATTCATAAGCAAAAGCATACAGCATTCCACAGGCTAACAGGAAATGAAGTGCTTGCTATTTCTCGAATTTAACACCTTAACTTATTCAAAGTAATTCTTTTATCACGCCATGTTAATAGTTTAAATTTCAGTTCTCAGTAATTACAATTATAGTATATACACGCACATACAAACCAAAGGCTGGCGCTCCTCACACAACACTTAGGGGGAATGCAATATGACAACACCACAAGTCTCCGATTGGTTGCTCAATTAGTACTGCTCAAGGACAAGCATCATCCCATTTAAAAAAGCTAGTAAATAGACGAAAAATTAAATTACGCCAGAAATAACATTTTTGCGCCTTAATCATTTCCAAGGTGTCTGTGGGTATGATTGTTGTTAATTTAGATCACTAAAGTACTAAGACATCAGGAGTTTTTTGTTGGTGATGGACAAAATGTATTTATTTCAAAACCAACATAGATCAACTTATGTTCTAAACGGTTAAATATTCCTTAAGGCTCCCGTAACGCTCTTGTACTTGGCAAGAAAACGTTCTGTAAACGCAAATAACCTTTTGAAGAAATAGATTTTAGAAGTTATATAAGCATAAATAAGCTAGAGTAGTGTAACGGATGCAATGTTACGCACCAAACGTTTATAAAGTTGCATTACACGTAACTCAAGCGTGGCAAAATATGATTCGAAATTTCATTTGGACTCCTTTTGGCGATGCTCCTATGGCTGGCAATCGGTTTAATTGACCTTTAAATTCTAGCCCTCCCAAATCGTGTTACGCATATTTCTTGTTTCAGTGACTTTGACAAATAACTCAATTCCAGCTGGCTGTAATATTTTCTTTACAAAAGGTTAATCTACATCTATTAGTGACTCCGTGCAAATGTAAATAATGCAACGGTGGCTGGGAATACCTATGATAAAGGAATTGTGAAAACGTCTTTCTATCACCTTTGTTTTTCCGCAAGGAGTGAATAATGGAACATTCAAGAACAGCCACTGGTTAACTCACGAGCCGGAAGAACGTATCTGCTGTGCTGTTATTCCGGACCCTTGATTTCGAGAAATCTAGAAGAATCGACTTCCAGAAAGTCCCAGCTAGGCAATTCGAGAGACTTCTATTTCTCGAAAATTTCTTCCGGGACCCGGTGATATAAAAGGGAGCACAAAAGCCAGCCTAGCGGTTCAGTACAGCTCCGTTTAGTGAGTCTACCGCCTAGCGCAGGTTAAAGTGAAGAGTTGACAGTAATCGGTAAGCAGTGAATGTCAGTCTGCAAAGAGTGGGTTTAGTGAGCCCCGAGAACCTACACGCAGGGCGAGTCGGTATTATAACAGAAGTATAAAAAAGAAATGCTATGGAAAGGGGCGCGTTTCTTTCTATGTATTTGTAAAAAGTAAAAGTGATTATAAGTTATGGTTGGTTAAAGATTCTAGTGACAAAAGTGAATTTAGTATAACTTCGTATTATAGTCTTCGTCACTTTACATTTTCGATTCCACCTTGCCCATGCTGGTTTTTTTTTCTTCCAACAACTTTTCAATCATCGCTTCCAAATCGCCCAATCCTAAATTACAACCACATCACTTTTTACAAATACAAGAGTAAACACTTATTTCTCCCTAGCACTGTATCGTTATGCCTCTCTTAAATCAACTTGCTCAGCTTGTAGCATCTCGGTGCTCGCTAAACCCAATGTTATCAGACACACTCCTTGCTTGCTGATTCTCCACTTTAACTCTCAGGCTGGCCGACTCAAAACGACCATGGAAATTAATTATTCTTTCACACTGGCCGTGTGTAGGCTAAATTGTGGAAACGTAAACGACCACCTGAACTGAACTGCTAGGATGGTTTTTGTGCTCCCCTTTTATATCAGCGGGTCACAGAAGAAATATTCTAGAAATACAAGAATCTTGAATAGCGGATTCTTAAAGATTTCTCGAAATCGAAAGATCTGGAACAACAGCGCCATTACAAAAAAGGGACGTATTCTTCCGGCTCATGATGTCAACCATTGGCTGTCCTTGAATGTTCCATTTTGGCTCCTCTCCGCGACAAATGAAGGTTGTCAAATGGAGTGACACCTTTACGATAGGCATTTGCAGCCGTCGTGATAGTAACTACCAGATGCTTTAGAAACTAAAAATCTTATTTCAGAGGGTCGAGAGGTGCTTTTAATCTCTCTATAGTTTAGCTGTCGGAAGTAAAGGAGATATTGTATTCCATCCAACATTTCATACCCAAATTTGACTAAAAATAAATGTTTTGTTAGTTGCTTAGTAAAATCATAATAAAGCAATTTTATATGAGCAACCTGTGGTTATAAGTGCGTGCTTTTTTTTTTCTTTTTTTTCTTTTCTTCTTTTTTTTAAGATACGTTCACCAGCGTTAAGTCATATTGGACAATGAATGAAATGGGTGAAGTTATGTTCAAATAACCCTAGGGCCCACACAGCTCAGAGTTACCTGACATTCGTCTTTCTGAACAAGGGGAAAATCCGGTAAAATCCTTATCCAGATAACACCTTGACCGAGCTTCGACCTGTGGATCTCTTGAACTTGAGGCAAACACGCTTCACGCTACAGGGCTATATGTATGTGTGTATTTGAAAATTACAAATAAAAAGGAAGAGCCGAATACGTACAAATTTGTAATTTAAGTTCAACTTCTTACAAAGAAGCGGCCGTTTACGTCAATCTATGTTAAAGTACTATGTGCTTAACACATTGTTATGATAAATATGTATGTTGAGGTTTCTGGGAATAGCATCTGAAACCCTCTTCACTCTAAATGACTTTTCACTGGTAGACCCAAGAAAGACACAATAATACTCCAAATAAAGGTTGATTTGATTAGAGTGAAAAATTTATCTCAAATAAAACTTTTTGTTGATTTATTTATTTATAAAACACACATTGTTATTGATATGAATATTCAGATAGCTAAATTTTTCTAAAGTTTCATAAAAAGCTACTTATTTACCTCCTTTTTCTTTTTAACTTTCTCTGCTAAGTGTAATAAGTAGGAGCAATATCTTTTCAACTAAAAACTTCGATGTTACGATTACACAGAAATATGTCGTTCGAACTCACCTAAATAAAAAACAAGAACAAAATAGTCCATATATGTGAATGTCTGTCTTTCTGTCCGTTTATTTGTTTGTAAACAGCCTTACTCAAAACCAGGAAATCGCTTCCGACCAGATTTGGTATTGGCGCCTTTACACATGTGTAAAAGATGTGTCACGAAGACTTTCAAGTAAATCTCTTCTATTTTAAATTACCCTTTACATTTAAAATACCTCTGATGATAGTTTAAAGAGCTTTTACGATAAAGTAAATGTGTATCTTCTATCTTGGAATAGTCTCTAAAGTCCTGAATTACTTTTGCACAACTAAAAACCAGAACGGCAGAAAAATTCGAGCCAAAAAAGGTAAATGTCGTTAAAGCATAAAACGTATGTGAAATAAAACTTTTTGAGATAGCCTATTTTATTTATTTGAATATTCAGTCTTATACTTTTCTCAAGTGGAAAACTGTTGTGAAATTTCCTTCCTGGTCATGCAAAGAGAACAATTTTACAGCTATCACATAGCGAACAACTCTTAATACCTTTGGCTCTAACTTATGCATTTCATAGTTCCCATTGTATCTACAAAAACTATGCGTTGAAACAGTTTCTACAAATCGATTAATATGAAATATAATGAAGAACTGGTTATATTAACTTCTTGAAATGAAAGAAATGAAGTGTGTAGTGTTTAACACCCGCTTTCACTACATGCAGCACTGCAGGCGGTGACACTCATGATTTATGAGATAAAAATGGAGCACCAGTGGAATAAGATGGTAGGGGAAACCGGAGAACTCGGAGAAAACTCGTCCCAGCACCGTGTTGTCCACTTTGCGGTTACCTGCGGTCGAATCGGGGCCGCCTTGGTGAGAGTCGAGCGCTCTAGCCACTCAGCCACGGCGTGGCCTAGCTTCTTGAAGAATGGTTGGTGAAGCTCATGTGACTTTAACACTTTTGACGTCCTAAACTAGCATCACTGTTTCCTATGTTCATACTCTTTGAAGTGTGTTGAACCACCTTCAACAAAGCTAACTACAACCTCTGACTTCTTAAAATGAATGCTCTGTTGATCAAAAACAAAACGCACCACAAGGGTAATTCGATCTCCTTACACAGCTCGGCCACACCTGCACTGAAACAATCGTGTGTGTATCTACATCCCCTGTCAAAGACATTGATTGCTAGTATCACCGAGCGCTGTATGACGTCAAATGTCTCCCACCCTTGTCAGCACAGAAAACCGCCGGATATTTTAGTAGACGTGTGGTCGAGGTTATAAAAATACTCTGGGCAAAATGACGCCGAGGAACGGATACTCCAAAAAGAGCAGCTTCATGAGAATAGGACGATGCAAACCGTACTGATATCATCTCCAATGTCGGGCGTTGTCGTTAACTTGTCCACCAAAAGGACATCATGCTGCGTGATACAACAGCATCGATCCGCAAAAGATATTCATTTGTGTGTCTATAATTTGAACCATAGTCTCCATTTATAGGACTTTAAGATTGTGTGTACATCAAACATACAACAGTGCACATATATGCTATTCATAAATTATATTTATACAAATTTGTACACCATGTGTTTGGAGTGCAGCTTGCGACTTACGTCTAAATAATTTTGCAGATAAAGTTATTTTTCTAAAATTATTGTTACACAAACTTATTTCTTTATAACATCTCATAATAATTGCAATAAACATTTGATGAATTGCTTCACTACCATTTCAGTAGATGCAAGAAGGTCCCTGGAGCAGAAGGAATGTTCACAATTGAAAAAGAGGGATATTACAACTAGCTTAATATTTCCACTTCTTTATGATCACCAGAACAAAGAAATGACTTGATTCTTTCAATATTTTTAACGTGTATTTGGTATTCCAAACCAAAAATAATGGATAACTCAGAAATCGTTAATATTACGTAGTATATTATTGGATATAACTTGTATGTTTTAATGAACTCTGCTTTATTTGGGAGAAGGTATATTTCTCACAGTTTATCAGTAACACAAAGTAATTGTACTACATAGTATGCGGTAACATACCAGGCTCTAGTTCCCGAGTTCAAGAGTTCAAATCTCGAGGAGATTGAACTTCCCGGCGGAGAGAAAATGATTTTTTTCGGACGTAAAATATCCTTAGCAAGACCTTCTTCGCAAGGGAAGTAAAGTTAGTGGTCCAGTTTCATGTGTTTACGGCACGTAAAAGAATCTTTCTAGTCTGATAAAGGGAATTCTGAGCAAAATTAGGTGGTTATTCACACCTAATACAGAATAAGACGCTAAGAACCTTAGCAGTTCGTGTCTATAAATTAAAGCTTATTTTCAAGTCAAGTCTGCTTATTTTAATTAAACAAACTTATACAAAATTTGTTTCTTGACAGGCTATTCACAGAAAGCTGACCTGAAATTTTTATTTGACTTGCAAATATATCATACTTATGACATTCTAATTAGAATGCTCATAGATATTTTTAGAAAATTAAAATTGAAGAAAGATGTTTTATTTAAGGAGCAGTTTAGGGTATCAAAATTTTCTTAAAAATCTTCAGGCCTAATTTTTAAATCATGGTGAAACATAAAAAATAGAAATTATAAGAAACATTGAGATTCAGTTCCAAAAAAATGTATGAGAATCGAATCAATATTGTAACGCGAGCGCTGGAACACCCTGTGAACCAGCTGGGAACGGAAGGCAGGGGAGGACCGCGTTAGCCACACCTCCCCCTCGTTTGTCTTGTAGTGGTGACAGGCAGTGGTTGGGAGGAAAAACATCAGTGTGCCGTCTGTTTCTGTCCACCTGGTTCCAGAAATTACGGAATCTGGAACATTCTCCTGGTCACTAGAAACCGGCGATATTCCTATATAAAGAGGGTTACAGACAGACAGAGTTGAGTTGGTCAGTGAGTTGGTTAGTGAGTGTGAGCGAGGAGACAGTCGCAGTTCTTGGTGTAAGAGTTAGTCAGTGACGTGTTAATGAACGAAAAGATTGTGCAACGGAAGACTGTACGAACTGTGTATGTGTATCGGAGTTTATGTAATCGCGAGTACAAGTGAAGTTGTAACGGACGAACTGGTAAATTGTAATTGTGTGCAGCAAGTAATTTTGTGTAATTGGCAAGTGTTTAACTGTAAGTCGGTGGAAATAAAGAACATTGTTGAGTGGTGTAATTGGACTTTTTATTTCACGAACCCACAAAGTCACACTGGTGTCAGGAAGCGGGAAAACAACATAACATCACCGAACATTACAATCATGGAGGCAGCATTAGAAAAGATTTTAGCGGAACTGAAAGAAATGAAGACGGCCAACGACAACATCACCGCCGAGTTGAAACAAATGAAGACGGCCAACGACAACATCACCGAGTAGATGGAAGAAATGAAGGCCGAGTTAACCACAGAAATGAGAGCAGCAAACGACCGTCTGGCCACGGAAATGAAGGTGGCGAACGAGGCTCTCGCCGCCAAATTTGAGGAACGATTGGCCGGCGTGAGGGATGACGTCACGAATCTGGGCAAGCGGATGGGTCAAGTAGACGACCGCCTTAATGATTTAGAGGAAAACCGGCCTTATGTGTGGACGCAGGACGCCGAAGACGCTTTCCAGCACCCGAAGGAGATCCGGTGCAGTGCTCCAATTTTGGGTTTCCCACAACCGGGTGGCGCCTTCATTGTGGACACCGACGCCAGCGACCATTGCATTGGAGGTATCCTACCGCAGATCCAGGACGGCCATGAGCGCACAAGAGTGGAAGAGAAGGATCGTGCCGCAGCAGTCCGAGTAGTTGTGGCAGTGCCTGCTGAAGGCTGGGATAGCGCAGGCCTGAGGAGGGAGCAGCTGGCGGACGCAGACTTGGGGCCACTCTTGAAGGAAGTGGAGGCAGGGACGAGGCCAACCTGGGAGGACATCGCACCGAGGAGCGCCACCTACAAGTCGTATGGGCCCAATGGGACTCGTTGAAGACCAGAGAGGGCGTGCTGTTCCGGGTATGGGAGTCACCCGATGGGAAGGCGCAGAGAGGACAGTTGGTACTTCCCCTGAGCAAGGTCCCGGAAGTCTTGGAGGAAGTGCACGCCGGTACTTCAGGAGGACACCTGGGAGCGAACCGAATGATTCACAAACTACGGCAGCGCTACTTCTGGCTCAGACTCCGGGCAGATGCTGGTGGTACACCTGGACCGCCTCGCACGCTACGATGGGGCTGTTCGGGGCGAACAGCTTTGAGGAGGGAGCAGTGTAACGCGAGCGCTGGAACACCCTGTGAACCAGCTGGGAACGGAAGGCAGGGGAGGACCGCGTTAGCCACACCTCCCCCTCGTTTGTCTTGTAGTGGTGACAGGCAGTGGTTGGGAGGAAAAACATCAGTGTGCCGTCTGTTTCTGTCCACCTGGTTCCAGAAATTACGGAATCTGGAACATTCTCCTGGTCACTAGAAACCGGCGATATTCCTATATAAAGAGGGTTACAGACAGACAGAGTTGAGTTGGTCAGTGAGTTGGTTAGTGAGTGTGAGCGAGGAGACAGTCGCAGTTCTTGGTGTAAGAGTTAGTCAGTGACGTGTTAATGAACGAAAAGATTGTGCAACGGAAGACTGTACGAACTGTGTATGTGTATCGGAGTTTATGTAATCGCGAGTACAAGTGAAGTTGTAACGGACGAACTGGTAAATTGTAATTGTGTGCAGCAAGTAATTTTGTGTAATTGGCAAGTGTTTAACTGTAAGTCGGTGGAAATAAAGAACATTGTTGAGTGGTGTAATTGGACTTTTTATTTCACGAACCCACAAAGTCACAATATTTTAAAGATCCTCTCACTCAAAACAATAGATAAAATGTCTAGTTATTTATGCCGTTAGCGCACGCACCACACGAACAGGTGTTTTGTTCTAAAAATTACTATTTCTTATTAAGGGGACTTCAATATAGTGTTTTCTTTATATCTATATATTGAATTATGGTTTAATACAAACTTCCTCTTCCTAACTTCTAAAAGCAGGTGCAAGATATGAACAATTTTTAACATGAATTGTTAAGTGTTGCAAAACAAACCTTGGATTCCTTAGAAATAGAAATGCCGATAATTTAATAATTATTTAAAGCATAGTTTTTATTTTGAAACTTTTAGTTGTCACATTGAGCTTACAGAGGTTTATAAATTAATTTGATGCTCGTATTGAATTAGATACAGCTTAGTACTGAGCACTTAATATAAGAAGAACATATAGAGGAGTAATGTCTAGTGGTAATTATGGGACGCTACAGTCGGATTGTGAAGTAAACCGTAGAAGTATATGATAGAAGAGTGAAAGATACACACCATCTAAAGGAGCAACACAAGTTCAATGAGCGAACGTTAAAAGTAAGTAGTAATTGTAACACTACCGAGGATAAAACTGCTTAAATATCATATATAATGCATTTTCGATAGTAGATATGATATCAATGTAATCTCACTCATGTGTACATGCCTTCATCTCATATCCAAATAATGCATTTTCTACATTGTAACATAATGTTAGAGATGAATAAGTTGCAGGATGTCCCGCATTAATAATCGAAAAAACAAATTGTTAAAGTGCTAAAGTGAAAGACGATTTAACTGAATCTAAATATCTTGTGGTGGTTATAGTCAGTTTCAATCTTGAACATGAATAATTTCAGTAGAAATACATAGGAGAAAATCTTTAAATTCTTCTAGAACACCTTAGAATGCATTCAGTCCTCTCAGTAAAAATGTTTTCTCAGAATGCCATATTTTCATCACCAAGCTTTATTGGCTGTTATTTAATTATAATCGCACAACTGCAAACCAATTAAAAAGAAAAAAATCTACTCAATTGTCCATAAAAACTTTCTGACTGTGTTATACATATGTTTAATAGTCATTTAACAAATACTCGTACTAAGATGTGTAAGTAATGAAACAAGGACAAAACCTTCGAAAATCCTTTATTCTAATTCTATATATGTACGTACTGAGGTTATGGATGCTGAAAATTATTATGTAAGGAAGTTTTGCTCTAGTTAGTTGGTAGGGTGTACTATACAGGTGTACAAAGTGAGAAATTTGCAAACTGTAGAAACAGAAAACTGATTTTATATTAACTGAAAAAGTTGTTCTTACCGATGGTCGTAGAATAAATTGTTACTTTGATGAACAGGGGTGGACTTATTTCGTTGTATATGTTAAGAATATTTGTATTATGTGAAAAATAATATATAAAATAATAATATAAAATAAAATATATTTTTTCATCCGTTCTTTTGTATAGCTATGACAGCATTAAATAGTAATTTTATAGTATATAGGAGAGAATTCGCTATAAAAACCATCAATATCATTGTAGAATTTAGATTAGAATTTAGAAAATGATAATATCATTTATCTTTGATTTCCCATTGGATATGAAAATAACTGTGCAACATCAAGTAAGCCAATTAGTATTTAATAATAAAAACGGAACATACAAAAAAGCCTTATTCCGTGCAATATGTCACATTCAGCGACCCCTTTCCTCTTTTCCGGAAAAAATTTAATTGATGGGACATAAAACATCATTCGCGTTGTATCAGCTGACCGTATTGAATGTAACATCCCTTGAATATTTCAACGTGCGGTTATTATGCTTAAAATATGGGAATGTATTAAACTTTACTACAGTGTCCAAAGTGTCATTTTAAATACTTTGCTATAGACACGCGAGAGAAACACAATAGAGATGTATCGTCTGCCACAAGCTGCAGGAATTTCAGCCACGAGACTAGATTGTTTATCACTAATCGTTGGTATTTCAACTGCAATGAATTCCTAACGCAAACACTCCGATTTGTTTAAATAAAACAACAGTTCAATATAACTCACAACCAACAAAGCGAAGACAAAATCAAAGAAAATTCTCGGTTAAAGGTATTTGAATGGCAAAATAATATCATTTTAGTACTAAAATGCATGGTATTTCGTTTTTTTTTGTTTGAAATTATGTAAGTATCCTCTCAAATGCACGTAAGAAAAAGAATGTTATTCTGTAAGAATCGAATGCTTATAGGTTCTTACACTGATGTGATGACTTAAATAACCTGATTTTAGTCTGCTTTAAATAATGCATTTCAAATACTTATATACTATATTTCTATAACTTATACATAATCATTCCTTATTATGTAACTAATATTTATCATTACTTAATGTTGTTGAACATTCAGGTTTAGATTTCAGCTAAGGAAACTCCCTTTGGTCAATCAGTGAAAGATATGGTTTCAAGGATATGTTTAGGTATTAGGTTAACTGAATATGGATTAAAACTTTGGACTAAAAATAAGTAAAATATATTATCCGGATACAAATTTTACATGCATACATTCGAAATTACCTAGTCTTAAAAACATCATTTTTTCATAATTGTAATTATTGGCTATAAGGTTGGTTTAAAACTAATTCTAAATTGCGCGAAAAAGTTTGGTTACACTCCATATATGAATAAAACCCCCAAATACCAGAGGATATCAGGAAAACATGTTAAAAATGATAGCAACAACTTCTTGTGAAGAAAGACAAAAACAAATATACAAGCATTCTGAATAAAAGATCGGAATTAAAACAATTGATAGTGTAAACATATAGCTTAGAGTAGTTCGCCAGGCCTAAGAAGTTTATTTGAAAGAAACTTAGTATTTTAAGTACTTTCTGAGATCTTGTTTGTATCCTACAATTTCCTGTTTAGACAAAATAGTATAAAATTCCATCAGAATGAGACTTCACAGGCTGTTTAGAAAATTTTCAATATATGAATTTTATTTCTCATGTCATAATAAGGTCAAGATAGCCAACATTTTATATCTTAATAATAAAATAAAAATAAGCACTTCTTCGTATGCAAAGATAGCTTCAGTAAGAAGCAAATACTGAAAATCATATTGTATCTTCGAAATATGCTGGACTTACACACTGAGTTTGATATATGTACTGTATGTTAGACTACTTCAATCCTGAAGTAAAAATCCGGGATGTGGAGAGAAACAGAGACAGCCATAGTGAAATAGATGGCCGTTAGGGTGCTCTTAGTGAAATAGATGGCCGTTAGGGTGCTCTTTGGTTCAATGAAGGTAATTTAATATGCGTACCCTCACTGATTCAAACCACGTCCTAATGGCCATGTCAATCGCTGCCTCTCTTACCTCTCAGACGTTTACATCAGGACTGAAGTACCTTGACATACATTATATTAAGTTGAATTCTCCTATTTGATTTACCTAAATTTCGTTGTTTCGGATGTCCAGGATGTCCAAAATTAGACCGACAAACTTTGCAAACTTCGTGAGTTCGTAGAATTAAAAGTCCGAGTTGCAGATTATCCAAATGTTCTTTATTTCCGTAAAAATACACACTGATCAATTCTCACGAAACAGCATTACGACACATACATACAGTCTACCAAGGTTGATGACCAAACAGCGTTCTGATTAAATCACTTTACAACATCAGCTCTCGCTACAACAACACTCTACAGCTGTTTACTCCTCTCTGTTTACGACTGACTCTTGGCGAGTCGTCGTTCCCTTCTTAAATACCTCACTGATAACTTCCAGACTGTTCTAAAACAAACCAGAAACCGAATAATCTCTATCAGTCAAGAAGTCACTAGAAATTTCCATTTACCTCACTTGTCTGTGTCGGCAAGTATTTTATCTCCGGCACTATGTTTATCTGCTTATGCAAGCTATTTATCTTCGTGAAACACTATCCATCTGTTGTCTATTTGCACCGAAACTTTTATGCCCATCGCCGCGACACTGCTCCCTCCTCAAGGCTGGTCGTTCTGAACAGCACCAACGTAGCAGGTCAGACGATCCAGGTGTACCACCAACCTCTTCCCTCGGAGCACATTCTGGATGCGGCAGACCAAGTCGTTAATCCTCTTCACCACCCGATACGGTCCTTGCCATGTGTGCCCAAGCTATGTCCACGGTAGTCCCTTCGAATGGCGCTCCGACGTTGTACTGCTGCATGCGACCCCGGCACCTAGGCTGGCGGCCGTGACTCGCCGCGCACACGTGACATTGACGGCACCATCTCTCAGCGTCTGCTCGGAGCCTCAGCCAGTAGTGTGCTGTCGGAGTTTTCGATTGTTCGGTTTGCTACCAGGTGTCCCTCTGAAGTACCGGCGTGCACTTCTTCTTAGACCTCCGGGATCTTAATTCGGGGAAGTACCAACTGTTCTCTCTGCGTCTTCCCATCAGGCGATTCCCATACCTGGAACAACACGCCATCTCTAACCTTAAGCGGATCTCAAAGGGCCCAGTACGACTTGTATGTAGTGCCCCTTGGTGCGATGTCCCGCCAGGTTGGTCTTGTCCCTGCCACCCCTTCTCTCAAGAATGGCCCCAAGTCGGCGTCCGCCGGCTGCTCCCTCCTCAGGGCTGCGCTATTCCAGCCATCCGCAGGCACTGCACAGGCCACACTCTTCTGGGCAGGGTCTTCGGGATATGGCGTCTGCGTTACCGTGGCTCTTCCCTCAACGATGTTCAGAGATGAAGTCGTACCCCTGCAGCCGCTGGACCCTACGTGCTCTCTGGCCTTCCAGGTTTCTAAAGCTAAAAAGCCAGGTGAGGGTGGAGTGGTTAGTCCTCAGGTGGAATGGTTGACCGTACAGGTACCTGTAGAAGTGCTCCAAGGTCTTTAGTACCGGCAGTAGCTCTCGCCAGGTGACACAGTATTTCTTCTCTGCCTTAGACAGCGTCTTGCTGTATTAAGCTATCACCCGCTCATGGTCGTCCTGGACTTCGGGTGGTACGCCTCCAATGCAATGGTCGCTGGCATCACTGTCCAAAATGAAGGTACCACCTGGTTGTGGGAATCCCAGAATAGGAGCAGCGCACAGTGTCTTCTTCAGGTGCTGGAAAGCGCCTTTGGCGTCCTCCATCCACACATAAGGCCGGTGTTCCTCTGTCAGAAGAATGAGGGTTTGGCGATGTTGGAGAAACCCTTTATGAAACGGCGGTAATAACTGCACAGCCCTAGGAAACTGCTAAATTCTCTCTTATCCTTCGATCAAGGCCAATCTATCATGGCCTGTGTCCTCTCCGGATCTTTGGCCACTCCGGTTGGTGAGACTAGGTAGTTAGTGGCCTAGGTAGTTAACTTCCTTGCGAAAGAGCTGGCACTTCTTTGCGTTTAACTTCAAGTTGGTCGCCTGCAGTCTCTGTAGCACCTTACTCAGGTTTTCAAGATGGTCTTGGAAGGTCTTGTCGAAGATGATGATGTCCAGGTATAGCAGGCAGGCGTCATAAGTCAGTCTTCTCGTCACTGATTCCATTAAGCGCTGGAAGGTGCCTGCTGCGTTGCAAAGACCAAAGGGCTTAACTGAAGTGCCAAAGCCTTTAGCCTGTCGAAAATGTGGTCTTCTACTTGTCTCTCGGTCTAGGGCTACCTGCCATTAACCCGACTCCATGTCCTCGAGAACCACTGTGCACCAGCTAGCGTGTCCATGGTGTCGGTAATTCGGGGTAAGGGGAAACAGTCCTTCCGGGTGACAGCGTTCAGCTTCCTGTAGTCCACGCAGAAGCGTAGCTTGCCGTTTTTCTTTGTCACCAGAACTACGGGGTAACACCAAGGGCTGTCAGTCTCTTCAAACACTCCCCTGAATTTTATGTCTTCTAGCATATCCCGTACCACCACTTGTTTCGCCAGCGGAACGCGTCTAGGCGGTTGTCGAATAGGTCGGGCGTCTTCGGTGTCGAGCACTTTGTCCGTGCGGCCGTCGTCGCTGTCGCCTTGGCTGAAGACGCGCTGGTATCACCTCACCAGTTGTCGAACTTTCTCCAGCTGTTCTGTGGTCAGGTGATCTGCCACCGTCTACAATAATCCTTTCAACCGGGGCCCCAGGTGTTGCTTCGGCAACGGCTGTTGTGTCTTTTCGATTGTTGTCACTTTGACCACGGGCTCGCACGTCCACAACTCCGTCCCAGTCTGGATGTCGTTTTCGGTGTCTGTCAGGTTGAGCAGCCTCATTGGTACCTCCTCACTGCATGCCAACAATGTTCAGGCTACACACAGTCCGCGCACAGGCGTCTTCTGGTCCCGCATCATCTTCTTCGTCCGCTAGCCTTCCAGCACACCGTCAACACCACCTCGCTTCTCCTTTTTTAGACACCACATATTGGCGAATTTATTACTTCTGCTTTTAAACTGTATTTCAAAATATCAAAAGGTATGGCTAAACAATGTTTAGAAGAACAAAATATTTGATAATATCTTTCTAAACGCACCATTGCTTAGTTGAATAAAGTGATCCATTAATAACGATCCATCTAAAAGAAACCTGGTTAAGATAAAGAGTCATTCTAAGAAGTTGCTTTGTTTATGAGATTCTATTAGTTACTACCTCGAGAGTCAAAACATTGTTTAACTGACTGTGAAACAAAGAAGTGCATTATTGTATTGTCCTCACATTTTCATTACAAACATTAATTATGCTGAAAGATATCCTATGAAATCGCTGGCCTCAATCATCTCCTGTCCAGTTGCTCTCGCTACCGAACCCAACGTTCTTCCTTTCTCCGGCGCCTGCTTCACCATTCTGTTCTAATTCCTGCTAGCACCATCACTCTATTAGTCATGACGCAAACCCGTATACCACACTCTTACTCAATTTCTTCAAGAAAGTGATTTAGTATCTCCCACTCCTCTTAAGTTTTCCTTTGTTGTTCTCCCTTCGATGGCCATATGGGTTTTTCCTAAAGGCCAAACAGAAATGATATCCTACACTTATATTTTTAATCTGAAAATTATGGTCTTTTAAACTTAGGTAAGTAACGTGTACGATACATAAATGGTAGCAGAGCGCTGTATTGATATACGGATATTTCGGATATTCTACGTGCACATTACGAGCAGGTCGTGTGTATTCGAGATTTTCATCTGAGGACGGTATAACGAAAAACAAGAAGAGAAATAAATACCAAACTTCGAATTTAAATTCAAAATTCTCTAATTATTTGGAGATTACCAATTATAAAATAGGGGATTAGCCATAAAACTCTCTGATTCCAAAAGAAGCTTTAAAAGAAAAATGTTCATAGGGATTTTGGTTTTCTCAAATATATGTTCGTTTTAGTCGTGAAGTCGTATTACTTCTCAATAATACGGATATAGATATAGGTAAATACCTCACAAAAACGCAAAATCTTTTAAAGTATACAACACAATTTTAGTGGGATTAACCATTTCGGAGATACTGGTCTGAATGTTCACACATCTCTGCACCTTGAGAAGTGTCTCTCGTAAGCTTATGCAAAGAGTAAGCATATCAAACTTACACATATCGAGCCACTGGGTCCCTTTTGTATTTGCAGGCTGATCTTTCCACGTTAACTGGAGAGATGAGAACGTGCTCTCCTAGGATACAAAATCCATGTACCGCATACCACGCAGTAGGGGATAATATGGAAATGTGATTTTCTCACCTTTTTTATCAAAGCATGTGTAGAAAATAATATTTCATCTTTCTGGATGCAGAGAGCACAACGGCCTACAAACTCCTTCGGCAATTCCATTTGCAATTTCACATAATTTCTTGAAGAGCATGGAACTGTTCAGTACTGTTTAAATCTATCCACCAATAACAATCACATTATTCATTGCTTGACACTACGCCACATTGTAAACAAAGGATTTACTGTAAGTCGCGCGTTTTCAGCATGGGCTGAGCGTTGGTGCGGCGTGCGGGAGATTGATTTTCTTCCCGTGAAGGAGCTGTAGCTTCTCCACAATAAAGACATTTTAGAAGTCCAATAGGTTTAAAATGGTCCGTAAACATATTATTTCTGTAAAAATTAGACATTAGTTAAGTTAAAACACATTTT